>JAHLJT010009436.1:76709373-77099195 GCA_031308135.1 Acheta domesticus | reverse complement strand
CTTAATATATACAAATATTCATGCTTACACCTTTTAACTACTCAAATGAAAAATATTATAGTTCTTATTGAGGTCATTGGGTCTGTGTTGACTTTACAATTTTTAAGACTTTTCTATACCAGAGTAAAAGTTAATGTACCAAAAATTAATGCATTCTCTCAAGTATAACCATTCAATCACACACCAACTAAGAAAATAAATATCTGTAAACTGGTATTTTATAATCCTAACAAACTGCTACTATTTGAAACCATTCGAAACAATTCTTATATTTTTTCTAGAATTTATGTTAAATGAATTTATGCTTTTACTTGTAAAATGCATAAAATGCCTTATAACTCCCCCATGAAGAAAAACTATATTAGGAAAGCACATTGTTTGAAAAACAAGAAAAATTAAAAACCCTGCCTTAGGTTTTATTAAAAATACAATCCAAGATAGAGGCTTTGGAGTTTGTTCAAGATTATGGCATTAATAGTAACAATATTTTATCTTATTAAGAATTTGATTACTCACCTAATGATTCATCTTGGTTTTATGAAATATTTATTGGTACAGACATAACACTTTTGTGGCATGAATTCTGTCACGGTGCCTAATACAGCGCCACATTGGTTAAGATCCCACTCTATTTCAGGTATGGAATTTCGTAATCAATATTTATTCACTTAATAATATTTGTTTAATCAAATGAAATGATTTGAAAAATACAAACCTATGTAGGGCCTACTTCTGAATTGTTTCCTAGAAGCCCAAGTGGCTGTTAAACATGCTGAAGAGCTTGTTACTAAGGCCAGGCAATAAGTTTTTTTCTGTTGAAAATTCGTCATTTTTCACACAGCATTAAAAAACTTTCTCTACATACACAAGCAGTAGCAAGAAACTTGAAAGGATGTAGTAACTCAAAATACCATAAGACTGACCAAACATTTTGGATTTACTAGTACAATAATATGAATGGGAACAGAGTGAGGACAAGGATGAAAATATATTCATGGATAATATCATACACAAATTTAATAATCTGTTTCAAGAATGCAGAGAAACAGTTTCTAGAAACAATTGTAGTATAAAATTAATTTGATTTAAAAAAATATTTATAAAGTGGAAATCTAATCCAAATAATAAAAGACACAAATTAAACTATACTACATTTAGAAATAGACTTAATAATGCAATTAGGAATATAAAAAAAATTACTTTAAAAATAATTTTATAATAATATGAATGATAGCAAAGATTAGGAAATGAAATAATTCATTAAAGAGACAACTGTTAGTACTATAGATGACAATATTATTAAATTTCTACGAGAGCAGAGTGTAAATGAAGAAGTAAATAACTTTACAAATAAATTTATTGAGCAAATTAATAATATCATAGAAGAAAATGAATATGATGAAGCAAGAGGTGACACAGGAACCTACAGATATTATTGTTAACTTTTATTCACCACTATGTAAAATAAGTGATATGAAAACAATTATTTCAAGAAAAATTAATGTAAATAAATTGCTTGATATTATAAAATAGTTTGCTAAAAGTATTTCAATTATTTACAATATTTTTTGCTCTTATTAACAAAATTGCATCATTAGTGGTACATTTCTAGACTACTTCCAGAAGTTGAAAAAAAAATTTACAAATTTGGTGCACTTGTTAAGATGTTAAGATATCAATATAGTTTCTAAATATCTGTTTCAAGTAAATGTTATGGGGTTTCATTCTTGGGCCAGTATTATTTCAGCAAATATTGTTGCTTTGTCTTGATTGATATAATATTTCAAATCAATATTGTATACCTGAAATCTTATACGAATCAAAAGAATCCAATAATCTTTGCTGATGAAACAAGTATATTCTTAACAGGTTCTAAAGTGAACAAGGTTCAAATTAAAATCTCACAATAAATAAATTACTTGAATGGTTTGACAGGTATTGGCTAGTAATACACAAAGATAAAACTATAACTTTTTATGAAACCCAAAAATACCAATTTTGAATATCCATCTGTAAAGGTTCAAAACAAAGACATCATTTACAGTACATAGATCAAACAAAATTTTTGGAGGTTTGGTTAGACAAAACATCGAAATGGAAACTACATATTCAAGAACTGTCAAAAAAGTTGAGTAAATTACACTTTGGTTTACAGTACATGAGGAGAGTGTAGAAATTGAATCAGCTAGTATAATAAATTTTACCCACTTTCATTCCATCTCATTATATGGAATAATGTTCTGGGGTAACTCAACTCATGACATATGATTTCAATTTTAAACTTTAGAAAGATGATTATTAGAATAATAATCCAAGTTAGTAGAAACATAAGTTGTATAAAACTTTCTAAAAGACAATACAAACTTTTATTACCATGTGTGTACATTTATGAAACAGTACTGGTTGTAAATTATACTTCATATCTATATACAAATAAAACAATTGGTCATAACACAAGGAATAAAGAATACCTACTTGTGACACCTGTTGAAACTTAGTACATAGTTAAAAGTAAATACTTTCCTAACGGACTTCATTTAAAACATCTGTCTAAGCATCTAAAAGATTGAGAGCCATGTGAATTCAAAAGGGGTCTGCATTTCTTCTCATCTAATCATAACTTTAACAGTGTAAAGAATTTATCAAGTATAGGGTTATTTAGTGTAAAATGTACAGTAGAATGGAATATGTATACATTATTGTTGTTTTGTTCAGGTACATTTAAATATTAGTTGTTTTTGTAATTTTCTTTAATGTAGGATTACTCAGATATAGTAAATAAAAAAATTGTTTACATCATACATGTTTGTGTTAAGGGTTGTTAAGGAGTCATTCATAAATGATGGGACTGCTAAAGAGGTGGAAGGAGGGGGGATTGAGGCACCTTTACGCTGCATTATATAGGGGGTAGGGGGTGTTATCTTAGAGCTACATACGGTTGATTTTTTATTTTAAACATTTGCAGAAGTAGTTTCTTTTATTCATTCCCATACTAAAACATTATGATACAATTAAATTTTAAACAATGTACATAAATTAAAATTTTATGATGTAATTATTACAATAAATGGAAATATTTTTTCGTCGATGACATATTGATTGAATCTGCTAAGTGTGAAGAAAATATTCCAAACTGATCAGTGGTATATTCTAAAATCCAATGAAATTAGCACAACAGTGTCTCGCCCATGCATCATCCATGACAGTGTGTGCACTGCTTGTTGTCAGAAATTGTTCGCCTATGCATCCTTCCTTCACTCAAAAATTGTCACCATCGTATTTTGAGATGTGGTTTCAGCATCACAAACAAGTTCCAACTTAAATTATTGCTAAATTGAATAAATAACCCAAATAAAATTAATACAAATGGTTTTTACTGTCATATAACATATTTTTAGTATATGAGCGAGGGGGGGGGGTTACAAGCATTTCTTAATAACGTAGGGAAGTTTATGCATGTGTTACAGGTGCGTTTCAGGGGGAATAGGGGATATTCAAAATACTGCAAATTTGTGTAATGTAATTTATGGATGAGCCCCAAGTATGTTTCTAGTGTATAGACATATTAATATTATAATTATTTTATTGATCTAAAAATTACTTGTCTCGTGTCGTATGAAATAAATGATTGGATAAAATAAATATTCTATTATAAAGACTTTGAATCCTGTAAACATTTTCTTTCCATATCATTAATTTTTATTAACATCCTTGGGAAAACCATTTTAAATTCACAAATCAAAATACAAAGAAATGAGATACTAAAAGTTGTCCAAATTTAATACATATCGTTTATAAAATATAGAAGGAATGCTACAATTTGTTTTTATATATATATATATATATATACACACACACACACCACATATATATTACTTTCGTCTTTTTTGTTCACACTAAATATATTACTTTATATCAGTAAAATATATATTTCATAATTGACCTCTCTCTTAATACCCTATCTTAATATTTCAAAATTTTCCTTAATGGGAACATGAACTAAATCTTATGTTAAAATCAGCAAAATTTTATCTTTTTGGATGTTCAATCACATGTTTAGAGGATACCTCCACACCAAAAACCGACATTGTCAGAAATGTTTTAAGATGGGTTCTATCATGACACTACTATGTAATTATTTCACTTTTAATTATGATAAGTCAAAACATTCAAAAATTACTGAAATAACAAACTAAGCAGAGAGTACCCAAAAAATGAAAGATAATATAACACAATAATCAACACTCACAATAGACATATGAAGATATTTATTCATTTAACATACATAAACATGAACCAACATACACTGATATGATAATGATGTACACAAACCAATAAATGGACAGTAGTCAGGTCCCACTAGAACATACATAATAGATATTTATATTTATAGAAGAAAATATATCTCATAAAAAGTTGGTCTTAAAATAGCAAATCGTTTCTATGACAAATAGAATTATGGTAAATTTTTACAAATCATCCATAGCTATACCCATAAATATGTACTTTTTGGCAATGTACTTGTTAGGTAAATAACTATATTCTTTATTTAGCCTGAAATTCATTTATTTGTTTTTTTCAGAAGCTTCAAGAACTCCAATCATCAATACAAACAATTTTACACCATTAGAATTCTTTTTTGACATAGGGCTGAAATTCAAATTCCTGATTTCAAAATTCTCTGCGTGATTATCTATCTTTTCAGACTTGTCAACAATTGTTAATGTTAATTAGCATCTAATAATCAACATTTGATAAAAGATTCTCTGGGTCTTATAACTTGCAAGAAATAGACAATGAAGGAAAAAACAACAAAATTCAACACACTATTTATAAATTCTATTGTTCCATTTTTTTCTAGTGTTTTTTCAAATATTTTTTATGTATTGAAAAATAAATTTAAAAAACGTTGATATTCACAGAAAACTGTTTTATTAATAATAATAATTATAACAATAGATATCATAAAATAGCCCCCTTACATCACTGTTATTCTTAACACATCAATTCAGTATGAAAATGATGAGATGCAAGAAGGTAAAATAAATGCCTTAAATATAAAATAAAACATTAAAAAACAATTTCAGAATAAAATATGACTAGAGTGTTTTGTTATTAAAATTGTACAATGTTTTTTCTGAGGGCATTATTCTCCTTATTGTGAAATTGGAATACACACAAGAAAATTAAGAGCTCTTTCTTTGTGCCCCATCCCAAGTATAAAACACACAGACTAAAGTATATTCTAATCTTTTCTTAATGTGAGTACACATTCATGCAACAAGATTCACAATTCACACTAACTAGGAAAACATCAGCACAATTTGTAATGGAGAGTATCTTTCTGTTCTGTTCCCTTATACAGACAATGCTGCAGCAATAAAGCATTTAAAAATGTATTGCAATGTAGGAGAAGAAAGTACACCAGCTATTTCACAATATTCTTCAAAAATATAAAGTACAGGTTCACAATTGGTTTGAATACCGAGTTCTAAGTCGCTTTATTAAATATCTAATACAAAAGACATGTGAAATTCATAATTTTTTCGTTTAAGTCATTCAGTTAAAATGATTTTCATTTTGGGGTCCTCATTAATCATTATCCAATACTTCATTTCTTGAACATTTTCTTTTATTTCTACATGAACACTTATGAAAATAAGATTTAAGCCACTTAGTGTAGAGTTGTAAGTGGATGATACATGTCAATGAGTTTACATCAATTAATTAATGTGTTTCGAAGCTTAAAGAGATTATAGAAATATAAAATAAAATTGATTAACAAAGGTAAATTCCTCCTTCATAAAGTAGGCAATATATAGAATGACACAAAATTTCAGTAAAAAAGGTTTTCACTCTTAAGGAAAAAGCATTATCAAAAATTTCTAATGTTGAAAATAAAGGATTGCAATGCTTTAATTAACTTCTGCACTTTTCATATTAAACAAATTGACAACAGAAAATGTGCATTTTTCTCGTGTTTAAATCCCCAAAACTTAATTTGGAAGAGGTATTAAATTGTTTTCACGTAAATGAGTGTACAACAGAACTGAAAAAGTTTTTGATAAGCTTTTTAAAAGGTGGTCAAAGTATAAATTACACTTTCTTCAATAAGAAAAGGTTATTGGAACTCAATATTTCTAATGTTGAAAATATAAATAAAGCACTGCTTTAAGCTTAATTCATTTTTTTCTAAACATTGCACAACATACAATTATAATACGTTAATAATACAAGAACTATTACATAGTAGATTTTTTTTCGTCAGTATTGGCACCATATACACATCCTAGAACTACAACACACAAATATGTTACTTGAAACTAACTAAATAAGCGGTTGTTATCGACATATAACATTCTCTTACAATACAGAATAATGAGTGTTAAGGTAAAGAAATATCAGCTTTGAAGTATTGCATTGGATTGAGACCAAGTCAACTGACGACCCCCAGTCTATTGTCTCAATATTATTTTTTTTTCATTTTGTAGTAATTTTTTAAACATAATTTTAAGTTCTATGGTTCAAAGCAATTGCTACACTGATTAATACATCATCAAATCTCATTACAGAGAATTCTGTTCTTGTCCTTATACTAGGTCTACAACTGTTTTACACAGACAAAATATTCAAGGGAGAATGCCACTTGCTGGGCCATGCATCAGAAGTGACACACATTTCCTGTGCCTTCCATTAAACTGAAAAATCAAATGCATTATACAACTTACAATTCATTGTTTTCCTTCCAATAAAGATATTATAGAAAATATTTTACAAATCTTTAGAATAAAGTTTAGTCTTAAGACTTCAAAAAATATAATAATGCCATGGGGCAAATAAAATTATTTACAATATTAAACTAAAAATAACATTCAGAATTAAATAATAAATACATCTGCAAATATTCAGAAGTTTTGCATCCAGGTGCTTTTAATTGTCGTTTCCCAGTCTATACTCCTTATAGAAATCACAATTATAAAGCAATTATTAAATTATTTTTCCCTCTAGAGAAATCAACACAAGAATAATACAGAAGAGCCAATAACTCTTACCATACTTTCATCTTAACAAATTCCAAACAGTGACAGACAAACAATATTGCCTTCATAATAATTTTACTTAGCATCAAGGCAGCTCCACACATTCGTTATTTCGCAAACAGTAAGCAACCATTTGCCGAATCCCAAGTAGTGTGGATGAGTGGCTTGCTAATTGCTGAGTGACGAATATTCACCGCTCATCCTATCCACCATATGTTGGTCACATTTGGAAGCGAACATTTGCTGAACACATCAGCTGGTCAGGATTGGGTGAGCAGTAGCTCGCTCTTCAGCGGATGTGTGGAGCCACCTTAATACAAAAACAATGTGTTTTTATTTCCAATTATTAAAAGTACAGTAGCACACAAATTTATTACTTTCCTCTTCTTTAATAAACATTGTAATTATTTAGAAAAGAGGAATACTTAATATGTGCAGATTTATAAGAAATTTATTCAAGCAGAAAACATGATAAAATATTGGTGGGTAAATTTTGGGATAATAAATCTGTACCACAGAGGTCAAGAGTCATAACACCATTTTCTGTTATTTTGAAGTTTTGACATCAAAATAATTGCAAGAAAGAAATATATCTGGACATATTCAACAGTAACCCTCAACTTTATTAATTCTATTGAATCTTCAAATAAGCCTGAATTCCAACGTTACAACTAAGGGAACAGATCCATTTTTCCTTTCCCCTGTAAAATATGGAAATTGAGAGTTGCGACTCCTGACTCTGAAATATAGAAATATTCCCTTCTTAAAAACAAGAGCTTCTGAAATTCCAGTCTTTAGAGGAAAATAATTTAAAAATATTCTAAAAACAAATCTTACTAGCTATTCAACAATATACAGATGAAGGAACTGAAAGCACAGAAGACAGCATCAACATTATTCAATGCTCAAGTCACTATCTTCATCATCCTCATTCTGGTTTCGTATAATAGAAGGCACACAGGTTTTGTCAGGCAGCATTCCGTGTTCCAACAAAAAGCTTTCAACATCTTCAGCAAAGAAATCATCTCCAAGCTCTTCACTTACTCTGACAAAATTGCCCATAAGTGAACCTGCCTTGTACACAAGAAGTGCTGGAACACCATTAATTTTGAAAAGTCTGCTTACTCCTGCTACAGAACCTTTCACTTTGCAAAATTTAACCTGGGCATAATCTTGACTCAAACTAATTAAAGAACCATTCATTGCTTCACAAGCTGGTACACCTTCCTCATAAATGTGAATCACTACTGTGACAGCTTTATTTTCTTTATCAACAGCATCTAGAAATTGCTGAGAATCTGCCAAATCAATTACTTTACCAAAACGTGGAAGAGTAGACATCTGTGATAACATTTCTTGCATGCGTTGCTTCTGATATTCTAATAAAAATTCATCTGCAAGAAGTTCGGCAATTTCTGGATCTTCCTCTCGTTCTCTATCTCTTTCTTCATCCAATGCTGACTTGCATGTGAACGACAACTTTTGAATTAATTCTAGCCTTTCCCTTTCCTGTTCGGCTCTTTTCTCTGATTCCAGTTGTTTGAATCTTTGCCAATCTTTAACAACTCCTTTAGGTCCAGTGTTAGTTGAGGAACCTTCCCATTTATATGGTCCTGGCGGCTCTACAGTGGGCGTTTCATTGCGTGTTGACGTAGGTTGTTTCTCATCCTCTATGTCAGAATTTTCGTCTTCGCTGCTACTGCAATAGTAGTGAGCCTTCTCCCCCAAAATTTTATCTTCCAAAGTTGTCATTCACAATAAGCTTGCGTTGGAAATTCCCTCAGCAAATTCACCAAACATTCACTAATTCCGCGCGTCCCTTCAGCGTCAGTCGGCGTCAGTTGCTGGCAGCTGCGATTTAATGCCTCCCCTCCACTCCTCAGCAGGTCCCTGTCAAACATGACAGTGAATACCAACACTACAATGCTGTTCTCCAGTTTAGAAAATCAATCAAATTACAAGAATTCTTCATGAGATTCTCTTTCTTCAATAATTTGTGCAGTTTTTATATTTGAACAAAATTATTGTTATGGTATTTTATGGTAATATTAAATCAATTTAATTTCCTTATTTTTGTTCATAAATGGCGACCATGGCAGTATGAAGCTTCCTATATTATTCGCCAGAGAGCGGTTATTACGCTTTGCCGGAACTGTTTCTGTTTCTGTCGGTGTTTTTTCTGCTGTGCTGTCTGAATTGGTGTGTTTTGGGTTAAGTGACTGGGGAGTTTATTGACAGGTGTGAGACAAAAACCAGGGAATTCGCGTTGACGGACCAGAGTCCGCGAATATTCCTGGGATAATTTTGTATTTTGGTAAGTTAATAATTTCTTTTGAACATTTAGAATGACATCATCTACACTGGCTGGGCGTTTCCCTCTTGTCGATTTATCTGTCCCGACCGGAAAAGTACTCTTTTCGTGGATACGTGAATTTTTAATTGTAAAGCTAGCTGTAAGACAAAGTGTGTATATATGTTGAATCTGGAACAATGTATTTTTTGTCCTTAGACGGCAAAGAATGGCTGAAAGACATAGTTTTGGAGTCAACCCTATTACTTGCCATGCTTGGAATAAAGATAGATCTCGTAAGTGTGTATTAATAAAATTTAGTTGTTTAATTTAATATGTATGTAATAAATTAAATCTATCTCCCTGTTCAATCAGAATAATGAATTTGGTTTTATTCCTTTGCAGAAGTTGCTCTGTCTCCTAATAACAATGAAGTCCATATTTATCAAAGAGTAGATAATGACTGGAAACTTTTGGATGTTTTAAATCAACATGACTTGAGAGTTACGGGCATAGATTGGGCACCTAATACCAATCGCATTGTAACTTGTGCTGTGGTAAGCTTTCGTTGTTCACATTTGCCAAGCTATATTTATTAAGTTTTTATAGCCTGAACAAAAGTGACTAAAATAATATGACAGATGATGTGGTAAATACAGAATAAAATCAGGTAGAAAGAAATGAACAAATATTTGTATTGGCATGTAAGACACTTTTTTTCCCCTTCATCAGTAACTCAAAATGCCTGCATCTTACAAGCTTATCAAATTGCTATCAATACACAAAAGTAACTTTTATTTTGATGAGTATTGTAAAATGAAAGAAATGGCATTATATAGATACATAGATTATGCGGGTTTTTTATACTTATTAATCAAATTTGTCTTTTTTCACTCAGTATGTTTTCTTTTTTGACAGTTACCATAAATTTCTGCAGATAAGATTAAGTATAAATGATTTTTATATTTTTATTTGTATCTGTCTTGTAAGACAACTCCATCTCTCTCTCTCTCTCTCTCTCTCTCTCTCTCTCTCTCTCTCTCTCTCTCTCTATATATATATATATATATATATATATATATATATATATATATATACACACACACACACACACACACATATACATGTAATGATTGCTTTATTGTCTTATCTGCCAAAATATATGGTATCTCAGATTCATATTTCAAGTGAAAAAAGACTGTTTTCCTATAAAGGCATGTCATGATTTTGCTACTTCATAATATTTAAATTAAATGTATGTAATGGTGTAGGAACATTAATCAGCCAGTACTTTCTTTAGTTTCCTCTTTGTGTTTTAGGATAGAAATGCTTATGTATGGTCTCAGGGAGAGGATGGCAAATGGAAACCAACATTGGTGCTACTTCGTATTAACCGTGCTGCTACTTGTGTAAAATGGTCACCACTAGGTAAGGTTTCTTAAAATTTCAAGTAAACTGTGAACAGTGGTTGTTCAACAATAATTATTTCTCATTTTAATTATTGTTTTCAGAAAATAAGTTTGCTGTGGGCTCTGGTGCACGACTGATTTCTGTATGTTATTTTGAAAGTGAAATGACTGGTGGGTTTCTAAGCATATCAAAAAGCCCATTCGGTCTACAATTACTTCTCTTGACTGGCATCCCAACAATGTCCTCCTTGTGGCAGGATCTGCTGACTTTAAGGTGCAGAATTCAAGTAACATATTTCACTGTAATTCAAATATATTTCACTGTAAATGGACAGATTATTTGAATAGACTCCTGACAGCTTTAAACATTTTTTAAAAGCAAAAATTCAAAGAATTAAGGTAATAGAACTATAGATATAGATAAGGTAATAGAACTATTTGGTCTCACTTGCATTGACGTCGTTACCAAATTCAGCTAACAGTTAATGAAGAAGTAGAATTTAAAGTAATTAAATTTTAGTGATTCAATTTATTTTTGAATGAATTGTATTCTAGTACTTACCTAGTGGTTTATTATTTACATTCTTAAATGGTAATATCTTAAATTATGTGTCACATAAATATTAATACATATTTTATATTATTGTTTTTAGGTGCGAATCTTTTCCGCATTTATGAAGGACATTGAAGAAATGCCCCAGCCATCACCTTGGGGAATGAAAATGTCCCTGGGGCAGCTTCTTGCAGAATTCCCCAACTCTCCGTGTGGAGGTAATTTATAAGTAATAATTTTATCTGTATCCCTCAATATGAAAAAAAAGGTAATAATTATTTGTGCCTGTCTGATGTCAGTATGCATGTTTGTTCACGCATTTTGACCAATTGTCCCTTACAGACATTAGCTATTCCCAAAATTTATTCTGATAATTGGAATTTGGGTTGCGAGATTGGAATATTTAATAAGTCAGCCATTCAATGTTAAATTAACAGATTTATTAAAATATTCATACCATAATCAGTCTTTTACTTTTTTACAATACAGAAAATTAATTTTGTTGTTTGTTGCGTTACAATGTCCAAATATATTATTTAGTTGTATACTCAGAATCTTTTGAATAACAAGTTTGAATTATATTATTAGTATGACTTGGAACTTCTTAAAAAGAGAAAGTTACGTAATGCTGCGGGGAAAAGTAGCAAATTTTCAGCAGCATATCTCATCAGGCACTGGTAATGAAAAAGTAAATAAATCCAGTTGCTACAGTTAGAAAAAATAATAATCCTCTAACATCTGGTGTAGCCAGAATCCGTTTTGTGGGTCAGTTGATATCAAAAAATCAATTGATGGCAAAATGTCAGCTCGTCCGTCTGTCTGTTACCAACACTAGCGGCTAAACCATTCAGCCAATTTTCTCCAAAATCTCCTATCAGCCTGTCTGATCTCTTGGCTCTTGAATTTGAAACCCTTATTTTCATTTTGTGGGGTACTTTACATGAAACCCTTAGGACATTTTCATTGTGTCATGTCTCATTTTCATTGAAAACCCTGAGTTTTTGAAAAATGCAAAAATTAAAAATTTTTTCGGAGTCTTCCTACAAATACAATTATGAAGATAAACATTTCTTTCTTAATAAAGTGTGTTAATGAAAAACAGATCTAAAAATAATGTCATAGGTGTGTATAATAAAATTGTTTATTATGTATTAATGGGATCTTGAAACAAAGCACAATAAGAATAAAGAATTAAGATTGGGCAAAGAATATTGCATATTTTGGGCAAACAGTTTGTGTTAATAAGCATATAATAATAAAAATAATTTAGGGATAGAAACAATTTTATTTCAATACAGAAAATCTGAAAATGTAGGATGGAAAGCAGTGTTCAGGTAGAAGAACTGCAACGGTTTTGTGAACATTTGGAATATGTTGCATATCTTCAAATACTAAAATCCCTTCTCTTCCCCAAGCATGTGTTTGCTGGTGGAGAGCTGTGTGACCTTGTTTGGTGGACTGTTACTTTCAAAATATCCATGAAACACTAGTCGCAAAAAAATCAAAATTACTCAAACTTGCTTCTCTAACATATGACAATGTGTATATCATTGGATTTGTCTTTTTACGCTTGTCATGATAGACTGAAAAAAATGTGTATATGTAGTTCCATTTGAAAAAACAAAGTTACCTTAAATATGTCCTAAAATACAAGTGATTAAATATAAATGAATACACATATCAATTAGCCGCATTCCCTCCTGCACTTCTATGAAAACTGCATTGCAATAACTTCAACCATTGAAAAGTTACAGAAGGTGCTATAATTACATGACTCAATCTAGTATATTAGAAAAATGCATAAAATACTAATGTAATTTTGTTCATTTTGTATTTATCTGAATATCAGTCGTCTGAATATACAATGCCCCATAATTTTGAAGAGGCTCTCTGTGAATTCTTAAAATTTTTAACTAATTCTTTCCATTTAGTCAAAATAAAACAGCAAATTGTGTAATTTAATAGAAAATCGTTTTCTTCATGAAAATGTTAAAACTTTTCGTCTGAGCTAACACTATTTTCTTGTTCCTTGAAATCATCAAAAATCATGATTTTGTGTCACTACGCACTTCATGTTTTTGGTCATCCTCCCATACTGCATCATGCCCCTGACTTTTAAGCTTATCTGAAAGATTTGTAAGGTCAATTTACATGCTACTTCTTTCATCTGGTGCCACCTAAGAACATTCCTATCAGTGTCACCAGATTTTCATCCTATCCCACTTGTTTGTAGCCTCTGATATTTTTAAATTTCTCTCACATTCTTTATCAGAATGCACTTGAAATGCAGATCATTTAAAGTTTGTGTGATTGAGTTGTGAACTGAGAACTCGTATATCTCCATTGTTCTGTTTCACGGGTAACCTGGGAAATTTCGAAGGTTGGGAAGTTTTTGCTGAGCAATTATATTTTTAATCATCAGTTTTTGTAGTTGACTGTAGAAAAATATACTTCTATCAATGTGGATATTTTCATTTCCACCTCTTGTAAAACAGATTCATACTTGCCAGGCATCTGACTGAGAGTCCTTGCGATCTCTTGTCATCGCATCATGGGACAAAATCACAGCATTTCCCTTTATACAATACCGTTTGTTTGAGATTCTTTCTTTACTGGTCTGAATTGCCCAGCAAATTAGCAGTGAATATTGAGAATCTGAATTAGGTATTATAGATACGTGTGATATTTGTATTGTCTTCTCTGCTTTTTGTTATGTTAACATTTATGAGTCTCACAACATGAAAAGGCAATGTATAAACATAAATCCTAACCCACTAGGTTTAATCTGCGAATATAAGGTGACCCTGTATTTTTTAACGAGATACTTTGGACAATAAACTAGTCTTATATTTTGGGCAGGAACGGTGTGTTCAAATTCTCTTTTGTGCTCCTCATTGGTTTGATTAATTTGCACGTTAGCCAGATGGATAAATTTTGGATAATGCTGTACAATTAACAGATCATTTTGGGCATCATCGAGCTAAGGATGCATTCACATGTTGCATCTATTTGGCATTGCACACATGAAATTGAAAGATGCGTGTGCAACTTGATGCATGTACACTGTACGGTCCAACCATGACTCCTTGCCATTCAATGGATCTGATTATATGCTTAATATTTGTACAATCTACACTTACAGACAAAAGAACAATAGTAGAAAAGCATTTGTAAGAAGAAAAATTTTAAGAAATCTATGAATGAGGGAACAACATTTGACTTTGGATTGTAATATTTATATTTTGTGCTAAAGCATCAGCATAATTCAGCATGATTCTCTTTGAAATGCATAACTTCAGTCTGTAGCAGTCTCAATAAACTAAAAGTTATTCTCATTTCTGGAAGGGGTATTATAGTAATACACTGTAGCAATACTCCTCACAAGACTTCAACGTACACTCCACGGCAGATCTTGTGTCAAAAAACTAAATAAGGCTTCAACAGTGCTATTTTTGAAGGGAGCACCCTCTTTGCACTCTGTTGGAAAATATGTGGACAGGATGCTAAAGATTTCAGTTTCCTGTGGGAAGCCATTTACTTTTATCTTTTGTATGCATTTTTTCTTTCTCAGAAAAGATGCATGTGCTATTGCATGTATTAGAAGCATGTGCAAAATGGAACAAAAAGACGCATTGTGTGGTTGGAGCTTGATGTTGCCATTAACCGTAGGGTGCTGGCTAACATAAGATGATTGCCTTGAGTATGAGACATCTTGTGTGTTCAAGAAAAGTATTTTGGCATAAAAATATGGAAACAGTGCATTGCACAGACACTAGATTGTTTTTATGTAAGTCATGAAGGCCAGAGCTTCATTGCCCCAAATAGGAAAAACATTGAAGTAAGGTTAGATGGTATTGAGTAAGCGTAAATTAAAGATTGTTACAGTGGAATTTGAAACTACACCTGTCTCTCACTAACCTTAGAAACTTCCACCAACTGATCTGAATTTATGACATGTTATTGGTTATTCTTCATCACTTCACCTACCCTTCCCATGTTGTGTTGACTAATGTGCACTTCATGTTTGAAGTATGCTTTGAAGATGTTCCTTCCTCAGACTTTATCCACTTTGTTAGGATCAAGTGAGCCTGAACCAACAAAATGACAAATTAGCTAGATTTGAACATTAGCTGTAACATGTATGACAAAAATTTGTAAATGCACAATTTTTTGTGCTAATAAATATGTTTCAATTTGAACATGTGGATGTGTGTGGTACTGATGTTAATTGGATACTGAAAAGACTTTTCAAATGTAACATGATAATTTGATTAACTTTTAATAATTTGTTGGTCAGCCACATTAGAGTCTGAAAGACATTAAAAACAAAATAAAAAGAAAATTTGAATGAACCTTGAAGTTCAATTTATTTAATGAATTAAAAATAATCATAACTTATTTATTTGTAGGAGGCTGGGTACACAGCGTTGCATTCTCTGGAGATGGCAACAAGGTGTGTTGGGTTGGTCATGATTCATCAGTATCTGTTGCTGATGCGACACGACAGATGGCTGTGACCAAATTGCGCACAGAGTTTTTACCGTTCTTAAGTTGTGTTTGGGTTGGACGCAATTCTTTAGTTGCTGCTGTAAGTATGTTCAAATTTACATTCTATGTTGAAACTATTGCTACTATTTCTTCTCATATTTGATTTTGAAATTTTAGGGCCATAGTTGCTGCCCTATGCTGTATTCCGTAAATGAAGCTGGACAGTTATATCTTAACTGCAAACTTGATGTGTCTCAGAAAAAAGAGGCTGGAGGGTTAAGGTAGGATGAAAATGCAAGTGAATTGGATAAATATCCCAATGGAATTAATTCTCATCCCTTTTTTTTTCTCTCCATTTAGTTTAATCTTTATATCTGAACTAGTGAACATTTTCATTGCTTCAGGAATTCTTAGTTGGAGGCTGGAAAAATGAGACCAATGGAACTCTGCAAAGCAAATGTAGAAATGTATTTGCAGAGTCTGATCTGATGTAAATAAAGCTGAAATCCGTAATCTAAAATTGTTTGCTAAATTCTTGTTATTTGTTCTTAGTGCAATGAGAAAATTCCAGAGCTTGGATCGTCAAGCAAGAATTGAAACAAATGACACTACTCTGGAAACTGTTCATCAGAATGCAATCACATGTGTATGTCTGTATGCTGGAACTAAAGGAAATGCTTCACGCTTCAGCACCAGTGGCCTAGATGGGAAACTTGTTATATGGGATCTTCAGGTTAGTAGTGGTTTTCCTCAATAAAATAACAAACTTTTAAAATAGCTCTTTTTAATTTCATTATAAGACAAAATTACATCAGTGTATTATTATAAAGTGAAAATTATTTGTATTTAATTATCTTAATTAAAATGTTTTCCTTGTTTGCAGACTTTGGAGAATTCAATTCAAGGGATGAAGATAGTGTAATTTATTGAGAGTAGCAATTTTGCTGATGGTGCAGTGACAAAGTGCTAGGTTAATTTTTCATTTTATATTGTTCATATATTAATTTTGCTGTCACTGCATCTTCAACTGCCATTCCTGAAAAGTAATGTCATAAATAATTGCTGCTCTTTTCTGATATCAGCAAAATTTCTGAATATTTTTAAGTTTTATTGAAAATTTAGGAAATCAATATTGCAATTCTTAACTATTTCAGGCATTACCTGCGTAATATTTAGCATATTTTGACTTGTTTATAATCTTGTCATTGTTCACAAACATAAATGGTAAATATTGTTATGTAAGTATCTTGACATACCTAAAGAATGAAATACTGTGATATTTTCTCGTGGTACATGCTTTGTTCCTTGAATGATTTCTCCTATTTCTCCCAAAACAGACACTTCAATATCTGCTAAACCTTTCAGTTCAATTTGGGCTGTAGGCATTGTATCTGTGTAAATAGATGCTGCTTGGTAGAGCTCCTTATCCAGTTCACTGTGATGATTAATTCCTGCTCCAACAGCTGCAAAATATTAATTAATGAAGGGAAATTGATAGATATTTGATAGAATTATGAAAAAGGATTAAATGATTATAAAGAAAAAAAGGGACTTAAGAAACATGCTGAATATAAAAAAATAAGATTAAATTAAGAATTTGTTGGTAACAGTTTTACGATGTACTCCTTTTCAATTATGGTAACGTTCATGACATTAGAATATTTACAGATTTATAATTTTTCTTGATTTTGCAGAACAAATGTTCAAAAGATGAAAATGCCTATCCTGTCATTTGCAAGAGACATATTAAAAAAAACTATTTTACCCATTGCACATGAAAAATTAATAATGTCATGAAATGTAAAATTTAACTGTTCAATGCCTATTAACAGTACAAACCAACAGAACAAAGGACCTAAAAACAGTGCATAAGACATTCCTCTAGCAGGCCCTCAATTAAAAAACAAAGGATGGTTTGCTGGAAGGGGCTGATAAATAAATATAAGAGTAGGTAGAATAATTTGCTGATGAAATTTAAATTTTCGTTACATTGTTAAATGTGAGATATAATAAATTGTTTCAAATGAGAAAATAATAATAATAAATAAAAAAACATTCCTCTATTACATGAGGGAGACTTATAAGTATTCTGTGGGTTTAACCAAGATTTTGCTGCAGTGATACATTGCACAATTTGTATGTACAGTACCATTTATGTGAACTCCATTTTTGATCCACTTCCTCTTTAGTATTGGGGATGATGCATAGGTAGCTGTTACAATCACATCTGCATTTTTTACTGCATCTTCTGCACTTTCATAAACAGAAATGCATTTTCCAAGCTTCTGAAATTCTGCAGCTAACTTTTCAGCACCTTGTCGATTACGGTTCCAGACCCGTATCTAGAAATAATTTGAATTAGAATCTGGAAAATAACAATTCATTCTGATATCTTGAAATGCTATTCAGCATATCTCACCTCCTTAAACTTAAAAAGATGAGTCAGAGCATTTATATGACTTCGAGCCTGAACACCTGAGCCAAGGATTGCAAGAATGTCACTTCCATTATGCAAATACTTTGTGGCAACAGCAGAGGCTGCAGCAGTACGCCATGCAGTAATCTCATTGGCTTCCATTATCTGTTAACATTTTAGGACTTCAACATAGAATTTCATACTTGTGAAATTCATAACAAATAATTATTTTCATACCACTTGTACTTTTCCAGTATTGGTATCAAAGAGTAAAACTGTAGCAAATATTGATGCCATTCCCTTCTGAGCATTATCAGGAAATGTAGTTACAAGCTTACATGCTAATGCATCATCATTTATACTGAAGCCTGGCATTGTAAGCAAGATTCTAGAATTGAAATACAGTCATTTTTCATCTTTTGTTACTAGTCAATGTCAGTTTCTTTTAATTAAAAAAAATGTTACCCATTTTTGTCAGGAACAGGCATTATTGTGCGAGGAGGCTGTACTACGAGTGGCTTCCCACCAATTTGTGAAACTGCTTTCAAAGCTGTTTCAATGACGGGAATTAACGTGTCCCATTGCAGAAGTTTTTTAACGTCTTCATCTGTCAGATATAGGGGAGACGCAGTGCTCGAGCTCATCGTAAGCAATTTCGTGTTCTCTTCCTCTCGTTCGCACTCTAATTATCATACAGTATACTCTCGCAACACCTAAACAGTCAAAGCCCAAGAACTGATAACGGAGATAAACTTAAAGCCTCCACTGTAGCAAGATTCACGAAGCCTTCGTACTTCAGGAAGTAGATTTCATGTCCAAAGACAAAGCAAAAGTATAATTCGTAATACATTGAATTTTCGATTGTTTAGCGTTAGACGATTTTTGTTTCCTTCGCATTTTGTTGATCTCTGCGTCTACTTGGTATACATCATCTCGTGTCAGCTTCGCCAGCTGTTTTGTGCGCACGCTGCGCATGAAGATGTTATTGTCAGGCAATGCGCTCAGGTGGCAGTGAACATGGCGCTGCCCATGTGACATTTTAGTGGGCACGTTATATAGCGATTCTCTATCTCAAGTAATGAGTTTTGTGCTCGTTTTATTTGTGTAATCACAGGTGGTTTGTACTTAAATATTGAAGTTTTTGTCTTAAGTACTGGAGTAAAAATGGATGACAGACAGCAGAAAGGAGATTCTATTGAACTCGACAAGAAGTGTCAAGGGGAGTCGAGTACTCCCAATAATCCCAGTCAGGCGGAGAACTCAAAAGTGGTGGTAGCTAAAGCTTCGAAAGAACGCAGGATATTTCGGGGTCCCATTAAATCAATTAATAGAATTCCGGAGGATTTAGTGGAGAAAGTGAATTCGTTTCCTCCTGTGCAAGCTCTTCCACAAAACTACAATTTTGAAATACCAAAGACTATTTGGCGTATCAAACAAGTTGAAGCAAAGCGCGTCGCTCTTCAGATGCCAGAGGGATTGCTCATGTTTGCCACGACTATTAGTGACATTATTGAACATTTTACTGGAGCTGACACTGTCATAATGGGGGATGTAACATATGGTGCATGTTGTGTGGATGATTTTACTGCAAAAGCCTTGAATGTGGATCTCCTTGTACATTATGGCCATAGTTGTCTTATTCCAATTGACCAAACTTCTGGAATTAAAGTTTTGTACATTTTTGTGGACATTAAAATTGATGCCCTTCATTTCATTGATACTGTTGAACATAACTTTGATAAGTCACACCGATTATGCTTAGTGAGCACCATACAGTTCGCAGCGAGCCTTCAAGCTGCTGCTCGAGAATTGAAGGAGCAGGGTTATGAAGTAATTGTACCTCAGTGCCGACCTTTATCCCCTGGAGAAATCCTCGGCTGCACAGCTCCTATTGTGCAAAATGCTGATGTTCTAATTTATTTAGGAGATGGAAGGTTCCACTTAGAAGCAATAATGATTGCAAATCCAAAGTTGAGAGCTTACAGGTAAGGCTCAATTAAAGAATTATAAATATATGATGTACGGGATACTTTGTCATAGTTTTGTAATGAATTTCTTTCTTTTTTCTTTCAGATATGATCCCTATGAAAAAAAGTTCACTGAAGAGATGTACGACCATGATGAAATGAGATCTGTTCGAAAGCAGTCAATTATGGAAGCAAAAAATGCTCAAGAATTTGGTTTGATTCTTGGAACTTTGGGACGACAAGGCAGTATGAAAGTTTTAGAGCATATTCAAGTAAGAAATAAACAGAGAACATTTTTCAATTTGTAATCTTCAGTTTAAACATTGATGAAAGTACTTACAAAACACATTAGAGACTGAAGACTTTGCTTGACTGACTGACTATTGATTGACTGAAAAGGATTCAATTTAAATGAATTGTAAAGAATTCTCTAGGGAACATTTTTGTACTAATAACTTGATATTTTTGAAAATTGAATATTTTAGAAGTATTTTGCATATTCAAAATATCATTTGATACATTAACATTGTAGTTCAAGTGTTGATGTTTAAAATATGTTGCCTCATCCCTGCAAGTTACATGTTTTAATGTTTAAATAAATCTTATTTTCCATTAACTTATTTTTTAGCATGCTAAATATAAAGTGAATTCCCTACACATTTGAATTTTTTTGCAGGATCGATTAACAAAACTTAACAAGAAGAGTATCATAATTTTACTTTCTGAAATTCTACCAGAAAAATTGGACCAGTTTCCTTCAGTTGGAGCCTTCATTCAAGTAGCATGTCCCAGACTATCAATTGATTGGGGTAGAGCTTTCCGAAGACCTCTTCTAACTCCATATGAGGCAGCTGTTGTTTTGGAGGAAGCTGAGTGGGAAGCTTCTGATACAAAGAGCTATCCAATGGATTTTTATGCAAATGACAGCTTGGGTCCATGGACACCTAATCACAAACCACCTAAGGGGGAAAAGTGTTGTGGCATTGGGAAATGTGATTGATTTTTGTATTTTGTTAATTTATTGTTATCAGTTCTAAAATATATCTTGTTTATGTTTGAGGTAACATCTTGATTTTAAAATATGAAAACTTTTCCTTTTGAGAAACCTTATGTAAACATTATTTATTACATTATCAGTACTGTAAATTAGAACATTGAAGCAGCCAATTTGTTAGTGTTTTTTGTTTACAAAAGTGTATATGAGAAAATATTGGCCACAATTTAATATTTTCTTGCAGTTTGTGTATTTTACTAGTGAATGTTGTGAAGAAAGAAATTGGTATGCAGAATTACCTAGCAATTCCTCCCTTGGAGCAGCATGAAGTGCAGGTTTAAATGTCTTTCTTGTACCATGTTCTAAACTTCAGCCAATGTGACTTAGACTCCCATGAGAAAATATGTGTGAAAAATCGTTCATTAGTACCATTACATATTGTTATGTTTTTCCCCACAATTTTGTGTGTGGAAAATACCCAACTTTATGGGTAATCATGAACTGTTGTACAATTCATTGCATGGTAGTAAGACATTGAAAAGCTCATGATGAAAAACAATAATGTTGAAGAAATTACAACATTTTGTGAGTCTGTAATTAGTGTAATTCCAAAAAGTTGCCAAGTGTTTTCTTCGGAGAAACTTTTTTTTCTTCTCAATAGTAGCCTGCAGCAGCAAAAATGTTCCTTAATAAAATGACACAAAATTATTTGTCAAAAAGTACTGCACATACTATTCAAGAACAAATTAAATATGTGTAACAGGAAAACATTAAGTATTTTAACCTGAGTATTTACAATAGTGCAATTACGTAACATGTCAATGTTCTGAAATTAATCTATTATGTGCGCAGTTGACTAACCGCCAACTGCTCCAACAACTGTCCAGAAATAATTTTTTCCCAAAAAGTAGCTTATTTGTTATGTCAATTTCCTCTTCTTACATTTCATACACTCTCTTAATTCATTGAGACTCTACTGTTCGTGAAAACTTTTTACATTCGAAAACAAATTCATCTCTCTTGTATCTGAGAAACGCTGCAATCCATTCTAGTCGACTTTGCAAAGTATTCTCCTTTATTTAGAGTCAAATGTTCCAAGTTGCTAACCAGGGAACAGCTGACTGTTTCAATAGGATAGTGTATATGAGTGTGGAGTTCAACAGTTCTTTATGTACCAAGAATATAAAAAATTGCTATTCCATGGCGCAAAATGTGAATAGCAAATGTGGCTGGTGGCTGCTTCCTTGAAGCTTTTAGAATAAGTTGATAAATGCAGTGTGAGAATAGGTGGAATAACAATCCATGATTTGCTATTTCAGTTGAATTGTAACTTAAATTGTTTTTGAATTTTTCCCTGAGTTCCTAGGTATCAAATGGAACCATAGACACCTTAATCAAAGATTGAGTTTCCTTAGTTGTCTTTTCTCATTTCTGCACACATTGGAAATTAGCAATAGTGATGGTTTGCCAGGAATGCATCTCACATTAATAGACTAGATATTTAACTTTCAGTTTCTGTGCGCTTGGAAATGAATGCATTGGGGAAAAAGTTATTCAAATGATTTGTGAAATGGTCTTCTCTTCCTTTATCATTTTGATTTAATTTCAAAGTAAGCACTATAATTTATACGAACTAAAAAATATTGCGATTAAAAACACACACGCACAAAACAAGCTTTTCATTGAATAAAATATGTATTAGGTGTATGGGTTATTCCATAGAGGTTCCCACAACAACGTTGGAGAATAATATTTTATTAAAACATTGTAAATGATTCTCAGAAGTTGAAATTATATATTGATGGGCCTAAATTCATGAAGTTTAATGTGCATTGTAAATACTTTCCTTAAGTTCAAAATTGAAAATGAAGTTGGGGGTGTTTAGAAGCAGCCTTAACATCAAAAATACTGTTCTAGGGAAATTTAGAAAAATAATTGGAGAGTTAAATCAAATCCCAAACCTTGATGACATAAGTCAAAGCAATCTAATTATAATTGCAGTCATGGTCTTACATTGCTTTTGGGAGTCTTCATACAAATAGTATAAACTTTGTGATCAGAATGTGTAAATAAGCCTTGTGTGCCATAAGGTCAATATTCCATAGTCTGGCCTTTGCATGTAATTTATCAACAAAGAATTCCTCGATTGCGAATTACAGCCAATACAAGTCTTTTTAAGTTTCAACATTCCTGCTTGGAGAGGACATAGAAGCAAGCTGTGCCCACATCTCTTTTGTTTGTTATGCATAGCTTTTCAATAGATTTGTTCTTATACAAAAACTGTAATTTCATGCAACACATTAGCATTTTTGCAAGATAAGGGTAGGAAGAACATAATATTTCTTAAAACAAAATACACTTAAGGAAATATGAAAACTGCATGAAGTCTACAAGTAAAAAGTAATCTTGTTCTTACATGAGAGAATCTGGAAAAGTCATGATTTTGACATGAGGCAATATCACCATCATTCCATTGGATGTTGTATTAAAGATGAACTTTCATCATGACTAGCAGTAGTCAAGATGTGTGTCATCTGTGCAAATGAGCATACTGTTAATTTACACAAACCATTATTTCACATAGAATAGTGACAAGCAGTCACATCTAGATGTTTTCTTTATCTCAAGATCTCTTTCTGGAGGTCTTTAAAAAAATTTTTCCACCTTTAAAGTGATAAAATATTGATAGTTTGTCTTCAATAACCTGAGCAGAATTTTAAGAAGAGTTCTTATTTTAACACCTTACCATAGGAAATAATGAAAAGTTCTTGAAAGCAGGTCTGACAATCTGACCTAATGTATTTCAACTTTCTTATGGGTCATTCCATTCAAAATTTTAGAATTTTGAAGGGTAGTTTCTTGAATGTTTCTCATACTTCAGTATTTGATTAACATAGTAATAGGTACTTTCATGGAAAATTTTAAGACCCCTAGCTTGAAAGGATTGGCTGTAACATTGAGCGAAATATTCAGGTACTGCACTTTCAAGACTTTCAAAAATAGTTCTTACAGAACAAACGAAGTACCAATTTAAAGTGGATACATGTTGAAATGGAGGTAAATTAATCGAAATTATTGTTGATATTTGCAAAAATTACAACAAATATTAATAATTAAAAATGCTATGTTTCAATAAAATTATTTTTTTCCTACATAAATATCTAATGATTTATTCATGGTTCAGATTTCATCGCGGGACTACTACTAGTTACTTTCCCGTATACTATACGTACGTACATATAGTATAGGGAAAGTATGTAATGCTGCGCGAAAAAACAGCGGATTTTCGGCAGAAAAACTTATTACAGAGCCCTGGAAACGAAAAAGTTGTTAATCCAGTTGCTAAATTAAAAAAATACTCCTAACACGAGTTGCAGCCAGAATCCCTGTTTTGTGGGTTCTTGATACCGAAAAACCAATTGCAAGCAAAACGTCTGCCTGTCCGTCCGTCTGTGAACAACGCTAGCGACTAAACCGTTCAGCCGATTTTCTCCAAAATTGATAATCGCCGATCGATCTGAATAATCTCGCTGCCCCTTGAATTTGAAACTGATATTTTAATTTTGGAGAGTACTTTATATGAAGCCCCTAGGACATTTTTAAAATTTTCAAAAAATGGCGCCAACAATTATGACTAAATTTTGTTCTTGGATAGTCTGCAGGTCATTTAAGAGAATGGCGTAGGTCTCATGTCGGTTGAAAACTCTGAATTTTCGAAAATTGCATAACTCTGAATTTTTGTCGGCATCTTTCTCCAACTATAAAATTGCAGATAGAGATTTTTCCTTCAAATAAAATTTCTCCTTCAAAGTGAGTTCTTTGTCATGTACATTTTTTTTAAAAATTTTAGTAGTTTTTGCAGAATATTGCGTGCAATATGTGCAATTGTAAAAAATTACAAAAACAAGATTTTCTCAAACACGGCTCAAACATTTTTCTTTAAACTTTTGATAGGGATAGTACTAAATGTACTGTATGAGATGACATAAACGCCATATTGTTCTATTCTTTTGTTTTTTCAAAAATTACAAAAATGAAATTTTTGCGACTTGTATCTCACGTCGTTAATATTTACATTAGCAGCTTTTTTTTACATTACTATATTTACGAGTGCATGGACTTTCTACAAAGTTTCTCGAGAAATCAACAGTTTTCTCTGAAAACTAGCTCAAAATTCCACATTTTCAGAAACGCTCAAACGTCATTTTCTTATAAATGGCTCCAATTTTTTTCTTCAAGCTTTTCGAACGGATAGTGCTAATTTTACTCTTAATATGACGTTAAGTTCATTTTGGGATTTTTTTTTCAAAAATTACACGAATGAATTTTTTTAAAGGTTTCTCAAATCTTTAAAATGGAAATTACCAGCAATTTGTAAACATTATATTTGTGAATGTAAGTGCTTCAAATGACTTCAGAAGGAGTTTTTTGAAAACTCAAAAATTTTCTGTGAAAAAGAGCTTCAAATTTCGCACTTTTAATAGCGTTTTAACGCCATTTTCTTAAAAAAGAGTACATTTTTTTTATAAAATTGCCATTAAGGACGAGGTTTTGTTTTCTTTAATATTCTGTAATTAATATTTCGTTCTATCATTAGGAAACCCAAAAATTAAGACAATGTGAAAAAAATTGGGCGGCGATATATGGCAGCTTGTTTTCTCAATATTTATCAAAACTACATCTTCAAATAAAGTCTTAATATTTTTGAGAATACGAGTAGTTTTTCTATAATTTCGTGACAAACATAATAGCCCGCTGCAAATTTACTGCGCTTCAGACAGCCGGATGCGTCGTAAATTAAAATTTGCTATTTTGTATATTATTTCTTTGTTCGTTTTTACGTTCGACCTTTCGTCATACACATTAAATGATAAATAAATTATTTCTTTTCAAATATTGGAAATAAAAATTGCTAGCTCTTTAAGGGAGTATCGATAATGCAGGGAACGCAACAATTGAATTCCGTTCCGCTGTCGCGAATTTCTGTGAATTACGTGCCATTGTTGTGACTTAATAGATATGTATTGTGTCAGACTTCTTTTTCCAATACAAGTTTACGAAACTTTTGTATTATATTTTTATGCAGTTGTGGAATTCACATAGTCTTGACAACACTGCGATGGAAACAGTGAGTTGTTTGCTTCGTGGTTGAATTGCACTTTTTCTATTAATAACTAAGATGATAGTAGCGCATAAAGTACAATCAGTACTACGTAGCTGTTTCCAATAACGCGGGAAAGTAGGTGCTGTTGTAGCACCACTAGTTATGTTATAAATTAATAGCGACAAACCCGAATTTAACTGATGTGTGTGCTGGCGTCGTGTCAAGCCAGCTCACACACGTTTTCGCCCCAAAAATAGTGGAAATTAATTCCAATTTGTGGCAATTAATTAGCAATAAAGTATCTGCGGGTTTCCGTCGAGCTACTACCAGACTTAAACTGATGTGTGTGCTGGCGTCGCGTCAAGCTAGCTCACACTCGTTTTCGCCTCGAAGATACGTGGCAATTAATTCGCAATTGTGGCAAATAATTAGCAATGAATCATTTGATATGTTTCATTCCGGTGTGCTGACATGTCTATTCCAGCTTGAGGCACCTTCTAAAAATTCTTCATACCACAGAAATTTGCAATATTTAAGCCATTATTCTTTATTAAGCAGCTCTAAGTTTGCTGCGACTTTTTCTTCTCTACAATAATGTATTGAAATGTTTGAGTATTTCATAAGCCGTAGCCTGGCGACCATGCACGTCATTTTCGCTATTTGAGACATACCTTTCCCAGCTCTCCTTATGTGCAGCTTTAACTTGTGCCTTGATTTCCTTTCTCTGAGCTCTATATTCTTCCAACGCCTCAGGAGTTTCCTTCGTGAGCCAATGTAAATATAGATAGTTTTTTCTTCTGTTCAACAGCATACTTAAGTTCTTCACTCCAAATATTCCATATTCACTCCAAATAAGGACTATAGTCCTTTTCTGGTTTTATGTTTTTTCCTCTTTATCCTCTTCTTCCTCTTCCTCCTCGATTAGTTGAAGGAGCTTATGCCATTCTAATTCAAGGTTCATACTTGTATGACCTATCTCCATGTTAAGATTTATGCGTGCTTGGCAAAGTTTTCTAATACTTGGATTTTATAGTATACTAATTTTCCATACTTCTTCCTTTACAGCTTTATTTTTGCGTTTTGTTGTGGCCCATCTAGTTGGCAGAACAACTTTCCTTCTTACAAAGAAATTATCAGAACCTATATCCATTCCTCTCATCACTTTAACATCCTGGAATAATTTTCCCATCTTCTCATTTGCTATTAGATAATCTATTATGGAACTGTTTCCTCGGGATGTCCAGGTAAATTTGTGGATCTCTTTATGTCGGAAGAATGTTTTTTCCACTCGCAATGAATTGAAGTTTACAAAATCTCGTAACATCTTCCCGTTTTGATTTATTAATACTTCTCCGTTTGTGCCAATTAATTTCTGTATGGGCTGTTGTCGAATTCTAGCATTCAGATCTCCTCCAACAATAATAATTATTATTGTACAAACGATTGTATGTTGTATGTTTCTATTTATAGAATCAATAACAGTTTGTAGGCTCTTGTAAAAGGTATTAGTATAATATTTTCGTCCTTCTTCCAGAGCATACACCGATATTACGCTCATATATCCTCTACTCACCTTCAGTCTACATGTGACGATCCTCTCATTTACCCAACTGTACGATGTTATCCTGCTGCACCACTTTTCACTTACCATAATAGCTACTCCTGCTATTGCTCTACATTCTGCAGGTACACCACTATATCTTTCTATCTATCATCTATCTATCTATCTATCTCTATATATGTGTATATATATATATTTGTATAGGGCCCAAAGTTATTGGTTCCTTTCTGTTTCTTCTTTTGTCTCAGATAGCGTTACCAAGTCCAGTTTGGCTACCTTGGCTTCTTTCATTAATTCTTTTTCTTTGTGAGCTAGACCACATAAATTTACATGTCCCTACGTTTACATGTTCCGATATTCCAAATCGTTTGTACTGTATCCTTGCAGACGTCGTTTCCAAATGAGTCCGTTCATGATTATTGAGTGAGCCAGTGACAAAATTCTCCACTGGACGCACTACGAACGCTACGCTGGGAAAGTTTGATGGTGAGGCTGCCACCTCACTGCTTCCAAAACAGAAGGATTTGCTTAAGGTTTTCTCCTCAAGACAGATTGCTTTCTCTGCAGGACTGAGGTCTGTCTCCCCATGGGTCAGTCTGCCGCCCAGGTCCTCTTCTCCTGTAACCCTAAAGAGGGGCCCTTTGCTGGGTACCGTCAGCCGGAGCTAGCGGAGCCCAGATTTTTGTAGAGGCCCGCTCCTCTGAAGATTCTTCCGCGTCAAGAACCGAAAATCTTCCATTTCTTGACCCGTTGATCTTCACGGAGGTCCGTTGGCGCCCGCAAGGAAGGTCCCAGGGGGCACGACGAGGACATGAACTTGGATTGCTTCCCAATAGTGACTCCAATTGCAAATTATACTCTACAAAAAAAATCTCGTAAAATATTCAAAGCAGATTCTGTTTACATTAATTCTCATACAAATGACACAGAAATTGCCCTCCCTCATAGGAAGTGCATTTTTCATGCCACCGCTCTCGAATCACATTGGATCCATACTGCAGTATTCAGTTAGAGGTCCTCGAATTCCATTTCGCAAGCATGGGATACCCGTATTGAAGAATTTTTCATGGCAACTGCTTTATTTTTATTTCCCTTTCCTCTTTGATTTGCTGAAAAATTGTACAAAATTCTATGTATCCGGACAAAGAACAAGGCTTGATAATTGGTGGGAAGGACTACAGTACATCACTGGAAAGGCATGTAGAAGCCTTAGCTACTATTGTTTCACCACGAAACATAATATATGCGTCCAAGATCTCGAATAGCAGAGTGTGCATCTTTCTTAGCAGTAAGCAGTTAGTTGATGAAATAACAGACAAATATAAATATATTAATATAGATGCCAGTGAACAAAAATGCGGCCATTTGTTAGTAAGCAGAGGCGAGTAATTCTATCAAATGTTTATTCAATGATTCCCAATGTAGTAATTGAAGAAGAACTTGATATATTGAACGTAGTGAGAAGTTCACAAGTGTCATTCCTTCGAGCGGGTTTCGGAAAAGAAGAATTCACACATATTTTAAGCTTTCGTAGGCAGATGTCTGTGCCGGAAGACTCACTAAACAAAATACTTGATTCTATAGTAGTTGAGTATAAAGGAGAGAGAAATTGGATTTATATATCTTATGACACTATTAAATGTTATCAATGCAAGGAAGAAGGTCATGTAGCAAGAAACTGTAAAACGTAGACAATATTCGTTCCAATATTAATGTAGATTTAGTACGTGAACGTTGAGAACCATCACAACGATAATTCTACTTTTGATGAAGACTTGACAATTGAGACTGGAAAGACAACTAAAAGAACACTGTCGCAGATTACAAGTACATCTAGCAATAAAACATCGGAACTAACCTTAAATAGTTCGGAAGAAAGAACATATGAGTTTACTAAACCTGCCAAAAAGAAGAAAAAGAACGTCAACCGAGAAAACAACTCTGAAAACAAAAGTGAGAAAAAGAAGATTAGTGAACAGTTAGCTCCAGTTAAAGAAAAATAAAAGAAACATCTAAAGTTCTTAATTATGAACAACTTAAAGATTTTTTTGGAAGAAACGTACGGAACTAGAAATGCACTACAAATATCTCTTAACTATACTGAAGAAATCGATAAATTGATTGCATTGCTCAAAGATATGTACCCACTACTAGAGGACAGAGGTATGAAGTCTCGTTTCACGAGAATCATGAAGATGTTGAAGGATCCGGTAGCTTCTGATTCTTTAAGAGCATCTTCGGAGAACGAATGTTCATCATGTGAAGAAGTATAATGAAAATCAAAATTCTGTAATGGAACGTGATTGGCTTACTGACACGATACGAGTTCTTCCAGAAACTTCAAAATGAGAATAACTTCGATATTTTCTGTATACAAGAATCTAATTTCAAGAACAACTATTATAAGCATATCAAAGGTTTTAAGTGTTAAGGAACATTATGTTGTGTATATATATATATATATATATATATATATATATGTGTGTATATATATTTATATATATATATATATATATATATATATATATATATATATATATATATTCCAAGATCATTTCAACTGCGTCGCTGTGAACTTGAAAGTTTAATTCAACAAGTTAAAAAAAAATTGATATTGATAGGTGATTTTAATTGTCACAATGTCCAAGGGACTCAGAAAGAACGGATATCAGGGGGGAAATAGTAGGTCATTTTTCAGAGAAAGAAGACCTTGTTCTATTAAATGAAGACAATAAGCCTACTTAATTCAACGTGGCAACAGGTAATGTAAGCACTATCGATTTAAGTATATGTACGCCGAATCTAGGACGATATTTACAATGGAATGTTTTCGATGATTTATTCAACAGCGATCATTATCCTATCACCGTGACCTTCGAGGACACACCGGAAACTGAGGTTATTTATGCGCCCCGATGGATTTTTTCGAAGGCAAATTGGAGCTTATATCAGCAATTTATTGAAGACAAACTCAATAATTTAAACAGTAATGATGATTCCGACTTAAATCAAATAGATATAACTTTAGACAACTTTGAAGAATAGTTATGACCACCGCCGAGGAAACAATTCCGAAAACTACGGGAAAAATAGGCAAAAGGAAGTTACCGTGGTGGTCAAAAGACTGTGAGGAGGCAGTAAAGAAATATAAGCATTTGTTCAATATCTATAAGAGGGACAATACTGATGAAAACAAAATCTGTTTCAAGTCTGCCAGAGCAAAAGCAAGGAAAATAATAAAAGAAGCCAAAAGAAAATGTTGGAGGGAATTTATTTCATCCATTAATTCCAAAATGAACAGTACAGAAGCGTGGAAAAGAATCAACGCCATAAATGGAAAATACAAAAGTACCAGCATTACTTCACTCTACACTTCCGACGGCACCAACTTGCATGACCCTTCGGATATTGCAAACAGCTTTGGGGCATTATTTTCATCAAATTCGAGTGATAAGAATTATGATAAAACCTTCATTAAGTACAAAGAAGAAATTGAGAAAATTGAACCCGATCTTGAAGAAGGAAGCACTGTAGATAATGATATTCAAAATTTAAACGCGCCTATCACACTAAGAGAACTACATGAAGCAATAAGCAAACTTAAAAACACCAGTGCCGGCCCTGATGGAATCCCCGATGTATTCATCAAGAAGATACCTTCATCTGCAATAAAGTATCTGTTGCATATATACAACCGGATTTGCATTCACAATGTATTCCCTAAAAAGTGGTCTGAAGCTATCATAGTACCGATCCATAAACCAGGGAAAGATACATTTTTGAAAGCAGCTACAGGCCTATTGCTTCAACATGCTACCTATGTAAACTTCAAGAATTAGAGACTGAGGTGGTATTTGGAAAAGTATCAACTGATTACTCCATATCAAAGCGGCTTCCGGAAAAATGTTCAACAATGTACTGTCTTGCATCACTAGAAAACACTTTTTAACTGTTTTTGACGTAAATAAATAAAAAAATAAAAAAAATAAAAAACAGCATATATACAACGGTTATACAACGGTTTTGCTAATAATATGATCACCTTAGTTTTAAGCTTAGAGATAGAAAAAGCCTATGAGATGGTGTGGTGAAGACGGGTTGTGAATATAATAAGGCGACTAAGATTAAAAGCAACATTAGCAAGTTCATTTACAATTTCTTAAAAGAACGCGCAATCAAGATTAGAGTAAACGGAATTTCGTCTGACAGCTATAAAAGTTATGAATGGCGTCCCGCAAGGATCAGTGCTTAGTGTCACTTTATTTTTACTTATTATCAATGACCTCCAGAACAAAATTAAACCTCCAGCTATCATCAATATGTATGCGGATGATAGCAATATTAGCATACCTGGCAAAGATGTATCATTAGAAGAAAAGGCGCAAAACATCTTAAACGCAGCCATGGAATTTTCAAAGGAAACTGGGCTCAAGATTTCCAAGACAAAATCCACTTTCATAATTTTTTCTAGGAAACGATCTCGTAGAAGAAATATTGAGTTGAAAATAGGACAGCATAAGTTGGAACAGAGTAAGGAAATCAAAATAATAGGAATGGTTTTAGATGAAAAGATGACATGGATTCCACATATCAAAAATTTAAAGAATGAGTGCACCAAAAGAATGAACCTAGTGAAAGTCATTAGCCATACATCCTGGGGAGCGGACTATATGATTATAAGAAGAACTTACCAGGCAATAGTTAGATCAAAATTGGACTATGGCTGTATACTATACGATGCGGCCAAGAAGAATATCAAGAGACTGCTGGATCCTATCAATAATATGGGAGCGAGACTGACGTGTGGTGCTTTCAATTAAGAGCATTTTGTGTGTGAAGCCGATTTATTATCATTAGGAAAACGTAGAAGAAACCTAATTATGGGATATACGATCAAAGCAGCAGTCAACAAATTGAATCCATTAAACGAAGAATTCGAATATGCATACAAACATTATAGAACATTAAATTATAAAAAGAAGCTCTCAAGACCTTTAGCAATAAGGGCAATTCAGATAGTAGAGAAGATACAAGAGAAACTTCCATCCCTAAAGATTTCGACCTTACCTGACTATGCCCCTTGGATAATACGAGACATCAACGTTATTGAACTTGCGAACATCCCTAACAAGCAGAATTCAAATCCTCGTGAACTTTGTGTCTAAATAAGAAATGAACTAGCAAAATTGTGGTGGTTACAACACAATTTGTACTGATGGTTCAAAGAATCTAAACAATGTAGGTTGCGCAGTAATAACTTCATGTGAGGTGATCACCAAAAAGTTACCTGACGACTTTTCAGTGCTGTCCAGTAAACTATATGCCATAGTAGAGGCCCTTTACGTACATTACAAGGGCCAATCAAAAGAGATTAATGATAATAACAGACTCTAAAAGCGCTGTAGCTGCTATAATGAATCTATCTATCGATAATGTATTGGTCCAAGAGATAGTTAGGAAAATCAACCAACTGAGCAGTGAGGGCAAAGAAACAGCGTTGTGCTGGATACCTTCCCACGTTGGCATTGCTCAAAACGAATTGGCAGACAGAAAAGCTAAAGAAGCAGCACGAAGCAAAGTTAGAAGTGATATACCAGTAAGCTATCAAAAATATCTCAAGAGAGACAAGAACAAATTAGCTGACCTTGACTGTAAAGAATGGAACAACTTACAGGATTGCAAATTAAGTCCAGTTAGTGTTGTATCTCAGAAACACGTGCTTTCTTAAAAGGAGATTTATTATATACAAAATCTTGGCCCACTCGGCCGCCATGTACAGATGCAACAAGACTCTAGTCAAACATTCTACCGTCCGGCATACACTACGCAGCGCGCACTCTGTCTCCTGAGATCTGCCGCCGGCGCCCTTTTATGACGGCCAGCTCCCGCGTACGGCTTCCCGCAGCTCCTGCTAATTGGCTCGCTTGATGGTGCTTGAAGTCCAAGGAGTAGTCATTGCTGTTCTGAGCGCGCTTTTTTGGCGCGCTCGGCGAAACTCGGCGCTCCTGCTGCCGACGCTCTGTGCACGCCGCCGGCGCTCTTTGCCGCGGCAATTTCGAATTGCCGGCCAGATACTACACCCTCCCCACCCGAATGCAACGAATAGCGGCACGCTCCATTCGTTGCTCAGGGGACAGTCACTGTAACAAACTCATAAGACATAAGAATCTGATCGCAGTCATGCGTTTACATTACGGCAGTACATCTCCTCATGGTACACATGAAACTTCCTAACTTCTCTGGCATTTTACATTGTTGTTGTACAAATATACAAAAATAGCTCTTCGCTAAACGAACATTAACACAAAACAATCAACCCGAACACAAACTCTGGACGCTAACAAATTTCAAGCTACCATCTGTACTTTTGAACTAGTCACATGAGAAAAAAATAAAACAATTAACTTTGATTCACCATGCTTAAATCAATTAATACAACTCCAGTAATCTTTCACCAATTACTTTTGGCTTCACCACATTTATTTGACACACTTCGTCAAAAATGAATGCACTCAACAATTTCTTTTGTCACATAATACATTTAAATTAAACTTTAACAAATGTCAAACAGAACCATAATGCACCCCATAACTGGAAAATCTGTCAGCTTTTTTTTTTTCTTAAACTTTCTTTATGATAGTATTGTAAGCATACTCTTTTCCCCCTTACTAGCTGAACACTTGCGAAAATTAATTTCCGGGTGCCATTTCCACTGGATACTTGAATTGTTATCCCGCGTTTCACTTTTACCGCCTTTTGCCCTAGCATTACTACTGTTTCCTGCTGTCCAACCCATGGCATAACTTTATAATGTGCACTTGACCCTCTCTTCCGTATGTTTTTGCGTCTGGTAGACCTGTCACTATTGCTCTTGACGCACCGCTCTCGAAACACACGCGCTACCAGGCCCCGTAACTTCGCTTGCTGCGAAGCACTTGAGTCACTTTTTGTCACCCCATTTTTTGACTTAGCTTCACTAACTACGGACATCATGTCACATTGTTTTCCACTGCCCACTACACTGGCCTTCTCGAATTCTTGCTTAAACGCAAAGCCTAGCCTCATGTCCTGTAGCTCATTTGCTGACGCCTGCCATCTTTCTAAGCGATTTCCCAGCGCGCCACTAGTTGAATAACTCTCCCTAACACAGGTTTTTCTACTGTTTATCTCATTCTTAAGCTCACTAGCCAGTTTCGTGCCTAATTCAACCTGGTCTACCTCTATGTACCCACGATCGTCTTGCACTACCCACTTATGGTATATTTCTACACTTTTTACCATGTCGTCATAGTTCACTCCTCGCGTTTTACCACGAAACGCTCTCGCTTGCTCGCCGTCGTTAGACTTGCCCCTGTGGTCACTTCCTGTGGTCCCGACTTGAGCTGCTGCCTCGGCCGCTTGCTGCCTGCCCTGTTGCACGGGCTCACCCGAGCCGCGGCCTCCTGCCGGACGGCGCTGCGTTACCTGCCCGGCTGACTTCTCAGGGGCGGCTGCCCCGCTACCTGGTGTCTGTACCTCGCCAGCCTCGCTACCTGGCTGCGCCTGCTGCTGCGTGTCCATGACCTGAAACTCCGATTCTAGCACTACCTTGCCTTTTACCAGTTTCCCTCCTAAATTTTCACTAAGCCCGTCATCTTGTGACCTAAATTTACTACTCAATTCTGCTAGCTCCTGCCACGCGTTTCTTACTAGTACTGGTTTACATTTTCTTGCCGTGTCCTTTGGCTTTAACTCACTATAAATCTTAGTGCTCAATCCGTGCTGACTGCCTATTATATTACTGCTATCACTTACGCCACACATTTTCCCATATATTTTAATCCCTTTCCATAGGTCTCTGACGCTAATCACCAAGTTCTTACAGAATAACTTCACTTTCTTGCTGCTATTACACGTATCCGTACTTTTGCTACGACTATAGCTTGTGCAGTCCCTACCTTGCTTTGAGCACATTTCCCTCTTGCTTTGTACCACCGTGAACTCCATTACCCTTCGTGGCTCACTTTGTCGTCGCTCACTCGGCCTCCGCGCCGAGCTCGATGCCTTCCAGAATGCTTCCTCTGCATTTATCTGCGTCCTCGTTGCCTGCCGCGCTGCGCTCTGGATCCGCTGCTCACCCGGCCGCCTGCTTGCCCTCGCCTCGTTATCAGCTATGCGGCCTCTAGTAGTATTGCGCTGTGTCGCCCTCGCGGCGACCTTCTCCCGGCTACCACGCTGCACGCTCGGCCGGACCGCGCTATTGGTGTCGCGGCCTCTAGCCGACTTCTGTGATGCCTTCTCGCCACCATGGTAGCTTGCTGCCCCAGCGCCTCCTGCTGACGTATGGTTGCCTTCGCGCCGACTGTTGCGTCGCACCCCCGTGCGGCTGCCTGCACCTGTAGGGGCGCCCCGTGTCTCCTGAGACGAGACCCGCGGCGTCGCCACTCCAACCGCCCCGGCCTCGTCCGACGTGTATCGTGCGCACGCCTGCTGCGGCGTGTCGTCCAACCATGGCTTGTTGCATTTCTTCCACGCTGCCATCTGCTGCTGCACTTGCTCCTCATACTGCCGCTCCAATTCTTCCGCTTGCCCCGATGCAAATCTTCTTATTAGTTGCAGGTTCTGCTGGTGCATAAATTGTAGCAGTAGCAGCTCTGGCTGGGCCGGTGCGTTCTTCACTTTTTCCACAAATTGTCGTTGTTGCTGTTCCAGTTTTATCTTAAAATGTTCGAGGCTTCCCTCCATGTTTATCACTAATTATTTATATCGTAGGCCAGTTCTTCACTAGAGTCTCAGCGCTCACTACTTTTCAGAATTTCCATTCCCATAGCCATTTTGCAATACCTTTTGTCAGCAATTGCACTATACTGTAGGCAAGTTTCTCCACACGAGTCCAGTTTGTCTCTCAGCGATGCGCGTACTAATTTACCTTGACGCCCATTGTTCTCTTAATTTCTCTCGTCACTGTTGCAGCGACAGTTGCACTTTGTCCCGTTTTCCGCACAGCCACACTTCATTCCGAAGTTTATCCTCGTCGCCACTGTTGTATCTCAGAAACACGTGCTTTCTTAAAAGGAGATTTATTATATACAAAATCTTGGCCCACTCGGCCGCCATGTACAGATGCAACAAGACTCTAGTCAAACATTCTACCGTCCGGCATACACTACGCAGCGCGCACTCTGTCTCCTGAGATCTGCCGCCGGCGCCCTTTTATGACGGCCAGCTCCCGCGTACGGCTTCCCGCAGCTCCTGCTAATTGGCTCGCTTGATGGTGCTTGAAGTCCAAGGAGTAGTCATTGCTGTTCTGAGCGCGCTTTTTTTGGCGCGCTCGGCGAAACTCGGCGCTCCTGCTGCCGACGCTCTGTGCACGCCGCCGGCGCTCTTTGCCGCGGCAATTTCGAATTGCCGGCCAGATACTACAGTTAGAAAATTTGAAGACGATAATCCAACTGTCAGTTTCTGCAGAAACGATCAGGTTGTCCTAACAAGATGCAGAATAGGACACACAAAAGTTTCTCACGGCTACTTACTGAACAGGACTGATGTTGATAACTGCACTGTATGCAAGATTCCTCTTTCAGTAGAACATTTGATTGCATGCCCCAAATGTGAAAGTTCAAGAAACAAATTAAGTTCTCTTAAAGATCTCAACAACAAAGAACAGTGCATTAAATTCTTTTGCTTTATAAAGGAAATTGAAATGTATAACAATATTTAACCATATACGTATAATTCTGAGTTACTGTGCAATTTGTACTGACTGTGTAATTACAAAAGTAGTCGCTAGTAACTATGTAGTTGATGCGACTTTAAATAAATCAAATCAAATCTGATGAGTTGCGAAGCGATTTCTTTTAAGCTTATTATCCATTTCAAGTGCAGTCTTCTGAGGTGACGATGGCAATATGATAGACCGCATTTGTTTTCTATTCAATCCTGTCTTTGGAATGGAAATTATGTTCGATGGACCGTAGTGTTCTGTGATTCTTTGAAGTCTCACAATTTGGAGAATCGCATTCTTTAGGGGGTGTTGGGACCTTGCTAGATGACGAAGCCCATTATTAGGGCTTCAATAATTCTCATTGGATTTCTTAAAGAGAGCTTATTTCTCACGAAATAGTTATGAGTCCAGTCAACGCCAGCCATTTGCGTTACCTTACTGAATGAGTTATTTAATTCAACATGTTTATATGCTAGAAAGCGCAATGACCTCAAAAACAAGACAAAGAACATGCGCTTTACAAATTACAATGCAGTTCTGATTCTAGTTCCCCTGATAAAATGGATGTAAACCTCCCTAATTTTGTGACTCCTGTAGCTTTCTTAAGTCTTTTGCGAAGACAAGATTCGTCAGTGCCGAAATGCTCAGCTAGTTTTCTTTTGAACCTACCACTGGTAATTTGTTTTAGTGCTCCAGAAAGCATTTCTGAAGTTACTGGTTTTCTATCTATCTTCCTTTTGTAGTCTCTGTAATTAAGAACAAGAAGTGCAAAGTATAAATTTCAACATGCGCTATAATTCTCTATAAGTGGGGTCTATAATTCTCTATAAGAAGTCCGCAACAGGACTCTTGCCCCGACATGAATGCGGACCGTTGCCCCAACCGTCAAAATAATATATTTTTTGTTATTTACATCGTTAAACACGCGCTAACTCCTTAGCAACCAAACATCTAAACAACGCTTTAAGAACGCGTCCATAGCAACGTCCGCTAAAATGCTCGAGAGTCCATTAAAATATTTTAGCGGACTCTCGGGTATAGATTTTGCCAATGTTCATGAATCTTCGCATAAATATGTCCCCATTTGTCTCTTGACCCATTTGTCACCTTAGCCCATTTTGTCCCACTTCCCATTTGTCCCCTTGTCCTCTTCGTCTTTCTTTCCCCACTTTGTCCTTCTCCGCACTGCGATTGTTATTTAAAAACTACCAAGAACCTCTTTCAACAACCCATGCTACAGAATATTGAGAGTAATGGCAATTCTTAAATCAGGAAAGTGTTAAATGTTTATTTTGAATAACTAGAAAAATTAGAAATAACAAAGAACATTGTATGTGCCTCGTCTGCTATTAGTCTCTAAGGACTCAGCCGGAAGGTTAACTGCGAGACGGAGCGACAGCGAAGCCGAGTAGTTAACCCGGCTTCGTCCTTAAAGATCCATTTAGAGGACTTGCGGCATAAATAACTATTAATTTGTGCTGCGTTCTGTCGGCCATCTACGAAACTATTTACTAGTGCGTCGTGTAGGACACATTTCACACATACATGCTCTTAATTGTAAATTTTAATTATTGTGCTATTAATAGCGTAAAAATATTTCCAATATCTTGCATCAAATAAATTCAAATTATAACTCAACTCATTGTCGCAGCAGTATTTGCAAAGAAACTACCAAATATTCCTTACTGAACATCTGCTATTACACCTTCCAATTTATATTGCAGAAGTACCAACTTCACTTCCCGAAAACAGTAATTACGCTAATCGGACTCATACTCCATGCGGACTTTTGCCCCCTGCTAGTCTAATTTCCGCGAGAGGCCCTGATAGGTCATTTAGTCGTTCATAGATGGCAGCCGGGAAGGGGTAGGTCAAAACTGAGATATTAGCCCCGACTCAAAATAAAGGGGAATAAAATAACAAAAGAAGATCTGTGCCATTTGGTATCATCACTAGTTGGCATTTTGTACATATTTTCTGCAACTTCAGTGTTGCAAAGACTTGAAGCAGCGTCCGAGGACGCAGAGCCAAAGGATTCGAATTCGAGTCGTGTGCATGGTATGGGCGAATTCACCATGTGGTGTGGCTTGGCTGGCTACTAGTATACTCGTATTCTAGATGGATGTGGCGTCGCCGACGCTTTAAAATGTTTTTAAAATATTTTCATACATGTTAAAAATCGTGTCTGGTACTTTTATCCTCGTGCGTAGTACTAAAAAAATCTATTAATTTAAATTAAATAATGACAAAAAAATGTGTGGTCGACACTCTTGTCGGATGTTCTTTCGGGCTATGGCCACTGCCTATCCCAGTATATATTTTGTATCCCAGTATACTGTATACGGAGTTGGAGAACCTAATTCTCATGTTTCCAAAAGTTGTTCTGAAGAGTACATTTTTTCTGTGTATAATGAGGTGGCTTATTAAAGAAAATGTGTGCAACCTCCTCTTCTACAACACATCCATCCATTTTTATAGATTAATATTAGAGTATAAAGTATCCTATAAATTGGGGATTATCCCATTGGCAATATCGTTTACGCTACATATTACAAAAAAGATCCTACAAAACGATGATTACAAAACGATAATTAACATACGGAGTGGCAACGTTGATAATATTTTTTTCGAGTAATTCAAGCTCTGCACCGCTGTAAATAGCGGCCTCCGGGCGACAGCGAACTGTTTTTCATCCCTTGGGTACCTGGGCCGTCGGATTGGCATCACATTTAGCTGTCGTCACAGCTGCATTAGAAAATGGCGCTGGGAAGTGTGGCTCGCGCGTCCCACGCTAGATCGCACCTCTCAAACGCAAAAAAAATCGTTTTTGGATATTTCTTAGAATCTTCTGAACGGATCCGCAAACATATCATTAGTTCCCCACCAGGAGATTGATACGCGTCGAATGTCATCTCATTTATCTCGATTGTTTTACGGACAGCGGCTTCCCTGCGGGGGCTACAACTCCACACAAAACTCTACCTGGGGGACAAGTCCCCTAGATGGGCGTCTTGGGCTTCTTCGTCTGTAATCCACACCCCCACCGGCGCGCAAGAACGTCGGTGGATCGGGTTCGGATTCGGCCGGTACCCAGTTTGCCCTCTCGGCAACCTCCCCATTCAATGCCTGGGTAATGGGCAGCTCTACCAGTTCAGAGCTACTAACTTACCGGGCTAGTGCCGTAGTCAATGTTGTCGTATGGCAACGCGCTACTCGCATGCGCCGGGACACTGCCACGACAAATCTGAGAGCCCAACAGGGGACTACCCGAGCTAAGGCCCGGACGGCTTGGGGCCCCCTTCCCGTCTCCCCACTGCCTACATCTTTAGGCTAGCGACCTGCGTCGTACCGTAACCAAAGCAACCTGACGGTAGGTAGTATCTCGCCGGACTTCGAAATGTGGATTCCAGAGTACCACGAGGGGTTTCCTTCGATCCTGCTTTCCGATCCTGACTTATGGTCGACGCGCCTGGGACCCAACTGATGGTTTGTCGGGTTGAACCGACAACCAGGAGCTTAGCATCACCTACTCATTGCCTCCATCTTGAAACTAACGGCATGAGAGCCATCGTGAAACTCAGGGTCCGGGTGATCATCTACAACTCTTCACCAGAGATCGTGACCACCTACGCGATCACAGTCCCCCCCCTGCCGGGTCCCGTAAGTGTAGTACATGTTTTAATTGCAGGAACTGGCGGTGATCTTCCCGCGCTGACTATCGAGATGCGGCACTGACCTACGTCGGCTTGCGGGGCATTTTCTCCACCAGCGGGGCACCGCCCCAGCCGAGACAAGCTGTAAGCTCCCGACTGATACACTGGCCTGACTCCTCTGATTATAATACTCTCTGGACTGGCCTCCCGACAAGTGTGATAGTGTACTTCCTGTAAGTCTAAGCGTGTGTAAGTAAGGGATGAGAATAGGGCAACGAAGAGGAAAGATTGCGGTCCATGGCCCGTTTGTTAGGGTACTAATCAGGAAATCGCCTGGTATTATTGATCGGAGAAACCACGGAAAACTACTGATCAGAGAAGCCGGCCGCTACAATTCTCCTCCAGACAGCGGCTGAATTCGACCTTGCTATCCAGCCAAGTGTCGAAACTCCAGCCACCACAGTGCACGGTCGAGCACCGAACTTTGGACACTTTGGTCAGAGGCACTGAAATCACGTCAGTTGATGATCTAAACCTGCTTTGCCGGTTATTCTTTTGATGGAACCATGACTTGTGCTACGTAATTTGGAAATCTTGTATTATGGTTACAAATTTGGACACGGCTTACTCTTATGGATTGTTGATTAATTGGCTAAGTGTTTTGTAAAGTTTTGGTTATGAAATATTGGAACACCGCCTCTACTCAAGACCGCAAAAGCTAATGACGTCACGACATTTAGGCAGATTGCTTCGTCGGTGTTTACCTGCGTCCATAGTGTTTGGATGTACGTTTTTCCTTCTACATTCAATACAATGAAAAATAAGACAATCCTAATAAGAAAATGCCAAAGACAATCATGTCACTTATTATTATTTAACTTATTTAGTAACCTGTAAGCAAAATTTACTTTCCTAAAAAAACACATTTAGTTTGTTGATACCTAATCTACCTAATATCTAGAAAAAACTGCGTGTAATAGTAGTTTTTTGTATACCAGAATAATAAACGACTTTTTCTGCTGCAAACAATTGTCCGTAAAGAGGCATTTATGTCACAAGTGATGACGTATTAGTATTTTACTGTACGTTATCTTACATTCAGCCAATTGCAACGAGACAATCGTGGGGAGACACAGTGGGCCAGAAATGCCTCGAAGCTGGCCAATAGTCCAAAAACTCAAATTAAATTTTTATTATGCTATCTCAAATTCCTACACTGCAAGATCCCAAGATCCTTCAAATCTAGGACGCCCATCGACTTCATATGAAGCAATTAGTGAAAGGAGCAAAAGAAGGAAAATTAAAAATTGTTCGTGAGACCCAATCTTCACCCAAGGTGAACTACACGACCCAAATGCGTATGCTCTCAGAAGGGGCAAAAGACGCAGCGTAACTGATGAAGGAAGCCTTGAGAACTCCAACCCGGGGCACAAAAGTAAGGTGCGTGTGGTAGTCAAAGAACAAAGATTCAATTCAGTCTGCTACTGCTGATGAAGCGTCATCTTAAATGGTTAACTAGCAACTCAGTAAACACTAATTCCAGGTACATCATTTTTCATTTTATATATTTTTATTTGCAATATATATTTTTTATTTGCAACATCCGAACAATAGGCAAATGTTTTGACAGAGTTACAATAGCATGTGAAGGAACTGAGCATTTACAGTCCTTCACGGATTCATTTTCAGTAGTGAACAAATATAAATATTGTGAACAAATAATGATAATAATAAAGTGTAAATATAATATAATAACACAAATATGATCACTATTAACACTATAAATATAACATAGGTAAATATGATCATGACAGAAACACAGTACACAATATGTAAATACACTTACATTTTTGGCAATCATGGACATAATTATGTTTGAACAAAAGTAAATAATTTCAAATTGTTTTAGTTAATTACAATATAATTTTCTATAGCAGTACAATATATATCTTGCATTTAACAATCGAACCAATTTAAGAGATCCGGAGGATAAAATCTGTACCATCTTTTTAAGTCATGGCTATTGTCGAGTAAGTTTATTGTTAGGTAATTTGGGTGATCTTCTATGCGTTTATAATATTTTTGGAAACTTAATTGGACTTCTTGATCTACTGTGGGTTGTAAGTCATTGTGCAATGTTTTATTTGAAACAAACCACGGGGCATTAACAAGCAATCTTAAAATTTTTTATTGAAATCGCTGCAGTATTTTGAAGTTTGATTTGGGTGCAGTGCCCCAGAGTTGTATGCCGTAGGTCCAGACGGGTTTTAATATTGATTTATAAATCAGTAGTTTATTGCCAATGAAAGAGGCAACTTTTTGCCTAGAAGCCAATAGTATTGCTTGATTTTGATTTCGAGAGCTTTTCTTTCTTTTTGATGTGTCTCTTCCAATTCAGTTTTCGATCAAGATGTAGACCAAGGTATTTGACGCAATCAGCCCGTGGTATATCCTGGTTGTTGATTTTAACTGTATGACATCTATTTGGTCTGAGTGCAAACGTCACCTGGACAGATTTGCTTTCATTAGTTTTTATACGCCACTCTGTGAACCATTCATGCAGCAGAGTGATGTATTCTTGAAGATTTTCTGTTGCTTCGAAGGCATTTTCGTGGGAGATCAAGAATGTTGTGTCATCAACAAACATGGGTGATGTGATGTCCGTGGAAACAGGTAGATCGGCCGTGTATAGTAAATACAGTAGTGGACCGAGAACACTTCCTTGCGGAACTCCGGCGGCGACAGGATAGAATGATGATGTTTCTTCCCTGAATTTTATTTGGAAACGTCTTCCAGTAAGATAGGATGGGGTAACATATTTTTGATTTTATATAAGAGCCCTGAGTGCCACATTTTGTCGAAAGCTTCCAAAAAGAGTCCAGAACAATGTAGTTTCTTCTCCTGTGCTTCATTTATGACTTTCACTATTCTGTGGATTTGTTCAGTAGATGCATGTTTCAACCTAAAGCCAAGCTAAATTGATAGTCTGAAGTATTATTTTCTGCTATGATTGGAAGTATCCGCTTGAGGAGAAGCTTTTCAAAGACTTTTGACAAGATTGGCAATAAACGTATGGGCCTATACGACGATACTTCGGAAGTAGGTTTACCCGATTTTGGTATGCCAATAATTTCATTAATGGCAGCTACCCACATGTTAGGGGATTTTTTTCGTAATTCAGCAACCGGATTTTTCCACTTTTTCGTTTTCAGGGCCCACCAATGAATTTTTTTCTGCCGAAAATCCGCCGTTTTTTGGCGCAACATTAAATAACTTTCCCTATACTACGTATACGGGAAAGTAAAAAAATAGACATAATTAAATTGTGTAGATTAAAAAGTTCTAGAAACAATTTAATTTGATCTCAAAAATTTATTGCAATGCTCCCTTTCTTACTTGCAATAAAGTCTTCCTTCCTTTTATGCAATAATCAATTTTAACTGTTCAAGTTACATCTTAATTAATTATTCTAGAAGTTACGAACAGAAGTGAATTTTGGCTGTCAATTTGCAATTTACTGGTGGGAGAATGATTTCCTGATGAGAGAAAGAGTGTGGTATGCCCATATCGAAAAATTAAAACTATCAGAAAATTTGTAATGAGCTTTTTACAAATGTCAATTCAAGCAAATGATACACTAGAAACAATTATGCTCACTCTTTCAGTGTCAACTTCTCAGTCAAGCCTTAAAAATGTAATGGAGTATTTATTTATAAAAATTATTAAAACGTAATTGAAAATTAATAATAATTAAATTCGTTTTTTATTTATTTTTGTGAAAAACTGAATTAACTTATTTATTTTAATAGAACATGAAATAGGTTGCTAAAATGTGTAGTTTTGAAGGTGGCAATTACTATGCTTGTCTGGTATGTTATATTATTTGCACGTGTTATTGAATCACTGATTACTTATTCCTTTCAATTATGCTTTAATCTATTTAAGGGGAGGTGACGATACATTGTGGCTCCCTCTTGACTTCATGCCTGTATAACTCTTTCAAGGACAAAATCATAATTTACATTTTACTTTTTGAAATAATTCCAAGGGGATATATTGCACAAGGGAAAACAATACTTCACATGCCTTTAATAAGTTACATTTGCTGCTTCTGGATCAAAATGAAATTGTAGGAAAGGGGTGCCTTGTTTTGCAGGTGCAGCCTTGCTCCGGCAGCGGCAGGTGCCGCGCAGGCGGCGCGTGGCAGCGGCGCCCGGGGCGCAAGTGGCCGGCGCCGCGGCGCGTCGCGGCGCGTCGCGGCGCGTCGCGTCGGCGCTCGAGGGCGCACCCTCGGGGCGGCGGGCGCCGCGAAACGGCGGTGGCGGAAGGAAAATAATCGATAGCGGCGCGGCAGGGGGCGAACAGCAGGGGCGGCCATCGACCGGCGCGCCTCCCCGCGCGCGCGCTGCGGCAAGCGGCGGCGGCGGCGGCGGCGGCGGCGGCGGCGGCAGGCGCGAGCGCGCCCGGGCGCCGTGCCGCCGCCGCCGCCGCCTCCTCCGCCGGGCGAACCCGCGCGGCGCTGTGCGCAGCCGTGGCGGCGCCGCGGGAGGGGCGCGCGGGGGCGGGGGCGGGGCCGTGCGGCCGCCAGCTCGCGCTCGCGCTCAGTGCGAAGCCGTCCGTGGCGCGAGGCAGCGAGCGGGAGCGCCGTCGGGAGTGCGAGTGGAGAGGTCGCGCGCGTGTGGCGTGGTAGCGCGGGGCCGCCGGTGACGGGCTCTGGGTTCGACGTCTGTTCCGTGGCCGTCGTCGCCGCAGCCGCAACAGCCGCCGCCGGCCAGCGCGCGCGAGGGTACCGTGTCCGCGCCATGTCCTCGTGACACCCGGTCGGCCGCGTCATGTCCTCGATCTCCGCCCAGGGGGTTGTGGAGCGAGCCAGCGCCGAACTGTCGAAGCGGATCAATGGGCTGGGACTAAGAAGCAGCAAGCACCACCGCTCGGGGCAGAACGGTGCGGACCATGGCTCGTCCAAGGCCAGCGTCATGGAGCGGGTCACCAACGTGTTCTGCGGGGGCGGGGGTGCGAGCGGGGGCGGCGGGGCGGGCGCCGCCGCGGGGGTGGGCGCCCCGGAGAAGCCGTCGCGACTGCTGTCCAGCCGCACCAAGGCCACATCGTCCGCCGTGAACGGGAACAGTGTGCTGGTGACGCCGCAGCTGGCGCGGCGCGTGACGCCGGCCGGGGCGGGGGCAGCGGGGGCGGCGGGAGCACCGGCGGCCGCCGCCGCCGCTGCCGCCGCCGCCGCAGCCGCCGCCGTGTCGCTGCGCCCGCCGCCGCAGCACCCGCCCTACCTGTCGTGGGAGCAGTTGATGCAGGACGAGCGCTTCCTGGCGCGCTTCTTCCTGTACTTCAGCGCGGGCGAGCGGCGCGCCCTGGCGCAGGTGTGCTCGCGCTGGCGCGACGTGCTGTACCGCAGCGCGCGCTTCTGGGCCGGGCTGGTGCCCGTGCTGCGCTGCCGGGAGCTGCGCGCCGCGCCCTGCGCCGAGCGCGCGCGCCTCTACGCGTCGCTGCTGCGCCGCGGCTTCCACGCCGTCTGCCTGCTCGGCGCCACCGACGAGGACGCGCTCGACCTCGTGCACTCCTTCCCGCAGGCCACCAAGCACGTGCACTCGCTCAGCCTGCGCTGCTCCAGCGTCAGCGACCACGGCCTGGAGGCGCTGCTCGACCACCTGCAGGTGAGTCACGGCCCCCAGCGACCCCGACGCGCGAGCGCGGACACCCCCTCCCCCTCCCCCGCCACGACCTTGCGCCTGCTCGGGCGCCTTGCACCGAGCGGCCGCAGCGGACCCGAACGGGAAAGAGCGGTTGTGGAAATCAGCGGGAACGAATCGTCCCTCGTGTTTCTACTGCGGATGATCAATCCCTGAATCTACAATGTCAATGAACTTCAACGTTCACAAGAATTTCCGTGTCATCTCCCAAAAATGGTAGGAATTGGAAATTTTATTTTTAGGGTGTGTTCAAGGTTTCAAGGAAAGAAGAATCGACGATTTGACGAGTGAAACGAATATATCTTCGCTCATACAGCGCAATAAGAATACATCTTCTTCATGTTCTTGTAAATGTTCGGTAAAAGCAATCTCCTGAACTTGGATTCGTTGATTTGAACATTTCAGTATGATTGGTTTGTACATATTTAAAATTGCTTATCTAGGTTTTAGTCTGGAGTGTGTTTCAGGGATGAGTTATAGAGCAGAGATTGATCTGAATTACTTCCGATGTTGAACAAGGAACACTATAAGCTTATTTGTAATCAGTTCAATAGACAGTATCGGTGAATCTTTGTGTTACGAATATGGATTTTAGAATGGTTGAATTGTTTCACAATTTTCGAGACTTTTTGTGTTATACTGTTAATGAAGTTTACATTTCCCAAATTTACTTTTGAGAGTGACGTCATTAGATATAATGCATTTTTCAGTTTCATCGAATGTATTCTATTATTTTATTTTATTCATAGTCTTTTCATATATAACACATTTTGTGTACAACTGGAAGAGTCTGATAATTATTATATCACTTTTTAATACCCTGATGAAAATTAGTTTAATGTTTCAAATTTGGCACTAATTTTCTTGAATCTGAATCACTATAGATTGATTAAAAGGTTTTTTCATGCAAAATTTTCTATTCACTTTCCTTTTTTTCTTGACTTATTAGATTGCTTCAAAATTAGTTAACGCCAAGAGTTCTTCGTGTGTCCCTTTGGTGTTCTTGATCGTTTGTTGGCTGGCAACGTTGATGACGCATCTGAAACACGTCAATATTGTCATTAAAACTCTTGTATTTTCATGACGTCGGAGATGAAATTATGCATCTGACTGAAAAACTTAGTTACTGAAACTGTATAATGCAGCGATTTAGTTTTTATAAACAACAGCAATTAAAATTGAATTATCATAGGGTAATACTAACGATTAGAAAATCTCATTGAATTAAATTACTGTTCATTGCCTTAGTAAAGTCATGAAATGCCGATCGGTAAACTATTAATCAAACGTGTGTATCTGTAGGAATGCAATGAGCCACGTAGATCATGAGAGGAATATTACAGTAAAGTGATCATGTTCCAAGGAAGCGAACACGATCTAGATTGACATGTCGACAAAATCATACCTTGGCGTGGTGACTGAAAGTTTATCAGAATTTGAGTCATCTTGCTAATCTCTTGTTTTTATTGCGATGCGGAAATTTATTTTATCTCGATTCCACATATTACATGTTCTTCGATACTAACGGTTTTACGGCAAATTGTTGTTCTGATACGCAAGATTCCATTTTACGTACTTTTTCGAATATAGTAGAAGGATATTTTGATGCATTGGCAATGATTTTCTCACACTAGTTGCCTCAAAATATATTGAGACACGTTACTCACACTGAATACCGCGAGTAAAAATGCCGTAACAGTTAAGTCATATCTTTCTAATTCGAGTCAGAATCCTTAGAATTAATGTAAAACCTTGTAACCGTTGGCTTGTCATCCGTGAACTTGCAATATTATAGGAACGTATCTAGATCGGGAAGTTGTCATATTGGGCATAGAAAAGTAAGAAAATGTTGGACAAAGATCGCTCGAGATCCGACATTCGTTGTTAAAGACTTTTCCCAGCCCCCACCTGCAATTGATCGTAAAAAACACGGAAACAACCAACCGGCTTCCAGCATGCTCTTTCCTCTCATTCAGCAAGGTAGCTGGAGTCGAAATTTCACCGCTGTCGGAATCCGAACCTAGGGCCTGCCGCTCTTCGAAGCTTCAGTTACAGACTTCACAGGTTAACTCATTCTGTATACTCCTAGACTGCCTTTTGATGCTCACAAACACCTGCAAAGCCTGGAGCGTTGCAGAGAGCGTGCGCCTGCACGGCGTCAGAGGAACTTTGTTGTTTACGAGCGTTTCTGCATCGAGCCATGCCATACAGCGGTTAGTTGTACGCGATAAAAGCTTATCTCTCTTTGCGGTGTTCTGCATAGGCTTACTTTATTTTGAGCTGTGTGTGATAGTTTGTAGTTTGAAATAACTTTATTTGGAAATGCAGATTCACATACGTTAAAATGAACTTGAAAGTTTTCTTAAAAATAGTATGCTATGTTTGGATTTCAATGGTTATTGCAAAGTTTTTGACAATGAGAGGTCTACACGTAAATTGTATATTATTGACTGTATATTTTGTATTTATCTAATTTGCGTCTATAATAAAAAAGTAAGACTGACCAAAGCGACAAAAATATCATGTTATGAAATTTTTTTTGCCGCTCGATTTTTCGTGGAGAGGTCTCCTTTGTTGATCTAAAGAGAGGATGCTGTCAATTCGCAATTTTTTCACCTGCTCATCTTCTCTCATTCTGCATTTCAGTCAGTTTTGTACAAGAGTTATGTGCTTAGTTCTTTTTTGTTCATTGACTTCTCAGGTACTTGCTAGGAAAAGCTACGTACAAGTAACAATAAATTGAGTATTTTACCGTCTAAAGTAGTTTAAAACTTTATTAATATTAAATTAATGATAATAAATAACTAAAGTATTAATAATATTAATAATAATAATAATATTAAGTTTATTATCTTGTGGATGCAAATGGACTGTCATCCGGTGACAAGTTACAAATACAATAATCTTAGACAATATTCAAAATGTTACACAATAGTAAAACAAGATTATTATAATAATAAACAATAATATTAATAATACAATAATTAATAATACAAGAGTACTCCCAGTTTTTATACAATTAAGAATTTTGAAAGTAAACAGTACCTTACAAGTATCGGGTAATGATCGTGTCAATGGTTAAGAGTCACATGTGTGTCAAGTGTGTGGAGAAGGACAGATCCCAGATCACTCCTCGTTGTGATAAGGGTAGTTTACTTCAGCAGGACAAATGGTATTCTCTCTGTAGTTTCGTCGTGAATTTCTCAGTAGTAGTCTTTTGCTTCAATTTGCTTGAATTCTTTTCTCCAGAGAAAATGAATTTCTTTAACAAAAAAGTGCTTTGGTCGCTCATAAACGTTCCGAGTTGTGCGAAACCTTTTTCCTCGATTTCCGCATTCTCGGATCCTCCAGAAAATATTAATCCGGGAACAAAGTTCCGCAAATTGAATTAATTCAGAGACCCCCTTCCTTTGAGATACTTGCAAGGACGGAGTAAGAAGCTCCGAGTGAAGAGACGACGCCCCCTCCGCCGGGGCGCAAGTGAAGCATTCTCGCTCTGCCGAGGCGACAGGCCGCTCCTGTTGTCTGCCTCTTAATGAAGGGAAAACGCTGGAACGTTCTTCGAAGATGTGCGAACCGTCCTCTCCCCGTCTGCTTTCCGCACCTAGGAGGAAGATCTTCAGAGGACAGTTGCATCGTGTCTAGTCAGATGTCATTTTCTGTTACGAACCGGAATTAATGTTCTCTTCAGAATTCTATATTGTCATTAGTTCATCCTTTTAATTCGAAAGGTTGATTAGATTACATTTAAAGATTGCTGTAAAGCGTTTGGTCCGTCACAGTGTTGAGTTTAATCTTTGTAAGTTCACCAAGAAAAATAATTGACAGGAGATAAGTTGACAGTCCTAAGAACAAATCGAGTAAGCTGGGATGTTGGAGCCAAGGACGGTTATAAGCCTTATGTATACGTGGGAAAGACATTGCGTGATTCCGTTCAATGAAACAGTGGCACACACACAAGGGGAGCTTCTGGACACCTATTCACAAATATGATTTTTTTAAAGTTCCGAAAGTCATTCAGTATCCCATTTAAATATGTTAAAAATAATTATAAATTGACAATTTAAAATAAATTTTAAATTCAGAATAATGAAAAATTCTTTATAAGAAAACAACAAGTCGTCTGGACACTGTCCTCATAGAAAAATCTAGATTGCGCTACAGAAATAAAACATAGTGAATGAAGACTGAAAAATATTGTTGTAATTTACGTATAATACATTGCATTTGCGAATAATATACTAAACAATTGCTGTAATTTGAAGAAACCTATTTCTTGGTACTAGTATACCGTCAAACTAGACTGCCATTACGAAGATCGTTCATTGCCTTTGCTCATTGCTATTGCTCCGATTGTTTATTTATTTATTTATTTACTTATTATTTATTATTCAAAAAACAGTAAAAACTGTATATGACGTGTGGGGAAAGAGACTTATCTGCGCACATTTTCTTGAGGGCCAGAATAAAAAAAATCAAAAAACAAACAAACACACATTCACGTTTTTTTCACATTCACGTTCGATCCCACTTAAGCTTACGAGGGATTCTGTGATAAAGCTATGTTGGTTATGACCGATACACCTTTCGGCATAAAGCATTTAAAGATTATTCTTACAGAATCTCACTAAATATTATCTGAAAATCGGATGTATTTTCCGTAGAAAAAAATAAAGGCGTCTCTTATACTAAATATAGCCTCTAAACTTCCTCTTTCGAAGCGGAAAAGTAAAAGAATACGAAAACGAGGCGGGGTATGCGTGTCTTGTGATTAATAGAAATTTCAGATCTTACTTTCTTTAGGAAGTAGAATAGCAGAAGAATGGTGGAGAAGAGCAAGAAAACTGATTTCCAAACAAACTACTTAATTATTTTCCGACCCTGCTTCTTTGAGTAATGTCATCATGGTCTTCAGATTCTCGAAATTAATGAACGTGTTGTATATATGAGATACATTATATAAAAATAGCATCTCTCACTCTAGTTACACAATGTTAATATCAAATACTAGTGCTGCAACAGCACATACTTTCTCGCATTATTTGTTACGGCTGCACAATTTTATATTTACAATATGAACCTGCAAAAGTGATTCCAACCAGCACTTTTTTTCCCGCCGAATCTCGAACTCAGGTCTATCGTGTTAACTCGTCATGCACTTACCGCTACATCACGCAGATAGTCTGGCATATTCACTCGCACTGGAGCTTAAACATTTAATTATCTCTCCCATTATTTTCAAAATGCAGTTTTCAAAAACTCAGAGAGTTCAACGAAAACCAGACGTATGCTATTCTTTAAAGCATTCCTTGTTTTATCCGGGGGGGGGAATGGAGCGGTTTTTGAAAAATTTTAAAAATAAATTTCATTAATTTTAAGCCGAAATTACACGAAAACAACTCGTTTTTAAAAATTGTATGTGACATTTTTTAAAGATATGAATTTTTAGAACATATTTTGTTTAAGCCAAAAATCTTTATCTTCAATTTTGTAGTTTTGAAATGGTAACTTTTAGCAATTTTAGAAAGTACAGAGATTTCGTCGGAAATACGAGTAGCACCAATTTTTATATGCATCAAATAATAGCAATTATATATAATATATAAATACTTCTTGTATGCGTCTCATGTAATTCCAATTCTAGGAACATATATTAAATATGTTTTATATACTGGCTTTTAAGAATATTTTTTTCTGTGTGCTGCTTACACATCATTTGCATCTTTCTCTGAATGTAGTGTTCTTTTCTTGGTAGCTTTTGCAGTTGAACTCCAATATAATAGATCAGCATTTCACTAAAAATGAATGTTTCGTGTTAGTTATCTACCACCCAAATGCATTCGAAATAACTCTGTCGTGAGCATTTAGTGTGTGATTTATTAGAGATATCTACATCTTTTTTACTTCATGTTGAATGTATGCTGCGAGAGATACTTGTTTGTCATGGTAATTAAATTGTTGCGTTACTAGTTTATTTGAAAGCACATAAAACGTGAGACATCAAAGAAGCTAATAAATCAGAACATTTAGTAACAATCGGCATCTCTTAGGGAAAACTTCAAGATACGAACTATAATAGAAAATAGTAAAATTTGTATAGGTATTTTAAAATCAATAACTATTTTTGTAACTGTTTTACATTTACGAATTTGTTGTAGTTTCTAGACGCAAAATGCTGCTAAACAAAACCATACAATGGTTTTCCAAACCGTAGCATGGTCGTATAATACAACAATGAAATATTTCAACAAAAACAGTCTTCACGAATATTGTGATTACAGAGAATAGTATACACGTTTACAAGTATAAAATGTCCTTTACACACCAAGAATATAAAAAAGTTACTGTTTTATAACTCAAAGCGTGATTAGCAACTATTTCGTGGCGCGGGGTCTCTTATTTAAAGTCTTGCTATCGCAAAAAGTCTACAGTGTCGCATTGAATATGACAATTCAGTCGGTACGCGAAGTAGAGAAGACGCAATAAAACATTTGCATTCTTCAATCAAAATCGAAACTGTGTCATTGTTTTGGGATTTTTCTTAAGTTTCTGATTACCTAACGGAACGAAAGTCATCTCTGATGTGGCAGAAAGCTGCATAGTTTTCTTCCATTTCTGCGCACAATGGAGATCAGTAATATACATGTTTTTGTTTTTCCCATGTTTCTGCGAATTTAACAAAAACATACAAACTTCTTGCATGTCTGGAGGCTGCACAGTATTCTTTGAATTTCTTCGTGCATTGGATATTAGTAATTTTTTAATGTCTTCAAAATTAACACGGGATATTAACAGTTGACGTTCTAGCAATGACTTTCTAAAATTATTTCTGACGACTCTTCAAGAAATCAACATATTCATTATTTTCTATTCCTACGTATTTTTTCATTAAAAATAGATTTTCCTCCTAATTTATAGTTTTCCTTTCCAGAGAAATTTATACGATTCCATTTCCTCTTTCCGAGACGCTCTTAATTTTTATCCGAGGGCAGTGAAATCTTTCGTAAGATCATTTTCATGCTTCACGAGCTCAATAAACTCAAAGGTTCTTGACGTTCTCGGTGCGTTCATCTATTTTCCGCGCAGCTCACGTGCAAACAATTCGGCGCGTAATCCGATTTATTAGGAGCGGCCTCTTGGCTTTCGTCGGCGAGTGAAACGCGGAAGGCCGCGTGCCGCCGTAGATTAGCAGGGCTTTGATAGCCTCCTGCCGTTCGCCAGGCAATGCTATCGCCCGAGAAAAAGTTACTCCCCTCCCCCGTACCCATCCCCGCCCCACTCAAGGGCGATGAGCGGCCGGTGATAGCCTGTGTGTGCGGTGCAGCTTGGCAGATCGCGATAGAGATTTCCTTCGCCAAGAGATTTCGCGTTTCGCGATTTCTGTGCGTTGCTGATGGTGTAGTCGCAAATGGAAATAATAAAACGCAAGTTGAGAAATTTTAAAATAAAATTGTCAGTGATGAATATGAGAAAGTGTTCAGATTTGTTACAAAAATGGCTTCAAATTACTGCGAAAAAAAGGTTCTCGTAAATGTTATCATGAGATGATACATGTCAGAAAGCCGTTGTAGTGGCTACCTTAATTTACTTTCTCGATCATTGTTTTGTACTTTCCGAGAAAGGTGCATTTTTAGGGGAATTGTGTTTAAAGGTGTACAAAGGCTACTTAATTTATTTATAAATGTTCTAAATCGCTTCGAAATCTGTTTAAAGTGAAATTAAAACTCTGTTTCTGAAGGGAAACTTCATATGTATTGTACGTGGATGAGGATAAGAGGGTTTCGCATGGAAATAACGCCACGAAAGTGCAGTCATGATGTATTTTGTTCGACGTTAGTTATTTGCTTATTATTGTTGTTGCTATAAAAATGATAGTTTCTAACATTATGACGGTGAAATTTGCCGAATCAGAAGACTTCGTAAGAAATGCTGAAATCTAGAAAAAGGGAAAAAATTGATGAATGAAAAATATAAAATATATAGAAATTACAATACGAAACTTTTGAATGAATAATATCAACTAGCAAAGACGTAAATATTTCGCGTTTTCTTTCAGGCGCCAACAGTAGATTTGGAAGAAATCAAAAGAAACCTAGCAGAAAAGGCTTCAAGCGTAAAAACATTCGAAGCTGATATTAATGTCCGTTGTTGACCTCAATTGCCCCTGTTGCCTTCAAATATTACCTAAGCTTCAATTTCAAGATTAATTGCTACACTTCATAAAATAATAATACATGTAATAATAGTTATCGCCTATGTGTCGGCCGTCATAGCGAAAACCAAGCTGTGAAACGAGACGTCCGACCTTTTCTGATAGCAGCAGTGTCACGAGGTCGTAAAATCGAAATTTACGGACCCGGTTGCCTGTCCAGAAAACATGGTCACAAAATAAGACGCATAAAACACTTTCCTGCTCAGTTCCTAAAACACAATTCTACCTCTGCTTTGTAGCAGAGGCAATTTCTATCAGCACTGCGTTCTATTACTTGTTCGCGTACAAATATTACACGAAGATCTAATGCCTGCCGAATACCGGAGTGTATTAGCGAGGTAAATCCCACTGATAGTAAGATAAATAGGTGGCATATCTCTGAAAATTATATATCGTGTGATTAAAGTGAACAATTTAATATATATATTGTTTCTCCTTCCGTGCACTTATTAGTGTTTGCTAGGGTTTATTTTGAGATATTTCATTTGTGTTGAAATGCAATTGGGTTTTGCGTATACAAGACGAAATAGATCAGAAATTAATTAATTGTAAATTGAATAATAGTGTAAATTCCGATTTGGAATGAAAGTTATGGGAATTGGAGCATTGATAGACACGGATTATAATCAATACTTTAATTACCAATACTGCGGCACGCTCATCCATCAGTTTCACTTATCACTCTTTATGTGAATTCCATAATATACTATGTCAATTATTGACTAAACAAAGTGTAACTGTTTAAGGACAGCCGGATTACACCGATGTACCCGTTGTAAAATGAAAATAATCCAGTAAATCGTAAGTTTTAATTTTAGTTCTTAAATTTGTGCTTTAAAGAATTCGTTTCGAATATTTCACTTCGACCGTCTGTCTCGGCCATATCCACTTTTGTTTCTAATTATGTGTACCGTTCGGTTCTTTCTAGAAGACATTAAAACGAGTTTAATTTTGGACGCTGGGCGATTAGGACTACGCTGCCTCCATCATGAATCTTTTGTTATTATTTTTACAAAAAGATTAGAAACGCTTGTGGTTTATTCAGTCTTTTCACAGGGGTAATTTTTCAGGATAGATAAGGGGGTTATCATATAGGCACCGGCATTTCACAACAAACTGTATTGCTACTCTAGGCTTTCTTTATCGCAAGAATGTTCTTATTTAAAAAAATAATATTTTCGTGTTTCTGGCCTCCACCTGGACTAACAGCTGAGAGCTTGGTACATCAGTTTCGCGAAGTTTTCATCAAGGGCGGCTTCTAGAAATGAGAAGAGTGAGATTTTTAAAGAAAGTTGTGTGGATGCGCTAATGTAATGCATCGTGTTTTGATCAATATGTTTTTCCCTGACAATCGAAAAGCTTAGGTACACTGAAAAAAATGGGCAGGCTTATTTCTAGTTTGTAGGTTCCCTCTTCCAGAATTCTTTTGCTGTTCTTCCTGAAATATGGGGGCGTGAGATTCCACCGTCTTTTTCAAAATAATACAACAGGTTTTGATTATTCTGGATGATCCAAATTCTATTTTATTTCGTCAGTAATTTGATTCATTTGTTAACATCATCAACAATTGCAAATATGTTTCCCAATAGTACTCGAGTTCTTCGTAAAGCGAGCCAAATTCACTGATATTTTCCTCAGTGTTTCGCGAGAGCTCTGCAATGCGGCAGTTCCTAAATGTCATCCTCAAACATTAAGTAATTGCTTAAATTCACATGAAATGCAAAACGTAATAAATAATAAATGCATATCACGGCGTTCTTGGTTGCCCAATTTACGTAACAAGAAATCTTCATTCACAAAACAAACCGTAGAAATCTCCGCGGATGCGCGCTACGCATTGCGTGCGATGCAGATGCACGCACATTGTTCCCCGTTATCTTACGCTTCGCCTCGACGATCACGACCATAAACACTTAGAACAACTCTTCTTTGTGCTTCGGGACTAGTACCCTTCTCGTTTCGATGGGTGAGCGTGCTGATTTTGTTGGTAAAGAAAGTCCCTTTGTATGTTTGGCGGACGAGATAATTGTATCGATCCCCAGCGCAGTGGCTTTTCTCTCGGGTTGCTTTTCTCCTTTTACGACGGTGCTGGAACCTGCCGTGAAACAGAAATCAACAGCAAGCACGTTTCCAAAATACACTTCGCTTTTAGCGATGCTCTCTAATGAACTTTCAAACTTCATTTGATGCCTATTTTTCGCTTTCGTAGTTTAATGCGTTCTGTGATGGAATTTGTTGTTTGTACCGAGCGTGGTGGTTAAATGAATTCTTGAATCGTCAGGGAGGAAATTAACTATCGGATGTTTTGTTCGGTGTGTCAAAGCTTCAATTTTCGCTGTTATTACATCTTGTTTTCATGGAAATAATATTTTAACCTGCGACGAGTTGGAAATACGTCTTTGATGTAGAGTGAAAGGAAACACTTGACGATGGGCCATGAGGATACCGAAGTGGACTACAAAATGATACAGTTCAAATCACGGATGATAATAACTTGGAGATACAAAATTGGGTCATATAAAAAAATTATGTAGGTTTTCACGGCTGGAGTCACTATTAAAATTACTTTAAGCTGTTGAAGGGCTCAAAAGAAGGATACAAAACGTCTGCATCTGCGGCAAGAACCATCACGTCGTGATGGTTAGTGAAGAATCATCTGGACTGCTTGGAGATGTCTAATGAACTAGTAAATGTTTAGTTTGTCGAAAAAGAAATATCCTGGGCCGACACTGCGGATCATCCGTTGAATCTCGCGCTGACAGTGAGCTGCCGTCCCAGTGCTGCTGGCGGGGCGAGGGGGAGGAGGAGGGGAGGAAGGGGGCGCCTGGTAGCGGGAGGTCGGGAATCGCCCGAGTGCATCCCACGGTCAATTTTACCTCAACATCGCTTCCCAGCTAATCCCCCTTTCACTTTTATACCGCGATTTTCGTAACAGCGTCCCTGACAGAAATCAGCTGTTTCGCTGCCATCCAATCGGCAGCTTATATTTCGCGACAGTGACGTCAGTATGGTGACGTTCAAGCTCCCTATTGGGTGAAACAGCTGATTTCTGTGAGGGACGCTGTTACGAAAATCGCAGTATAATTCCCTGCGAAGGCATAGCCCGCCTGCATCCCGTTTCGATCGTCTGGTGACTTGGAAGCAGTAAACTTTTTTGTGCGGGCCTAGATGGCCGAGGTGGCTAAGTACCGACCGACTCAGCACTTCGGTCCGAATACCTTTCTGCTTCGCAAACATTTCTCTAATAGTTTTCTGTGCTTATTTTAAGTGATTTTCTATGTTAATGGAGCCTCGTTGTTCCTCGTTGTGAAATATGCTTTCGCTTGTTAAATGAAACACTTTTATTATGTTCAGAGCGTTCTAATTGAGCTCAAGGTCAAACATTCTAAACCATAATTCCATACTAGTACGTGGACCCACGAAAATAATATTTAAAATATTGGAAACTTTCTCACTTAAACTGTGATTAAATATGAATTTTCAATCGAAAATGTCCGAATTAATCGTGCTGAAAATCTGATAATAAACTACTGATCACGATTTGAAATATCTAAGCATTTTTAACTAGTGTACTAGTTTTGTAACTCTAGTGTGCTCAAATATCTATTTCTTATACTTCTTGACTGGTTCGAAGGTTAATTAGTCATATATGGCAGAAATATTGAGTTTTCATACCACGGTCGCATGACCTTTCGTTTTCTCTGCATTTTCGTTGCTGCAAGTAAGGACTGGTAGCAAGACGCCTCCATATAGTAACCCTACCTGTGCTGTCAATTAGCGATGTCTATATTGCGATTTATTCACAGCTACCTCTGACAGGTCATGAACTGTTACCGCGCCATTCCATCGGGACCTTACACGTCACTATGGTGGCGTTCAACCTTCCGATTGGATGACACTGTGACAGACTGATTTACATCAGAGGCAGCTCTGAATAAATCCAAGTGTAGTAATGTTTCAAACGCTCCACAGAAAAACCGCTCCGTCAGCTCCGTGGCCGAGATCGCTAAAGCAGTAGTGCCGTAGTGATCTTGGACCGTGGGGACGCGGGTTCGAGTCTCGCCTCGGGTATGTTGTCCTTTCACCCCCTATCATCATATCGTTTCATCCTCATAGATACCATGACGTTTAAATCTGATAGTGGTCGCTAATGACCTAGTAGTTGATGCGGCATTAAATAACAAAAAAAAAAACGCTTTCTTGGCGGATAGCTGGCAAAATACCCTTTGGCTAACGGAGGTTGCGCCTGCGGTTCTCGCAGACCGCGTGCTATCTCTGCTGTGCAGCGCGTCCGTCCAGGCGCGGCGCGGTGCGAGGTGAGGCGTGACGTGCGCTCTCGTTGTTTGCCCGGGCCACGCGGCTCTGCTGTTTGCCGCCTCGTTAGCGTCGGTACGGACACTGCACCATGTCACCTAGACACGCGGCCCGCCACTGGCCGTCGCCGCCCTCGTCGTTGCCTCGACTGACTTTCCTGCCGCTCGCGCCGAGCCGCACCGTCCTGCCCGCCACCGCCCTCATCTCATTCCCCGCCCCGCTGCGTTATCTATGCTGTAACACCTTTGCCGCTGCAGCATCGCTGACATGGAGGTCCCGAGGTTTGAGTTCCGACGGTGGCATATGGTCCACACTAGCTAGCACGTAGCTGAGTCGAATTCAACCAGCAGAGAATTCCAGCAGTCGGCTGCTCTGATCGGTAGATTACCGTGCTTCTTTTTCGATCAGAACCAGGCGAATATCGGAGAATTGCCCTACCAAATATGCGATCTTTCTTCTCTTAACCTTGATCCTTGTGCTCCCTTTACATCCACTACACTACTACATGCATTTGGAGACATCAGGACGGAGTACAGAGCTTGTCCCGGCTTTGGCGGTGCCCCGCTGAGGGAGCTGCTGCACAAGGGAAACCCCGCGAGCCCACGTATCCAACGGCACGGTGACGGATCTCATGTTCCACAGTCACATTTAACATGGACTAAACTTATGGGTCTAACGACCAAAGTAGTTCATATGCTGGGAATAAAATCTCACTCCTTCACCCCTCTCATCCACTCATTCATTCTGCAGCCTCTGTTGTCATCGTCGTCCTTACCGGTTACTGTCGAGAACATTCTTCAGTCATTATCAAATGAAAGTCATTGTATTCTACTCATGAAGGCAACGACTGGTATAGAGCTACTAACAAGTAGCACTGAGCAGTGTCCATAACGTCCAGAGTAGAAATTCTCAACCAATAAAAATCGTAGTCCCTTCGACTCTGTTTCTGTCATACAAAAATCTGACTCGCTGGATTACACGTGTATTTTTGAATGGGAACGATAACAACCCTCAGATAATCATGCCACTTCTCTATCTTTCTAGACTCCGCCAACTCTTTGCCTTTGGCGTCATCGTAATCGCCCGGATGCTATAAACATAATTGTCATAGTTACGTAACATTTGCTACTCGGCCTTTTTGCTCACGTCGCCTTGATATCGAAACCACAGTTCCACTCTTACTTTATCAGGCTTATTTTTCCTCGATAAAATTTCCCAATAAACAACTATCCTTGTGTATAACTGGTAATTAAAATAAACACTTTCTTGATATCCTTTCTGTAATTTAAGATAGACTAATGTTCTGTAGCATCCAAACTGGAGTGAAATGCTCGATATATTTAGTAAGTTCGATGATTTATTACAAATATCAGTTGCCTTGCTCCGATATCCTACTGAAAAGATGAGATTAAAATAAAAATCCTTTTTTTAATAAATTTGTTACAAAATAAGACATGAAATATAATCGACTGAATAATATCAAAAATTACTATAACTTCGAGGAAATGATTTTACTACATTCCACTCATTAACCTCAACAATTTCCAATTAGAAATTATCACAATTTCATTTTATGTATATAGGTTTGTTTTCATTTGATCAATGTTAATTAAAAACAATTATCTAGACATTAATCTCAATAAAGAATTACTAGATGTGTTAAATTCCTTGATATCATTTATGCATCAGGTATACAATAACTTGCATATATTTACTCGAAATCACCTCCCGACGTCTCTGGAATTGCTGACAACTGGATTCACACCTATTTCCTGCACCTTCATCTTTGATTCAACGTGAACAGAATATTTCGGTTGCAACCCGTCTTCAAACATTCGAATAGAACGTACGTTATTCTCCCTTCTCGCCAAGCGAATCTTTGCCCTTAGCATCAACAAGTTAGCGATATTTACGTACGTGCCCGTAAATAGAACTTACGGACAAAGTACATGGTTTGGTATGGTTTGAAAAAAACGTTTGAAAAAAAGATTTTGAAGCCACTGTCCCTTAGAAAATTCTTCCCATCGTAATATATGATGTGAAATTGTTTCACGCAGTTTTGTACACTGTCCTCGTACGACCACTACACAACTTATTTTCGCACTACATTTTATTGTCGTCTTTTACATCAGTCGTCCCTAGTAGTTCCACATTAATAATGTTCACATCATTCTGCTACTTAATTTTGTAGCTTGTGTAATATTCATGTTTTCATTGTTTTCATTGCCCCGGCTTCTTTCGCTTGTTTCGTTTATTACGTACTACAAAATTCTCATATAACCCGATTTCTTACAACGATTGGTTTAAATGTAACGTAGCTACAAACTAGTAACAGAACTAGATATTTATACAACTAGCCTCCCATAAATCAGTTCATTTTTCCGTAACGAAGCAATAGTAAGACTTTGTATTCGTATTTCTACAAGATCAACAGTGTTTATCTTGATTTTCTTTACCTGTATGATTTTACTTATTGTAATATGTATTTTAACTATTTACAAATTTAATATTATTAAATATTGAGTTTCTGCGTCTGTATATTATATCTTGTTGTACTAAACAAATATACTGAACAAATCCATACAACATACAGTTAGTAAAAGTCTTGTTTGTACAGTTGCTCGAAAATCCTTAATTTTAAGTTCAAATTAATACTAATGAAAAATATATTATACGATAATTGAATAATTCCAGTTAAATAAAATGTAACTTTGTACACCTAGACGAAACGGCCTTGACTTTTTAGTTCACCAGCACATTTTGTTGCTTGGAAACCTTCCTATACTGCGATTTTTCTAAGAGCAACCCTCAAGGCCACTCAAATCCCATCTTCGCGATGGAATATGTCACGGCATTTCGCGACTTTGCTCGGTCTTGCCGGTAGAAGTCGCATGATCGCAAGCACTGCTTCATACGGTCGCGATCGTGCGAAATCTAGCGGAACGACTGAGAAAGACGCGAAATGCCGTGACATATTCCATCGCGAAGATGGGATTTGAGTGGCCTTGAGGGTCGCTCTTAGAAAAATCGCAGTATAGCGACTAGTTCCGAGTGACTAAACGTGCTGGTGAATTTCAAATTCAAGGTCGTTTCGTCTAGGTGTACGAAGTTATATTTTATTTAACTGGAATTATTCAATTATCTTGTAATATATTTTTCATTAGTATTATTTGTCCACTTAAAATTAACGATTTTTGAGCAAATTATGGACTGTGTAAAAAAAATTGTTAGTAACTGAATGTTATATGGATTTGTTCAGTCTATATTTCTGCAGAGAAACCCTTCGCTCAGCTACAAAACAAAGGAACACGACTTGATTGACGCTGTTTGGCGGATGTTCATGTTCCACTATTAATATTTGCATGGTTCGCATATTTGAAGATAAAGATGACTCAACTGTCTGACCTTCAGTTGCGGCCAGAAGAAAGCGAACGCCTTCGAAAAGATCACCGCGATAATGGCACTTTTTTCATCGAAGACTTGTGTGATATTGCTTCATTGTTAGGATAGAATTTAGCTAATGACAAGATTAGGGAAATCATTGCCAGAGATAAATCTTCGTCCTACTTATGTGAGTTAGCTAACATTATTATCATTATTTGCATGTGTACAGGAAGAGTCAGTATACTGAATGCACAACATGCTCTAGGATTGCTTCTTTTCTCGTAGCAACATTCAATAAGTTATTGAAGAGCTTTTAATTTCGTCATTAAAATATATTGTAGAGTTTTTTCTTCTTAAATTCCTAAAATATTAATTTATATTAGAAATAATTATAACTGTTTTTTCTTAGAGTCATGGCACCATATTCTTTAAGTGAAACATCACCATTTTTTCTAGGCATAAGATTGTCATCTTCATGAAAATATAACTTTTTGTTTTGTTTCATTTGCCAGATTTGACTCACGTACAATTCAAGAATATTGTGATATACACAACATGGCGGCGCAAACAGTCGACAGTAAACGCCGGGAAACCGCTGTACATGTTTGTATACACGGTTGCCAAGGAATTGTTATTATCGGTGGTGAACAATTCATAGGCTGGCAATGGATGTCGTATTGGACCAGTCCTGTGTCACTAGATAGGCCACTTCCGGTCCTTATTTAAATTTTGAATTGTGACGCGGCGACGCCATATGCCCATGTCTGTTCGCCACCAACTCGCTCTGGCGATGAAGCTGTGAACTACTCAGTTGCACAGATCGCTGGCTCGGGTCAAGACGGGTTCTGCATTTCCGTTGGCTTTCTGCCTCTTGGGTGTGTGGGCTACGTGCAAAAGGCCATTAACGGTTTCTAGCGACCAGTTACTTTACGTTTAGGAAAGAAATTTAATGATATACTGTTGAATAGCATTGTCTGAAGGGTGTATTATCGCTACGAGAAGATGCTGGGTGCCAAATTGCACAAATTCGAAACGGTAATTAGCCATCGAAGCGCGCCATTTTGGTTTTCTTTGGAGCGAGAAAAAGGTGAGTCGTATCACGTTTTTATGCATGAAGTTTGTTGATTAATGCTGATATTTTTTTACTAGCATTTTTTAAAATAAGTCTGTAAAATAAATATATTCGTTTTAGATGCAGAGAATGGCTAAAATGTATTCAGAACCAGCTCTAGCAAAATGCTCGTAGAAGCATTAGTAAGACTATACGCAAAGAGCATTTTCTGGAACAGCATGTATCTGCGAATCAGAGACCATTGATAATGCTGATCCAATAAAATTTTCGGAATCACGAAATCCCCTTTGCGAGAAACCGGTCCAGTAGAAAGAAGTAAGTTCTCCGTTTTCTTCGATGTGCATTCAGATATTTCAATACTGCGTCGTAAAGTGATTTTCTAATTTTTATTTTGAATTTCAGATACCAGGGTTGAAAGAATTGCACCACAAATTTTAGATGTTGCTAATGGTAAGAGTTATTTTCGGTAGAATTTATTTTTTCAGAGAACAGTTAGTGGCAATATTCATTGGAATCAAATATTTAATAATTTGAATGAAGTGTATCTCACCAGAAGTTCTTTCTTTGCAGAGCCTTCTGTAGAAGTGTCACACTGTACTTTTTGTGTCTGGAGTAATTATGCCCTGTACATTTGGTGGCAGTATTTGTGGTTAGTGTTTTACCTTGTAGGCACATTTAAATAATTAAATTCTAAATTGTGGGATTTCTTGTTAATTATATTCAATTTCAGATCCTTTGAACCAGTTGAGGTGACACCAACTGCAATGGCTGTAACTGGTAAGACCTTTTTAAGTATAATTAATCTGTATCTGTAATAGAATTAATCTATATAGCACAGTTTAACTTTTATTTTTTTACATTTGTAAACTGCGGTTTTCTTAACTGAGCTCCTGACAGGAATCAGCTTTTGACAGTTTTATCCAATCGGGAGCTTTAACGTCACCATAGTGGCATCACTTTGGAGACTACATGCTCCCGATTGGATTGCAGCGAAACTGATGATTCCTGTCAGGGGCACAGTTAAATTCAGAGTATAGTTCATCTCTCCCTGTTGGCAATAGAGCTTCAAACAGGGCAGATTTGTTTGAGGTAGCAAATGAGCATACAATTTTGTTTCTGTGATATTAATTTTGATTACACAATAGTAGATAGTTTGAAGGGAGAGTTTCTACCAACATTTTTTTAAATTTTCAGATCCTTTTGCACAGGCAGTTGATCATACTGAAAAACGTAAGTTTTTTGCATGGGTGTGAAATGCACATAGAAGCATGCTATTGAAACCATAGTGTGTTGATAACAATTTATTCTTGATTGTTACAGGTACTACTGTCTTTCAGCATGCTGCTACACCAAGTGGCAGATGCATTTGCTAGCCTTGTTTTTGTGCTTACTTTATTATTAGGGGATATTCATTACATTGGTAATGCAGGCAGACTGATAAGAAAAACAAAGTTATTGCTGATAATCTGAATTTTTGCAGTTAAAAATGGAAATGATTCATAAGAGTGAAAATAATGTTGATCTATTATTTTTAATGTTAAAAGTATACCCCAATAATGTAAATTAACGTGAAGTGATTATTTTGTTTTTAAAAGTTTCTTTGAGAAGTCAAAGCTCAAGAGAGAAAATTTTAAAGAATTATTGTTATGTGCTGTGAATGACTTTCTTAATTCTCAACAAAGTTTTTGCAGATACCTCTTCTAAGCTAACAGTTCGTAGTGGTTTACATAAATAATGAAGTATTAATTTCAGTGTGTACTTTGTCATTTAATTCAGGTCTATTGTATAAACTATTTTTCCCACATGTTTTTGGAAAATTCTAATTAAATTGAACTTGATTTCAGGATTAAATTAATTCTGTAAAAGATGGTCATTTTCACAAATTTGGAATGCCTATTTTACTATGACACTTTATTTGGAAATTATGAAAACAAAAGTTTTTACTGCCTGTTTCAGAGCAAAGATGTAGTAATGTTTTCTTTTGTTTCTTTTAAGCACTGTTCATATAGTTCATGTATAGTGCTGTATAATAAAGTACTATTCACATTAATTTGGCAGTTTCCAAGCAAGCATATTTGCAAAGTTGCATGTTGGGGCTGGTGTATTGTGTTTATTGCCTTTTATAATACAAAATTGTTAATACTATTGAAATTATAAAATTGTATAATGTCAATATGCTCAATAAATGCTAGATTATACTACTATAATTTCTCATTTTCCTTCCATAAAATCCTTACAATTATTTTTGTTGCTTTTTATAAGTTATGGTTAAAGGAATGGGGAGTGAAATTTTAAAACTCCCGCGTAACTGTTTTTTTTTTAATTTTGCGGTTACTTCTACGCTATTGGCTGCTCATTTGCCCAATAGAAATCCAGACATGTGCATATGGCGGCACCGGAAGTTGGGCAAATAAGGGTTCTCCGTTTAACATTGAGTGCCGTCTCTGATATATACTCTTTGTATTGGACTAGAAAACTATAGGGGATGAGGTATATGAAATTAAACCGTAAAGACAGGAATTATGGGAGAAAACAAATGGTAGGTTACTTCCATCTACGGGGCATTGAAAATGGAACTCTGAAGCTCATTCTTCATCCAGCCATGGAGGAGCACAGATCGCTCGTGAACGACGCAAAATCTAACTTTGATTTTTACATTCTCGCCTTACGAATACTTCGTAAGAAGATAAAGTTATGTAATCGTGCGTCGGAAAAAGTCTAATTTACGCCAGAAAAACTCTTGTAGCTGGTGAGGAACAAGTGGATAAAACCTGTTGCTAAATTTAGGGATAAAATCGTCTACCTCGTGGTGTAGTCAAAATCCATGTTTTGTTGCTTCTTGATACTGTAATATCGACTGACAGCAAAACGTCCATCCGTCTGTCCATCTGTGGTCAACGCTAGCGCGTCCACTATTCAGCCGATTTTCTTCAAAATTGATATTCCCCAATCATTTTTACTGATGTCAAGGCTCCTGTTTTTTTTTGCCACTACGCTGTGCCGTAGTGGCGATACGTAATGTCAGTCAGGCAGTTCATTCGTTGACGTATTATTTAAATTAATTTGTTTCAACAACTTGTGATTAATTGGAAAAACTTAATTGGAGAAATAATCAGGATCGCTGTGCTGTAGTGGCGATACGTAACGTCATCATGCAGTTCATTCGCGACGTATTATTTAAATTAATTTGTTTCAATAATTTTTAATTGTGTGGAAGAACTTTATTAGAGAAATAATCAGGATTGGGACTAAAAAATACTTCCGCAGTGCCGTGGCCGAGCAATGAATTTGTGGATAGACTTGGCATTGAACATTAGATAGGAGAGACATTTTCCCGATACGTTGAGTTCGTGAATAGGCGTCCATCCGTGATGCACACAGGGTAAAAACTCTAGATGACAGATTGGCTGCAGATGCTAGTCAGATACAGGTGCTGGGAGGAACATTGAAGAACGAAGTAGACATCGGGGCCCGCCCAGCCGAACGAAGATTGGAAGACGTCGTGGAAGTTTCAGGTTGGTTCTTCTTCTACAATTTACAACATCACGGTGGGTTTTCGCAATTTAAAAAATTGGAGGGTGGTGGCGTAATTCTGGTTTCTGATTCGGATTCAGCACGTCGACTTACATAAAGAAACATGTGTCAAGTTTTAGGCCTGACAATTTTTGGCTTCTGTAGAGTATAATGCTACAACACACCAATATCTAGTATTCGCGTGCGTTTCAAAAATTTTTGACAAATACATTGGTTAGTTTATTAACATGGTATATACATCTCTTATTGATTATTATATTAACAAAGGTGCTTTCCGATTTCATTTTTAAGAGTAACATTTCAAAATCGCAACTTCAAAAATTAGCAATGTTTCACGGCAATTTCTCCAAAATAGAAAGGTTGAAATAATTTAATTCTCGATTTCCAAGGGAGGATGAAAAAAATTTGTAAATATTTTTGACGTTGATTGTGACATTGTGGACTTCTGTGAAGACAATGTCCCAGAAGAATGCCAACACATTAGCCTTTAATTTTTAATAATTTAAATCAGAAAGTGCATTAAAAAGTCTACGCTCAACTGTCTATTTTGTTATGAATTATAATGAACTTTACTACTACTATTATTATTGTTTATTATATTAATTCAATAAAGCATAGAAACAGTAGCGTAACCTCGAGAGCCGAAAGTGCAAACTTGTTCTAGCGTTACCCCTCGCGTGCGCTGACTAATGCTTTTGATGCCGTCGATGTGGAACGATTGGAACAAGCCTTCACTTTTATTTTCCCTTCCATACACAGAAGAATAGATTTAAGGCACGGACCAACAAATTTTACTTGCGATCAATTTTACCCGTTGTTTGGAATTCAAATGTAATGGTGCAGTATGGTTCTCACTTTTATCGTGTTTCTGTTCACGTAAATTTTATTTTCTCCGTTGGAATTTGTAATTAGCGTTTACAGCTTGTGTGTTAACTCCCTAGTTTTAATGAAGTTTCGAATTCTGTCATTTGAAAACATGAACGTCCTACTAAGATCACTATCTATAACTATTGCTTATGTCCCCGCGATTGTTCCGGCGAGTTTGAGCAACTGGAGCAAGAATGAAACTTTAGTTTTTTGTTTGTTTATTGTGTGTACATTATTACTTGTTGTTTAAGGATATGGTACCAAATAGTTATTAATGGTTTACTAGTTCATTGCTGTGTGTTTACAGACCTGAAACAAAACACGTAACGGTATACTTAATACCCTTGCGGGCCTTTTCGCTTCTTTATGCCCTAGGGCCTTTTGAATACTTTATGGCCCGCTCTTATACCAACACAACACACAGAACTTAGTTATGAATTCGATTTTGTAAAGTTAAGATGCAAGCAAATACAATAAATAAATGGCATAATGCTTAAATAAATAAAATAAATTGTTATAAACCTTATTTTGCTTATTTGATATGAAAATTGAAATTTTGAAATGTTTCCGTGAACTTATAATTGCCATCATTCACTCGCATTTCACTGTTACGTACCATCTTTTTTAGTGACATAATTATATTCTTCTTTAGTGGCGGTACTCGTAATAGTAATAAGATATATAAGGCACATCGGCTAATATCCTCGAAATGTTATTTTTTGGTGTTTTGACATATTCTAAATAACGTTTGACAATAGGCACTAATAACCTAAAAGTACCGTTTCATCAGCGCAATTTACACTGTTATTCACGCTGGTAAATCTCAAATACACCATAAAGAGTTTTATATATTTCTCAAGATTTTAATGGAAACCACTGTCCATAGTTTTGTTAGCTTTTGCGAGAATTTCCACAGGAACTTCACAATATTCTTTCATTTTGTACGAACAAATCAGTCCAATAACGATTATGCAATAGAAATTAGATATACACTCTGTTTTGTTTATCTGACGTCATATTGACAAATGACTGTTACAATGCGTCTTTTCACTTTAGACGCAAGAAATATTATAAAATGTTTCGAATTCTTGTTTTATTCAGCAACGAGCTAGTAAACCATAAAGTTTTGTATGCACCACGGGCGTTACTAGATGTTTTTGCCCCTCAGGCGACTTCCAACCCCTCGGGCCAGAGGCCCTCGGGTTTGGAAGTCGCCCTCGGGGCAAAAACATCTACTTAACGCCCTTGATACATAAATAACTATTCTGTATCTAGGGCATTGAATAGATGTTTTTCTCCCGAGGACGACTTTCAAATCCGAGGGCTTCTGGTCCGATGGGTTGGAAGTCGCTTAGAGGCCAATACATCTTGTAACGCCCGTGGTGTATACAAAACTTTATGGTTTACTAGTTCGTTGCTGAATGAAACGAAAACTCGAAATATTTTCTTAAGTCTAAGTGAAAATATGCATTATAATCGTCATTTGTCAATACGACGTCTGACAAACAAAACTGTGCATCTAATTACTATTGCAGTATCGTTGTTGGACTGATTTTTTCGTACAAGATGAAAGAATATTGTGAAGTTCTTGCGGAAATTCTCGCGGACAATGGTTTACAGCGGACAATGGTTTACAGTAAAATCTCGAGAAATATAAGAAAACGTTTATGATGTATTTGAGAGTTATATAACAGTGTGAATAACAGTACGCTTGCGCTTGTAACGGTACTTTTAGGTAACTTACTTTTTTCCAAACGTTTTGTACATCATAATATCAAAAAATAACATTTCGCGGATGTTAGCCAATGTGCCTTATACATCTTATTACTACGAGTAGTACTGCTACTCAAGAAGCACATATGTCTCTGAAAAGAGGTGATACGAAACAGTGAAATATGAGTGGCTGGTGGCAATTATAAATTCACGGGAACATTGGAGCAGTCCACCCATCACAAAAAACACGGGAGCATTCCAAAATTGCAATTTTCATATCAATTAAGCAAAATAAGGTATATAACGAGTTATTTTACTTACGTGAGCGTTATTCCATTTATTTATTATATTTGCTTCCATCTTAACTTTAATAAATCTAATTCATAAAAATGTATGTGTTGTATTGGTATTAGAGCGGGCCGTATATTATTCAAAAGGCTCGAGGGAATAAAGAATCAGAAAGGGACGCAAGGGTATTAGAAATTCCATTACGTGTTTTGTTTCAAGTCCGTAAACACGCACTAATGAACTAGTAAATCCTAAAAACATTGTTCTGCTAGGATCTTACCGCAATCTTACGGCAAGCACTGCTTGATATGGACGCAATCATGCGATATCTGGCGGCACCACTGGGAACGTCGCGAAATACCATGACATATTCCATTGTGAAAACGGGCCTTGAGGGCTAACGTTAGAAAAATCGCAGTATAAGAATGAAGTGCTGGAGCCACCATTTTCAGAGACATATTGCCATTGTGTTTCAAGTGGTTTTGATAGGAAAGCGACCAACTGACCCGGAGAAGCACTATTTGCCCTATCAATAGTTGCGTTTACTAAAACCAATTGAAGGGATTAAATTTATTTTGTGTAAAGCCTATGTGGCAAAGAGTAATCTTATTATTTGAAAGGAGATAACTCTCATTACGTGAATAAATTGTTAGGATAGTTAATGGTACGGTAAAAAACAGAATGCATAATGAAATCGTGTTCTCAGAGGCGTTATAATGAGTATGATCATTATCAATGTGTAATATTACGAAGTGTGATTCGGTAAGGGAGAGTAAAGAGACGCATGAAAGTTGCAATTTAGTTATCGAAGGTTGAGAGCTTAAAAATAAAATTATTATATTTATCAAATTCTGGCACTTAAACTAATGCAAATAGGTATGAATTGATTTTAATAAAAACTCGTAATTATAGTGTTAGCATTAAGTCTTATGAAATCCTTGTGTAGAAATCTCTTTGATGTAGGTGATAAATTGATATTGACTTGTAAATATTGAAGTAAAGTATATTGTAACAATTAGTTGTCTGGCTGCTTTCTCCGCTCATGTTCTTCGAACTTCATGAATAATGTGCCTACTGTTCTGTAAATTGAACAAATTGCAAATAGTGTTCAAACCTACTACGGAACCTGAAGTGCGTTTGATAAAGAGGGAACAAGGTTCTTTGAACAAAGGCTAAAATTGAGAATTGCTTTTGTTATGGAGATCTTTTATTTCTTGTTTCTAATCGCGCTGTGGTGGCTCGTGTCAGTTATAGCATGTTTGCTCTAACACATCTCCTATTTAATATACTCGTATAAGTTATATCATAAGTTTCATCGGTATAATTACTCTCGTGAGTCACAATGGCATCGCAATTTTCTTGCATTAGCTGAAAATCAGATAGAGAGAATAATGCATCTGCTGCGAACCTGGTTGCTGCCTGGGAGCCGTTGACGAGCCATCAGCTGCCAGCGAAGGGTAGCGAGACGTTGAAGGATGTAAGTCGACATCTCGAAAGACTTGGGGAGAGGATCGGGGCCATCAAACCAAAGAGCAGGCGATTGATCGTCAGAATGCTTGCCCACACACAGTATGCTCCGCGGCCAATGTCAAGGTTCTAGAGGCCAGGGGTGAGCAAACGTCACGAGAAAGGCGTGAATTGGGCGCAGCAAATGCATGGGTAATTTCTAAGTGTTTTATGTCCATTTGCTTTTGAACCAAAATCGAAAAAATGTACAAAAGTGTGTATCAGAACATACTTACAACTTACAATTTCAATAGTTACACGAACATCATTCATCTGAGAAAAACATTTAGAATAATTATTTGTTTTTCGTTACGAAGTGTGCGTAAATTCATCCCGTTAAATAATGGAAGTTATTGCCTACTTTCAAGTAGCATGATCCGCAGAGAGCGTAGATCACAGTGCCTTGCTTACAGCTTGATTGAGAAAATTTGAACGAAACCACTACATTTTTTGTGAACTATCAAATTTGGAAGTCACCAACCGCCTCTGTAATCAGCAATCAAGTTCTCTCTGAAAATATTCTGGATCCTCGTGGAAGGAATTAACGTTTGCCCCGGCCCAAGTCTACTAGTAGTCTTTTGGATATGTTCTCAGTTACTCATATTCATTACCACAAATCTAAACCAAAGTTGCAACAACGGCACACACTTTCTCACTGTATTGGGAACGATTACGTAACAATTCATTATTGCACTTTCTGTCATCTCTTGAAAAAGTCCAAACCAATTCAAACGAATCTCCTTTGGTAGGTTTCTGCTGTTATTTCGCTAGTCAGATACAGTAACCCACCCTTTCTTATTACTACAAACATGAATAATCTCAACAGCTACAATATTTGCAGCACATTATATAAACAAGCAAGGATCATTTCTCATATAAATTACACATTCAGAATTGAAGGCCATCCAATCTATGGCAGTATGGATGCATATATTGTACGAATCTACGATGTCAGTACGAAATGTACAACTTATGCAACAAAAAAAATCTTCTTGTGTACACAGGATATCCGGGGAGGAATGGTCGAAACTTCGAAAATAAGCTCTTATGACAATTCTAAGCATATTTTGTCTAATAAACTACGAGGATAATCCGAATGGTTGACCCGCAATAAGCACTCAAACGTTGGTTTGAAAAATTGATTTATAGGCAAAACTTTGCATTATAGAAGCAGAGAAACACTCCAGAAACATATAAATTCTTAATTATTTACAAAATAAATTAATATATTTGTTCAGAAAGAAAAATTAAGCTAGAAATAAAAAAGCGCCCAATTTACACAATTGAATGAATTTGACACAACCTTAAATCTAACACATGCTAACAAACTAGAACATGCCAACAAACTGTCCGAAAACAAAATATTTGGCATTAAGTTTCAAAAATTTGCTTTGCCCAGACTGAAGGTACAGTATATCTTAGTTTTATGTAAATAAGACCGGAGCTTCGATGCAAAGCTGTAAATGCCTAGTAAAGCGTCAAGTGAGTACTAAAAGTATTTTGGCGTAGTAAAAAATGTTCGAAAATTTCCGCTGAGAAGACTACACATTGATCATATCTAATGAACCCTGCCGTTCACAGGTTCGCGTTGGCCATTCTTTTTTCTCGGGATATTGAGTCTTCTTGTGTACGATAAACGACGCGAGCCGGATTATGCACCTGATGTGCACCTGATTATGCACAAGTGTTGTGCACCTGATCGAAGAGCGCAGGATCGCGTGAAGCAGCAGAGGCAGTGACAGAAGCATCATCGGACTTCTGAGACGTCGGGTGGGCCGTGACCTCTCCCACAAATGAGTCGGCGCGGCGGCGGCGATGTGCGGATGAAGGTCGGCGCCGAGGTGCCAAAGCGCCGTCGCTTGGCTTCTTCAAAGAGCAGCTCCCACACCAGCGCTTTGTTCCCGCGCGCGGACGCGGGTCTGCCTTGGTTCTTAGGATGTGCGTTGTGTAACAGGAGGAAATTTCACGGATTTTTCAAAGAAGAGACTGACGCGGGGATCTAGAAAGGGTATCCCACAAAAATACACTGCTTCATTGTATGGGAGCTAGGAGATGGGTTTCATTAATATGAAAAGAAACCGTTATGACTGATAATGAAAAAGAGAGAGAGAGTAAATACTCTAATCAATTCAAATTCTACCAACATGAACATGAAGAATGAGACACATTGCAATAAAACCTGTAATAAATGGACAGAAAGGCGAATTTTTGTGAGTCTTTGGAACTCAATTTTTTGTGTGTTCGGGGACTTTTGAACAGAATTGAATCGAGTGATACTAATAAATCAATTTTGACTTTGATTTTATATTCACACAATCTCTGGCGGATCCAGGGGGGCATGGGGGCCATACACCCCTCCCAAAAGACCTAAAGGTTTCGTTTCCTTTTCTTTATTTGGAAAAATTGATTTAAATATTTATTTATATGCTTCTACGACCTAAAGGTTGGGATTCTCTTTTGGTACGTTGGGCATTCCTTGATTGAATAAGAGTGTATGAGTTTTCAAAGCAGTAATGAGTGTTTTTTGAGGTAAACTATCTGGGAAGGATTGTACAAAATAGACTTTCATAAACCTTTCTCTTACGTCGGTCGCGTGTCAAAAAAATCTAGCGGTGTTTTCCGCTCGAAACCACGGGATGCGGAGGGCGAGGTCAGGGGTACCGCGAGGACTAAAAAATTGGGAAGCCCATGTGTTCATGTCGTCCGCGGACCCGCCACACGCGGAACTGACGCGGCCGCGGCGCGCGTGCGAGAAGCGGGTTCCCTTCGGTGTCCTTGCGTCGATCGGCAGTGCAGCAGCTGCGTTATCGGCAGGCAGTCGGCCGTTGCTGTAGCGCTACCGCGGTCAGCGGCCGAGCGGGCGGGGCGTGTCCGCAGATAACGAGTATCAACACGCCCCGCCGCGCTGTGCCGTTACTCGCGCTGTGTAGTAAATTACAACAAGGTGAAACCTTTTGGAGCCGCGCCGTTAAGGGAGACGCTTGTACGGTAATTAGTCACCCGTCGGTATCGGTGATTGTAAGCTTGTTTGTAACAATATATTATTATTTGGGTTGTCAGTGCATTTTGTCCGAATAAAAGATTCGAGGTCTCTAATTCGTTTTTGCATTTTTGCCTCGTTTGATTGGTTTTTCTTCCACGTGGCAATACAATTATTATCCGTAATTGTAAATGAGGGTTCAATAATTTTAAGTATACTAAATGTTCATACATAAACTCCTTTATGAGAAATTAAACCATAATTGGTTGAGAATGGCAAATTCATAAAATAAAAAATCTAAGTAATTGTGTAAAGTAATTGACGTCGGTGCGATTTCATAACTTACAAAAAAGGTGCTTGTTCTTACGCAATTTTCAGCTTACAATAGTAGTTTCCTGTCTTGACATTGTTCATTGTGTAACATGAACGTAGTTTCTATGTTCTATTTACTTACATTCACTTTCATTAAACAAACAGCACATGTTTATAACAAAAACAACAAGAAACATTTAATTTTAGTATTTAACAATCGTTTTATTAACATCCACATAAAACGAAAACATACTCGGTTGCATTAGCACGAACTTATTTTTCTGAAGTCGTGGTTATTTTCTCACATTTAGTGAAGAACAAACCTGTGAAGTTGACTGTGGGGATTTTTTAATCAGTACATTGTACTGCCTAAATAATTACTAACATTTATAACAAATGTCTTCTCTTTGAGATTTATCCCGTACTTTTCCTTAACTGTGAGAAATTACGTATTTAAGGGAAGGTAATAATTTTCTTGAGATTTAATCTATGCTTTTTTGTTTATTATCGTACATAAAACTCCGTGCTTCCTGGTTCGGTAAATCTTTTCTAATTCATAAATACTCTCTCCGAAGTAGCACTTAATTTACTGTTTAACTGTTGCGATTTAGGAAGTTACTACAATATTTGAACTACAAAATATTTAATACATTTGAAAATCAGAGGGATAAGCACAACAAAAAGCCACTTTTCCTCACGCTTGCACACAGACTCCGTTAATCGAATACTTCGATTTATTTAGAGCTGCATTTGACAGGTCATCAGCTATTACGGTATCATCCAGTCGGGAGCATATACGTCACTATGATGACGTTTAACCTCCCGAGTGAATGACACCGTAGCAGCTGATTTACGTCAAGTGAAGGTATGTTTAAATCCAAGTACAGCGGTGAGCGAAATTCGTTTCGGCGCCTGCGCCCTGGGTCACCGCGGCGTCGCAAGCTGTCCGCGGCCGCCTGGCGATGTCTCGGCGGCGCGGCAGTGGGCGATCGCGCACGGAGGTAGATCCCGCGTGCCTTCCGAGATTAGCATCAGCGCAGGAACAAAACGAGCGCGAGTCAGTGGCCGGCGCGATGCGACGCCGATTCGGCTATCCCCCCTCCCCTCCACTCCCCTCCCTCTTCCCCTCCCCCGCATTCCCTGACGACCTCTCTCACCCCACCCCCCGCTCGGTTCCCATGGCAGCAGCGCCCTTGGGCGCCGGGATTGCATTGTTGACTGATAAAACAAACGAGGCACTCTGTTTGTTTTCGTTTGTTTATGCTTTTGACCATTGATCCAGAGCTGAGTGATTAGGTGAAAATCGGAGCAAAAACATGAAACGTTTAGAAAAACAGTTCTGGTTAAATAATAGATAGAATTAAACAAAAGGCTAAAATACAGATATTTGAATGTTTAGTTTTATATGTGTCAAAATAACTATCGAATCAATAAAACTTAAATTAATTCCATAGAATAAACATTCTACACGTTTGTTTCTTTGGATGAATATTCTTTGGTGGATTGGAGGAAATTTAAATTTTCCTTAACAAATAAATTGCTTCCTTTGTTGTATCCTATTGAGCAGACTAATATTTAAAAATTAGTACTTTGAAATTTAAATGTAATTTAATTTTAAAGTTCAGGAAAGAGAAATAAATGTATGATGTCATTATTTGAAATGCAGAAGAGATATTAGATTTAGGAAAGAAAAAATGACCAATCTAAAATGTGGGAATGAGAATTCAGGAAAAATCATTCACATTTATAGCTCACGTGTTTATAGCCGCACAACATTGTAGGAGGTAAGTGTGAAAGAATTAAACCAAAGGTAAAGCCATAAAATGTTATTATAAACTTGGTCTTCAATTTAGAATAAAACATTGTCTTCACTGTTTTCATTAGCCTTAATTTTGTATTTCACTATTGTCTTAATTTTTCTTTAGCTTTACAAATCTTTCTCTTGATTTTCTTCAAACTAAACTGTTTTAAAAAATCTGCCCGTAATAATTTTAAACCAATGCCTAGGATGCTAGAATGTTCACCGATATTAGATTATTAGAATAATTATGAACGTAACGAATTTCATGTTTACCTTTTTCATTTGAAACGGTATTTTTGGTTAAAATTGTCAATTAGTTTTATAATTTTACCTGATGTAAACTAACATTCTGCTCTACCAATTGTTTGAGATTTGTACAGACGAGATCATGTTCTATTGCGTATCTTCCAACATTATATGTTAAGAACAGGTACTACACTCATTTGTACGTCTAAAAGGTTATTCCATGAACTTCATGACTTTTCAGAACAAGCAGTTGATATTGTGGAAAAAAATGTTCTTGATTCTATCAACTTTACACAACACTACCAACTGCAAAATTAACTTTGAACATAACACCGGATTCTCCTATATTTAAGATCTGTGTAAGTGCTTGCCGTGGGCGCTCATGGCCAGATGTTCGGCCGATGCTTATCTTTAGACGCCGCCGGTTATTCCGAGAGGGACTTCTCCATGTCACTTGCTTTGACACCTAGAGACCATTCACTTCAGAGATATGTAGTGAAGATGTATCAACAGCCCCGTTCCTGAAATTGGAATTAACGACTAGCTATGTTTGAACCAATAAGAAACGTTTGTTTTTGAAAAGGCGCCCAACAGTGAAGAGGTTATGAAGTGTTAGTTGATTTTACTCGCAGTAATGCATGTTAATTTCTTAGCCGGATATTGTGGTAACAGTTAATTTATGTGTAATAATTTACTCCTATTTGTAATTCAGAGTTTAAGATGTTATCAAGAAATTAATGGAGAAAGTTCGTTTCAGAAACTTTAATGTTACTTCGAAATCAAAGCAAATTACAGCGAATGTTCAGGACCTTATTCATTATTTACACCATAACGATAACTACTGTTAAGGAAATCGGGGTGCTAATTTGCAGTTTTATCGGTAGGGTGAAATTCAAAACTTCAGGAGGGGAGAAATCAAAGAATAAATAATGAACTTGAGACCATCTTCATATAAGACACACAGTCTAAATTTATCCTCATGTAGCTATTACGAGTGCTTATAGGATTCAATTTTCTTGATAAGGATTCTTTATTTTGAACATTTCAAACTGCGGTAATCAGGGATGAATCTATTAATTCGGATTAATTGTACCCCTGGCAGGGAAAAACTATTTAATAGCTGGGGATATTGAAACCCCTTATGAGGTAACGATCCCAGGCATTTCCCTGTAGGAAATAAATTAAGGCATAATGTTCTTATAACGAAGAACATACTTATCATGTGAGACAAGATCTTTTCTGAAGAAAGGAAAAAAATCCGTTTTAAAAAGGAAAAAGCTACTTTTTCCGGGAAAATTGTAAACGTTTTAAAATTAAAATTATTAACACCTAAGCACCATATGTATTTATACTAAACTGGTGATAATTAATCACTCGTCAGATTAAATTAATCATTGAATTCCAGATTGAAACCAACAACAGATATTAAAAGTGACTTTCAATTGAGAAAAGGTTTAAATTCAACAATGATTTACATTACATGTTTGGAAGTTACAGGTCTTAATCCGACACCTTCCTTTCACACAACCCAAATCAAACTAACCCAGGAATTTATTTCTTATTAAAAGAGGGAGTCAAACAGAATGACTCAGTTGAACTGTATCAAGCAAGCAGCGTTTCTTTGACTACTATTCTGTTTTTCCACAGAACCGAGGAGGAAAGGTCAGAATTCATTCGGGCCTGCAAGTTAACCCCATCCCACGCCTGCGCTTTTCACTGTACATTTCCGAGACCGAGCCGCGAGGTCCACAAAGAACCGTGTGAGCTGCACCGCGACCTCGGTCGAGAGGGAGAGAAAAGGGATACGAAACCGAAAAGCAAATACGAAGCGCATCCTCGATTAGTCATATCTCCACATGCACACACAGACCCTTTCATTTGAAACTCCGTCGACTTTCCCTGCGGGCGGCGGCGGCGGCGCGCTCGAGCGCTCTGGTGACAAATTCATCCATCGCGCGCCCGCGCCCGCCCGGCGCTGCGCAGCGGCCGGCTTCAAAGCGCCGACAACGGGGACGGAGGCGGGGGAGGGGCGAGGTGGGGGCGGGACGAGGGCGGGGAGGGGCGGGGGCGAGGGCGGGGCGGGGGCGAGGGCGGGGCGGGGGCGAGGGCGGGGCGGGGCGGGGCGGGGCGGGGGCGGGGCGGGGGCGGGACGGGGCGGGGCCGGGGCGGGGGCGGGGCGGGGGCGGGGCGAGGGCGGGGGCGGCTCAGGATAAGCGTAAGTGGGAGTGACGACGGATTCAAAAGTAGTGGGAGCTGTGACACAGTCAGGATTGATGTCAGGGGTTGGGTGATCGCTCACTGCAAGCCACGCCATGGTTAGCTTGACGGATTGTCATTCTCCCAATAAGGTTGCTTCGGGAGTTAGATGTTGAAAAAATCGGCAAAAGTGCGAAAAAGAATGAAACATAATTAAAATACATTTTAATGTTGTATGTAATTTTTATTCTCCAATCGTTGATGTCATCGACAATACGTTGCAGTTTTATGTCAATAATGTTTCTATTTCTACCTCCTATGCGAGGTGTAGAGCATGTAATAATATGTAAGTAAGGGACGAGGATAGGGTAAGAAAAAGGAGGGAAAGTTGGTGGGCGGTCCGTGGCTCGTTTTTAAAGGTACTACTCCGACATTTGCCTGGTTTGATTGTAGAAATCACGGAAAACAATCGACTAGTGCAGCGGCTGATTTCGACCTAGCAATCTAGCTAATGTCGAAGAGCCTGCCACCGTCAGGTGTTGAACTCTGGAACCTCCCGGTCAGAGATACTGCAGTGGCATCAGATGTTGCCCTGAGACATCCCAGAGGGTATGGTTGTGGTGATGGTAGGGTGAAACGTGAGGCGTGTCAGGTGAAGCGTTGCCTGGAGCTCAAAGGAAAGCCACGGGCCGGCGCGACACGACGCAACGACGGTGCAAAATAAGGCGGAGTGGGGGGCAGGTGCAACGGAAACGGCGAAGAGAGTGAGAGTGAAGGGGATAGCAGGCGCCCTTCGATGCGGTCGCACGCCGTCGCTCGCGCCTTGACCGTCCCGTTCAACCTGCATTGACCTTCCTCCCTCCGGCTGTTGTATAGCCGCTGATGCTGCACAGCCGCATCGCGACACCGCCGCGCCGCACTGGGCTCTTCCTCCGTCGCCGCCGCCGCCGCCGCCGCCCCCGTCGTCCCCGACGCCCCCTCCTCACCATCTCTTCCGTCGCTGCTGACGTCTCTGCTGTTGTTTCCGCCGTCGCCGCTGCTGTCGCCGCCGCCGTCGCCGCCGCCGTCGCCTCCGCCGTCGCCTCAGCTGTCGTCTCCGCTGTCGTCTCCGCTGTCGTCTCCGCCTCCGCTGCCGTCTCCGCTGCCGCCGCCACCGCCGCCGCCTCCACCACCAGCACCAGCATCGCGATCGCCATTGCAGTCACCATTGCCTCCGATGCGCCCACAGTTCGGTCTCCTGGTCGCCTTTATCAGTGCGGCTCCCTCAAAGGGCGAGAGGCTGCGGCGGCGGCGGCGCTGGAAGGGGTCGCGGTGGAAGCGTCCGTAGCCACCCTGGCCGCCCCGACGCTGGGCGACCAGTGCCTCGGGGGCCAATGCGGAGTCTGCAGCTGGGGAAGCGAAGAGGGAGCGACGCTCTCTCCCTCTGTTGCCACCGACGGGGGTCCACTAAGCAGCGAGCTCGGCGCTCTATTAAGCCTCTCTGTTCTGCTCCGCTCCGCTCGTCGTCGGCCTCGCCGCCCGAACTTTCCGGCAGGGCCGGGCTTTCGTTCGCCGCTCGACCGTCAACTGCGTCCATGAGTTGGCGACCAACATTGCTTCGTCAGTTTCCACCAGGCCCGATCAGCTCTGCATTTAATGCAGGCAGTTGCGCTGCTGTTCAGTGGCTTTGGGATGTTGATGGAGAAGCTCCCATCGAAAATTGAGAGAGCAGATTGCTCGTAAATGTCTGGAGCTAATGTATTTTAGTGTGGGTCAAAGGAAGGCTGTCAAACTCCTATCAGCCGCTGGGCATTTTTAACACAAGTAAAGTTAACGTGGAGGAGATGGTATGGTTTTATATTTACGAAAATAATCACACAGTCTTTGTAATATCCAGCTTTTAGAATAGTAAACTTAAACAGTGTTTTGTTGCACCTGATATATTTATTAAAGAAGTATAATAGAGGAAAATATGCAACTAATACGTAAGTGAAAAGAATTATTGTCATTATGAACAATCATATTACATTATTTTTTGTATTTTGATTCCTCGTACTAATCTATGAATTTTATGATTCTGTACTTGTTAAATATGGCATTATCGTCACAAATTTGCCTTCCATAGTGAAACGGTTCCCGGAATTTTGTTCTTTAATATAATTTATTTCGTGGCCGAATATAAAAAAATATTACCTGTTTGCACCACTGTGCCCCATGTTGGACAGCCAACTGAAACGATTCTGTAGTTCTTTGAATTACTTAAAAAAGTTACTGTCAACAGAAATGGTTCCGGGTTTGCTCTAATATAATTTATAATAATAATGATGCTGGAATACTACCTGAATATATTTAATTTAACACAAAACATATTTCCCTACGACTTGGAACTAATCCGCCATTCTTGTAAAATTTATTTAAAGGCGTGAATTGCGATTTCGGACCGCGAATCCGAATACGGGGAACGGGATGCTTAACATCGATTTGGGAACTGAATACTTATTTTGATCCTCTCTTGCTTATAATTAAATAAAACACCCAATTTTCGAAATGAAATCGTTGCTGCCGCAAATACCAGTGCAACTCCCGTTTATTCAGTATCAAATTACTCCTTAGCTATACTGTCGCTTCTCCTGGCTAATACATAACACATTACATTAGAACAACCTCGACAGTTACTAAAACATTATATCTTGCCCTTGAAAACAATATACTCATTCACATATAGTACACAGAAAACTCATTCACACAAGCATTTCTTTCCAAATTTTACATGGCCATTTACTTCTAAGCTTTAACGTTGTCCCCACTGCAAAAAATGTTTGGCCTTCTCATATTACCAAGTCGAAATAGAAAATGTGTTCATTTCCCTTGTGAACGCCGCTAACTCCACCACTAAAATCAGCACACTCATCTCTGACTTCCAAAATTACCATTTTTCCATTTTGAATTAAGTAATGTGAAATTGCAAATGATAGCAGGAAATTATTTTAAAAAAATGCTCTGGAAAACCGGGAAAAGTCAGGGAAATTTGTTCAAGGAAATGAGTGACCACTCTGAGTTGGGGCACGTAAGAGTTTAAAAAGATATGTAATTTTGTTGTTAGTGTGTTTAGTCAAAATTATTCTGGAATTTTCAGTTTCACAGAAGGCGAAATTAACTTAAATTTAATTCGATTGATTAGGAAGGAAAAAGTAAATTACTTTATTTACACATTCAACATTCATACTGTTAACGTTTTACAGTTGCCACGACTTGCTGTTTACTGCTACTCTCAACATTTAGTTCCCACCGAAGTCTAATTCTCTATCCTGTCTAGTCGTGGCATTTAACATGGTGCTATTTGAGCTATTCAATCGTGTCAAGGCAGCGTTGTGTCCGCCACAAATCGATTGGCGTGCGGATCGAACAGCCCGAGCCAAAGTCGTAGCCTCCGAAATGCGGCGGAGGCGAAGTGGAGGTGGGGAGGCGGCGCCCCAGCGATTGGCAGCCGCCTACTGGCCTGGCCGCCGGCACAGAAGGGTCCCGACCCGACCCGGCACGACGCGGCGCGGCGCGGCGCGGCGCGGCGCACAGTGATCGCGAACGCTGGCTCCAAACTGGCATGACAAATTGCGCTCACACGATGTACTTGTCTTAAGAATGGCAAAATGTCTTTAAAACATAGATATTTTCAAGCACAAACATCGATTTTATAACATCGAATTTAAAAAAAAATCTTGATATAAATAAAATTTCCAGTATCTATTTTATTTGTGGATTGCTTGTAATTTACAGCCATTGACAACTGTCACTGTTGTGGCAGTTAGCGTCACGAAACCTTTTGCTATTCGCAAACTATTTTCAAAGTTTTTACCTTTTCTTGATTATTTTGTGTGGTAAAATCATTAATTTGTAATTTGAACCTTGACTATATAGAACATTGATTAGAAAATTAAGATGCCAGTCGGATTTAAGGCAGAATATACTTTAAATTAATATTGAACCAGAATATTTTATTTAGAAATATTTCTGCAGGTTTAAAGCATATATATTTTAAACATCGATTATTTTGTCGATGTTTTCATCAAGATAGAAAACCTTGTGATGTTGTATCGATATTTTGCGAAAATTTGCCATAACAAAGTTGCCCGCCTGGGAGGACCTTGACTCCGATCTCATTTCACCTCCAAATCACAAAAGACGTGTAAATGCGCAAGCCGAAGCGGCAAATGTAAGCTTAAATTGCACTCTGAGTAGAACGAAGAATGGTTGCTTCTTACAAAAATTTGATGCAAAATGTTTTCTATCAAACAACCGAGATTTGAATTATGTTTATATACTTTACTAACTAATGCGTCCAGTGACAGAGGGCGCTAACCCACAAAGTTCAAAATACCAATTTTCTGAACGTATTCGCTTACGAACGCATTGAATATGTGAATAAATCGATGTTTTGAGTTTTTGGGTTAGCATCCTCTCTCTCTGGATGCCTCAATTATTTCGTCATTTCACGGTTATTTTATTTTTAAGTTCTGCCTTTTATAAACATTTTTGTCAAGGGGCAGGAATAGCAAATTCTGGCCTTCTTTTCATTGTTTGTTGGAATGACAATTTTTGCCCTTCTTTTGTTTGTTGGTTTACTAAACCATTTAGATATTTGTTGTATACATAAAAATTGTTAATATGGCCATCATTGATGGGTTGAGAGTGCTGTAAGTTTCTCGCTGGTTGAAATGGTGTGTGGAGATTTCAATATTGAAATTTTAAAGCATTGCATTAGAGTTTTAAATCATGTAAATTGAAAAATCGATTGAAAGTATCCATCATTTTGTGAAATATACTACGAGTTTTGAGAGGTTTCCTTCCTCTTCCTTCACCATACGTACACACGTACTTACGGATGTCCCATATGCATACATATCGGGAGACCAGTTGGGAGCTTAGAACTAGTCCTAGCTGGGGCGATGCCACGCTGTGGGAGATGCCTGGTTGGGGAAAATCCCGCATGCCGACGATTCAATTAATCAAATTGCCCGAATGAAACGGTGCTCCTCAGGGTGCTTCTTGAAGTGGACGCCTCCGCCCCGCAAGCCAGACGTGTAGAACGCCTGCGGATCTCACCGTCCAGCGGGACAGGAAAATCATTAGTACCGTACGTGTAGTGCATGATTTCCTCCCTAGAGGTGGCGGTGTTCTTCCCCCGTCTGGATGGCGAGATTTGGCCCCGACCTATTGGCTAGCGGGGTTTTCCCAAACAAGATATCTTCCACCAGCGGGCACCGTTTCAACCGGGACAAGCTAGAAGCTCTCGACCGGTCTCCCGGCATGTATGGTAGTGTAGTGCAAACCTCAGTGTAGCCACTCATGCGCTCGCTGTATTCGTAAGAGGAAGCCGTGATGTTGCTTCTGGGCGCGGCGTGGGTCGAGTGGAGGTAGCAGTGCGCAACGCTGTGGGCGTCGCGTCGGCGCGCGAGTCAACCAGCGATCAGCGAGGCGCGGGCAGATCGCCGGCGGGAGTGGGCAGCTTCGGGCGGCGCCAAGGTCTATAAGCCGCCCACCATCACGCCGCCTGCCCCTGCCCGCCCCGCCCCGCCCCGCCGCGCCCCGCCCCGCCACGCCCCGCCCTGCCGCGCCCCGCCCTGCCGCGCCCCGCCCCGCCCTGCCGCGCCCCGCCCCGCCGCGCCCCTCCCCGCCGCGCCCCGCCCTGCCGCGCCCCGCCCCGCCCCGCCACACCCCGCCACGCCGCGCCCCGCCCCGCCGCGCCCCGCCCCACCGCGCCCCGCCCCACCGCGCCCCGCCCCGCCCCCCGCCCAGCTCTGCCTCGCCCTACCCAGCTCCGTCCAGCCCCATCACACCCCGCCCAGACCCGCCGCACTCCACCCAGACCCGACGCGCCCCGCCCCACCCTACCCCCCTGGGTTTTCAGTCAATTCCTACTTGAAGTTTGAACAGAACACGTGAATAAAATAACGTTTAAATATGATGATGATACATTCAAGTATGTGTACACGTATGTGTAGGGTTTGTAAAAGTACTATTTGCAATGTAATATGAATAATCAAATATCAGTCATTTACAGAACCTATGTTAACATATTATTACCAGCTGGTAACTAATTAATTGCTTATGCTGTTACTAACAAAGCATTTGTCATTGAAAATCGAATGACCTTAATTACGTACTGTGCATAATCTTGTATTTTACTGAGCTATCCACATATTTGTGAGATACTGCATTATAGTATCTCGTCTAATAGTTCCCTTCAGCAGTTTAATAATGCACTCCACCCATAATGACCCGCTCCCCATGGTCCAGAAAGGCAGCTCCGAGTGTACACGGTCAAGGCTTCAACAGGGCTGTAGTGCCTTTGGAAGCAGCAAACTCTTCTCCTCTGCCCGTTGGCTGCGAGGTGGCGGGGGCGGTGGCAGACGGCGGCGCGCGCACCAGGTGATCCGGGGTAGCCGCGCGGCGCCTCTTCGGCCCATTTAGCCCCACGGGCGACGGGCCAACAGGCGGCTCGCGATGCGCGCGAATTGGCCTCGTCCAGGGATTCCGATCCAACACTTCCACTTATGCGGAGAACGCACACCTCCCATTTGCAAGTATTTTTTTACTTTCTCGCTTTACTTCGTAAGAAGATGAAATATTGTAATAGTGCGCAGGAAATCGCCGGTTTTTCGACAGAAGTACTCTTATGGCCGAGTCCTGGTAACGAAAATTGCATAAATCTTGTTTCTATACCTAGAAAATTATTTTTTTCTCTCACGTTCTGTAGTCTGAAACAATGTTTTGGGGGTCCTTGATAACGAAAAATTGATGATTGACGACAAATCGTCTGTCTATGGCCAACGCTTGGCCCTAAACCCATCGGGCGATTTTCTCCAATTATGATATTCCTCGATCGATCTGAACGAACTTTGGCCGGGAGGTCCCAGGTTAGAGTCCCGGTGGTAGGATTTTCGACACTAGCTTTCCAGCCAGGTCACTGTCTGGAGGAGAATTCTAGCAGCCGGCTGCTCTGATCGGTAGTTTTCCGTGGTTTCTTCGATTAACACCAGGCGAATGCCGGAGCAATACTCTAACAAACTGACCACGGGCCGGGCGCGATTTTTCCTCCCCATTCCTTGTCCTATTCTCACCCCTCACTTACAAAATCTTTCACTCACATGCACTACACTTCCACACATGCCCCACTCTTACGGTACTAATGACCACTAACGCGCCCGATGGATAGTTAGTGATTCCGGGATTAAACTCTGAGGTCGTTCGTCCCGTATGTGTAGTGCATGCTTTTTCATCGGGAGGTGGCGGTGATCTTTATCCGCGCTGGATGGCGAGATTCGGCGCCTACCTAGCATTGGATAGCAGGTATCTCCCCAACCAGGTATCTCCCCAACCAGGTATCTCCCACCAGCGGGGCACTGCTCCACCGGAACAAGCTCTAAGCCCCCGACCGGTCTCCAGGCATGTGTGGTAATGTAATGCATGTTAATGTAAGTGCGTGTTTAAGGGTTGAGGACAGGTCAAGAAAGAGGAAGGAAAGATCGCGCGATCGCGCGAAGATCGCCACGAAGGCCCGTTTTCTAGAGTACTTCTCCGACATTCGCTTGGTGTTGATCGGAGAAACCACAGAAAACTACCGATCAGAGCAGCTGGCCGCTAGAATTCTCCTCCAGACAGCGACTGAACTCGACCTAGCTGACAAACTAGTGTCGAAAATCCTGCCACCGCCGGGACTCGAACCTAGGACCGGGTGCCGGGACTCGAACCTAGGACCTCCCGGTCAGAGGTACTGCAGTGACAGTTGATGTACTGAGTCACCTCTCTCAGTCTAACGCGCCCCGAGTCACTAACAATCGTGTATCTGAACGAACGCGAGCCCCTGTGGGTTCGAAACATATTTTGAATTTCGGGAGTACTTTACATGAAGGTTCAACATTTTCTAAATTTTCTCAGAAAATGACTCCACATTTTTGAATTCAAATTCGACTTCAGATAACGTAAAGAACTCTTAAATAATGCCGCAAGTCTCGAAATCGTTGAAATTACTAATTTTTCTCAAATGCAAAAGTTAAAAATTTTTTTCAGCATTTTCCTACAACTATAATGTTAAAGATAGCGATTTTTTTATTATCAAAATTTCTTCTTTAAAAAACAGATCTTGAAATAAGCTCTTGTTCAATTTTTAGAAAACATAAGTATTTTGCGTGCAGTTTAGCCTAAAATAGGCAATTTTTAATCGTTTTTTTCTCAAAAGAGGCTCAATTTTTAAAAAAAATTCTTGTCGTTTGTACCAAATAATGATAAAAATGGTGCTGATTGCGTTTTCGACGAACTCTCCGTATTTTAGAAAATTGTGAAAATTTAGCATGGCCAAAGTAGTGTTGGAGACACTTTTTTGTCTTAAATGAAATCCGTTCTGAAAATATACCTTAAAAAAAGTCATAGACAGTTGTTTGAAAAAAATATGTGTTTTTCGCGTAATCTGTGTTTAAAGAACAATTTATAACATTTGTTTTGGAAAATTCTTCATTTTTTTCACCAGGGTTCGAAGAAAGAACGCTTAAAAAACGACGCCGGTCTCATTTTCGTTGAACCCTCTTAATTTTCAAAACTTGTCAAAGTTAAAAATAACGCGAGATAGTATGTGCTGTTGTAGCATCAATAATTTATTTACGTACACAATTGATTTATTTTCATTTGTTGTTATTTACTTTATTTATTGGTAATTTATTTAATGATAATGAGACTGGGATCATCAATTCCGACAAAATATTTTAACAATCAGAAAGTAATGTTGGTGTAGGGATAAGTATTGATTGGAAATGTTGAAACGCGCAGCAAACAGAAAGAATTGTCAAGGGAAGTATTTGTGGCAACGTATTTTACCGCATTACTTTGACCACAGCCAAGAATAGTAGGCTGCGTGTTCCTGCTATTTCGACGTCATCAATTTGGGTCTTGTGGTACTACCACGAAATATCATTCAATGTTGCAAGAAATTATGTATTTCCTTAAATTAATAAAGAACGTGATCCGTTGAAGAACTGCCTGAAAAACATGCTATGTTACATTTGTGATGAAATTGAGATGTTAGTGTATTTCAGCGGTCCATAGATGACTAGATGTGTCGCATGTTTCATCTGGTGAATGTTGATAGACTGTAAAAAATTAATGGCACATGCCTGACTTTATCTTACTTATTTATGGAAATGTTAAAACATTAAGCTTCCTCTTTCTCAAAACTTCATTTAGGGGCATAGCAAGTTATTGCCCCGAGGTCTTCAATTCATGTGCCTCCATAATCAAATGGTCTCCTGTTTTCAACAATTACCTTTGTGTGGACTCCGTCACAGGAAAAACGAACTCCACGGAACTTCTAATATTGTTTGTTATAGCCGAAGAATTGTGGGAAAATCGTGACTATTGTTAAAACTTATAATCTAGTTTCACCCTCTACAAATTAGAAGTGAAATGTTAGCTCTTCGAAACAGGAAATTGAATACATGACCCTGCATTGTGTTTACACTCTCTGACAGTATTTGTATTTTATTATCAATTTGGATTCTTTCATATTTTGTAAAACTGTTCTGTATTTCCTAACGTTTAAGAAATTCGTCAGGTTTTTCATTCTTTATTTTACGTGGCGAGACTCGGGCCGTCAGGCCCGCTCTTCCATCTGACCACGCAAGTTCCGCTACGCTCCTTTCACCATCAAGTGGAGAAAGACGGCATCACTCGGGCGACGAAACAGGCGATTTTGAATTCAGCTCAGAGTCTTCTTTCAGGCTTGAGGATATTTTACATGCAGTAAATCTACAACATGAGACAGCCGGTTTTAGATCCCTTCTGAAAGACTGCGTGCGAAGAATTTTAAAAATCCAGGGCTTCGTTCTGGTTTCAACCCGCAAATTTGGGTACAGCAGCCCGATTCGCTAACTGTTATCCCACCAAAGCCGCATGCCAATAGGTGACAACAGCCTTAGTAATATATGGTAAAGCTTACACATTCCCACAAAATTAATTCCTTCTTATATGAGAATATTAGGATACTTCATAGTTTCAATGATACAGTAAGAATTTTTTTTATTATTCTATGCAACATGTTATACCATCACAATTAAATATTCTAATGGAAAGAATTTTAAAAATACGCTATTGTGATCAACTATCACCTCCTTCTCGACATCCGGTTATAACAGAATTAAAATTTAAGTTTACATAATTGGACATGTCCAATTGGTCGTTTTTCCAGAAACGTAATTGAGCATGAGTACATTAAAAAGTCCAGTTGACACTTACACCTATTCAAATAGTTATAAATTATCTCATTATATAGATGAACACATCTCAATAAAACATTGTAGAAATTGCAAAAGATCACGTGCTGCTTTCAACATGTTGACAACAAGCGATGATGTAACTGTACGTGAGACTGTGCAGGAAATATAATCATTTGTTTTAGATAAGACACGGTGACGAGACATATTCTAAGCTGTTATTTGTCATTTCAAAGGTATGTAACGATACGGCTTTTCACATTTTCGTCGGTAAGACTTGTGTGGAAGAAAAGGATTGCATAAAGAATAGAAACTTCCTGAACGTGAGTTAACAGCTATTATGTAAAACAAAATGCGCTAAAATGGCAGATGTGGTCATGTAATTGTAAATTGTGTCTTTGAGATGAACAAACCCTCTGGTCTTGCATCGTGGTAGAGTTTTAGGCCGACGCGCAACAGGAACGCCTTTTGTTTTTTTATATATCCAATGTAAAATTCTCAATCATTACTAACAGTAACTTTACTATTAATAAAAAACAACTCGACAATAACTTCTCCTCCAGCTAGTACCAGTTCCTAAGGGCGACCAAACAGAGAACTAATACTTCACTTTATTTCGTGCAATATTGAAATGATTTTAATTGTGTATGCCGGATACATAGAGGTTTTCCCTCTACCGGGCTCATTTCACAAGGGGTAACGTGCACGCCTTACAGAGAATCGAAACCCACGTAATTGTAGCACAGATCGATTGCTGTGCAGGAGCTTCTTCTTTTTTTCTTCTTCTTTCGCATGAGTTGTATGTTGGAATTTTCTACAAACTTGTTGCATCTGATATTTCCAACAATGCTCACTGTTACTCTGTCAATAGGTCCAATATATAATTTATTAGCAAATGAGCTAATAAATATTACCATATCTACCAACCCATAATAAAAAATGAGTGACAAATCAATGAACAAAGCGAAGGACATTTTTGCGTAGTGTGAATGATTCTAAAAATTTTAGGAAACGTTTGGGAAACTTTTCTCTTTCACTTGCCTTGATTTAAACATTTTAGAATGTGAAAATCATAAATGAGGCACTTATAAATAGACTCGTGTTCGATTCCTAGTCTCTCTGGCAATCCTCGATTCATATTCTGATTACCGATGTATAATAGCCCTCTGCACTACATAAATGGACAATTGTTCTGAAAGATTGCTCTTCCTATCCATCGTTCAACGTCTGCATATTCAAAGGAATCAGATGATTTGTTTTACTACTTTTTTAAAGTCAAGGAAAATTTACTATTTTCTGAATCTGCTTCTCCATGGCAGCAGGGGTCAATACAATTTTGGTCTAAATTTAGACAAGTCGATGAATTTACCTGTACCATATATTGTCTCTAAATTTTTAAGAACTATCGAACTTAGAAAAAATAATAGATTATCTTAATGCGTGAAAAACGTTATGCTTGTGAATCTGGAAGCTATTAGAACCCTGAAAATGAGCCAGCTATTCACATTTTTAAAAAGCGAATTATAAACCGTTCAGGACAAGAGGAGCAACGGGTTTTGATTGGCAGTGAAGTGATGTCGTGTTTGTCGAGGAGCAAATTTTTCCATAAAGTTTCTGGAGGTAGATCCCATGACAGGACATTGCTCAAGAGAAGAGTATGTCGAGGAGCATGGGGGAGGGGAGAGTGGATAACGATAGCTGAAAGAAGTGTAAAGGAAGAACCGCAGGACAATGACATTCATGCATGAACTTGGTGTTGCATGTTCGTCACAACTAACAGCATTAAACCGCTGTAAATGTAAACTTCATTTGATACAATTTGTTTAAGGATAAAAAATTGTTTCAGAATCTTTCACTTAAATAAGTGTCGATTATAAAGAGTGGAAATGAAAAGATGAGCATTTTTATAGTAAACTCATACACCTGAGCACTCCAAGCTGTAGGCTCAATGATAAATTATATAGATATTTTTACATTTCATTTATTTTCATTTTGAAATTCCGGGATAAGAACTGTTATACTCACCTCAACAGGGTAACATAATGTAACAATCACAACACTTTGGCTCAAATGTTTTTTTTTCTGCATTTGAAATAATAAAAATAAATTAAAACATTACGTTGCCTGATATTATTCACTAGTATATTGTTACATCTCTTGAAGTGGATATGACGTGGAGAGTTTGAGGTCGCCGTAGGTTGTGCTCGTACGCGACCGGATGAATAAGACAGCACCTTTACTATTTCGGTGCATCTTGGCGCGAGTGCACGTTCCTTTTCGCTGAGCTGCATGCATGGAGGTGCGAGACCGACTCTTTAAGCAGGCCTCCGTAACGGATCCAGGTCGCATGACTGATACATGATTGCACCAAATAAGGTGAGGGACGTATTGGTGTGATCATGTAAATAGCTATACGAACTTTTTGAAATTATGCAAGAATTCGTGTTCATTAAACATTAACAGATAGGTTAAGCTGGAACAACAAACTGGAACTAAAATTTTACAAAGTAAACAAATCAGTCTAAAAGAAATTCGTATAAAAGGAATTCAGTCTAAATTAGTCTAATAGAAATTAAAAGAAGAGGTATTCCAATACATTATATTATAGGTGAAGTAAGAAATATGTATGTATACACATTCAAAAAATTACATTTTTGGAGATGCATAAGTGAGATCGGAAAAAGTTAAAAAGAGGGGGTGAAATACGACCGCCATGTGATGCCAATATTAACACACTATGTATTGATGAAAGTGTATATAAATTGGAAGATATGTCTTAACAATTATACTTTTGTTACTTTATTTTACTCTGTTTACTTCTAAAATATTTAATTTATTTAATTATTATATTATTTAACTTATTTAATTTATGTAACTTTAGAAGTTAGCAAAAAAAAATGACCCCGGATTAGAGACTGTTTACGATGATAAAGTAGTACGTCAACATGTCGTGGGTAATATGTGAGACATCTCATCAGGTACATTAAATTACACTTTTTATTTCAGTACCTTTGATTACACAATGACTGACACTTTGATTTCATAGCAACGGCACAAATTTAGACTTTTTATCTGCCGAGGCAATAGTCAAGGCATCCCTCCCCCTCCTCATTGCCCTTTCCAAACATATTCCCTTCATCATTCTTTTGAGACCTAGTACACCCAATTAGAAGCACGAAAAAGCACATTCGTATTGCTAGAAATGTTAAAGTCGATTGTTCATATTGTAAAAAATAAAACTTTTCAATGACAAAATGTGATCAAAATGCGTGTACTGCGTGTAAAACTGAACAAGCGTGCTTACATTTCGTGAAGGAAAGCTATACCTGCAAGGGCATGAAAAGGAGACAAAGTGTGAGATTTTACTGTTCTTTTCTGTTTTTAGAACAAAATTTACTTCTTTAGACTTTTTTCAAAGAATTATCAAATGCAAGTTCACGGCCTTGCTTTCGACGTCCTCTCAATATGGCTTCCGGGGCATTTGCCCCGTTTGCTCCCCCCTCCCAGGCATCGTCGTTGACAATAACACTGCTGCCTGCAGATGACCAAGTTATCATCTTTGGTAGTGAAGATGGACTTAGAAGGGCGAGTCATGAGTTGAAAACACTGTGCAAATCCTTTAATAATATCCTTTAATAATATCCTGACAATATCGCTTAAAAAAGTGAAGAGATGACATTTTGTGGTTAGGTGATGGATAATCCCAATAGAAAATCAAACGATATAGCAAGTAAATAAATTTAATTGTTTCGTTGTCATCACCAATTCAGAACAATTTTAATGAGAAAGAGAAGACAACAAAAATATTAAAATAGGACAATTAGACTACAATCTGCGATGCAAAATAAGAAGGGGGACACAATTTAATAAAGTATATCTGCCAACTTTTCTATATGAGAGAGAAAGTTGGGAAATGAACAAAAGACAAGAGGAGAAAATATATTCTTTAGCAAGAAGAAAGAAACAGAAATTCAACTCACAAAAAGAGCATAGACATCTGTCCATACAGCAAGTCTCATGACAAGGGTTTTGGGAGAATTACAAAAGGGAGGGAACAAATCATGTCTAACGCATGAAATATGATGTATGTTATTGATGCATATATCAAAAATTTAGGGAAACAATTGAGAAGACTGATAGAAAAATCGTATTAGCTTCTTTAGCATTACATTTATTAGACCCAATACATTTAAACAATTTGTTTTTTCAAAATGTACTTTTATTGTTTATATGTTTATATTTATTTCTGTCTTTTCAGGTATGTTGCTGAAACAAGAATCCTTTTTGACACTGTTTAATATTGCAGAAGCATGTAGGTGAGTTTAAGCCATTTTATTGTAAAATTTTAATATTGTAATATCCAAGTAGCTTGAAATCAGTTAGATGCTGTCTGTCAAAGGATATATAATATCACGTTAGCGGAAAGAAATATTTCCGCTCCTGCTAAATTATCAATGAAAATATGTTTTAACATATTTATAAGCCAGTTTTGATGTAAAATGTTTATTAAATAGTAATATTCTTACGATGATTATCACCTAAAATTTGTTTTAAGGTCAATTTTTTTACATGAGATATAAGGGAAACATTTTATTAACCTCCAGATTTTATAATTTATTTTGAAATTGATTCGCTTGCCCCTAGCGGGACTAACTTTTGCAGACAAAGCGTTTATTTGAACATTCGCCGGAGAACAACAAGGGAATTGATAATGAGAATGAGCTCCAGCCAATTAATTGAAGAATATACAATCTTTTCATCTTCGTGGTGGAAAATATTAATCCTGTTAAGGATATTGAATTACAAGCCTTTTGAAGCACAAGGGATTTTATAATTTTCCACCTAATTTCAAAGTAGGCTCTCTTGAGTCTGCCGGTCAGTTCCCGAGAAAGCATCTTTAAATTTGACTTTTGAAAAATAATACAAAACAATTAAATCTTCTTAAATATTTTATAGACACTACACTAGTGTGGTTCTGTAAATAGAATATCTCGCGTCAAAAAATCTAATATTTGATCATTACAGTCTTGCTTTGCATTTGCTTATAAACGCATAACAATCAGGGAAATAGACGATATAGCCGAACGATGGAGTTTTGTTGGACACTGAAATTGTTGAAAAAACATCACATGAAACGTAACCAAAATCTCCTGGAACGAAACAATAAAAACAGCCTTACATATGCTCATAAATCATCATTCTTCATAATTTCAAAGAATATTCACCCCAAATTCGAAGAAAATCGAATGTCCCGCTCGTAGTGATTGCGTAACAAACAAACTTCCAGGCAGATGAAATAACAAACGGTACCTTTGTTCGTTCAATTATGACACAATTTATTACCGCCTATTAAGATGTTTTCATTGTGTGCGATAAATTAGAACCAAAACACTGTTTCTGTTCTATTAATTTCTCCGAATTATCATTCATGACAAGATTTTTACATACTGATATTATACTGAAACGGAAGCTGGGAAACTTGAATTGCAGAATATTCCAAGGATAATGAAGTAATGAAATTTAAAGTTATTGAAGTATCACTACAGATGTGCGCAGTGAATGTCGCTTAGCAATATAGGAGCTTCGGCAAGCTTGTGGTTTTAGGGGAAGGATTAGCTTCCAGAACTATCTCCAGCAGCAAAACCCTTTGCTACTGTACTCTTGTGCAGATTTAAAATGTGACCTCAAACACCTCAGCCTGATATTGCGTAATGCAAAGAAGAGAGGTGCAATTTAAAAATATACTTTTCCATTCACTAAACAGCAACGTTTTGAAATCTGATTCCAACGTAGTAAAAGATGCTAGTGTTAAGGAAGCTGTCTGTAAATTGCGTTGCAAGGTTTTCTCGGCTTGTGAAAGTTCTTCGTCCCCTTTTCCCGCCATTCTACGCTTTATCATGTTCATTCTAAACCCTTCGCTTCTCTCGGAATTATCTTCCCCTACAATCAACTCCCTACCCAATTAACATCGTACCTTAAGTGCCATTGCATTCGGTGGTTCTCTTCAAGAAATAGAGGGCTAGACTGTTAACAAGTCTTTTGCGTGAAGTAAGAATTTGTAGATTGAACTTACTTAGAATTCTTCTAAGTAATTTCTCTTAATATGAAGTATTTCGCCTTTTTGGCCATTAATACATGAAATTAATGTTTTCCGGAAAATAATAAATAATTTAATAATCTCTCACTCCGTCGAGTATTATGGAGAATTATAAAGGGGCCTTTGAAGTTGTGCTGTTATTGGATCGTGAATATTATTGTTGTTGATGCTTTCAATCTGCTGGTTTGAAGATGAGAGAATTTTCGTTAATTCCTTTCAAAAAATATTATGATATGAAAACTCTGAAAAAGATTGCGCCAAGCTGGTTATTTACATTTTTCTGTTGTTTAAATATCAATAAACCACAGTGACTATTCTACGAGGCACAGTTAAATTCAACCACCTGAATTCCATTGTGATAACTAGTGAATATTCTGTCAACCACTCTTGTCGCTGGTGCTGGTGGGGAAAGGCTTGTGTCCCAAAATGACGTAATACTCCTCTCCAGGGTCACAATCCGGAATTAAGCACCTCGAGCAAATTGCGCGGGGGGGAACATCTGGGAAACGCGTGCTATTTGAGCCACCGTCAATTTCAAAGGGCGCGCAGCCCTCCAACATCCATCCTGCGCCTCTGTTCGCCGCCGCGCCCTCCACCCTCACCCTCAGCCCTCTCTCTGGAGGCGCTCCCCTCGCCCTCGCTGACACCGGCGTCACAGCCGCACCTCGGGCCGGCTTTGCTCTGCTCTTGCGTTTCACGAACCAGCCGATTCTCTCGCATTGTACGTCCGTTGATCCCTCGCACTCGCTTTGCGCATGCGCCACAAATGCTGACTCACTCTCTGCCTTTTCCTTTCAACCAACCTTCTCGTAGGCTTCCCGCTTACCTATTTTGCCTCTTCACGCTTCTTCTATCGTGTCCTCTATCCTCGCGTATCCTCATTGTCTCTCACTTTGTACGTTTCATTTCACTTACCACCTCATCACCCATTTTAGGCGTACGCTGTGGAAGCAATATTGCCTATTCTACTATTCCACTCGTCGAATATCCGCTTCTCCTCTTCTGTTTTCCTCATTCATACCCTCAAAACCTCTAATGCTCACCCTGAATATTCTTTGTATGCGCCCTCCACTACACTCACCTCGCTTCCCCAGATTCCACCTGCTCCCTGCTTGTAAATCGACTCATTTGTCACTGGTAGATTGAACTCAGAGCATTCCCTCACGCGATCTTCTATTTATTCATAACACAAAACTGTTCAGTCACCGCGGATAGCAAACACACATGAATGTTACCGCCCACTGCACCTTTCAGCACCCTTTGAATCCTCTCGGATCCATCTCAACTGCGCCTGTTTGTGCTTCCGCTTGTGCCCGCGGCTTCCACGACACCCCGTCCACCTCGGCCCTCCCGCACGCGCCGTACCCACCGCCCCGCCGCCCCTTTCGCGCACCGTCTCTCTGCCGGGGACCCTCTCCCTGCCGCGCGCCCGCCCTCGCTCGTGTAAATTGGACAGGCGACCCTCGAGGATTATGAGTGACTTACGGGGAGATTAGGCCCAGCGCGCTGGAGCGCCCGGCGCGCGGGCAGCCTCGGCGCTCTGAGCCGCCGCCGCCGCCGCCACCGCCGCCGCCGCGACGCCGGCGGGCGTCGGATTTTAGGTGGCCGTGGGAGCGGACGCTCTCGGCGGCGTCGACTGCGCATCGCGGTTGCCCTTCTTGCCCGACGGCGACGCTTGGAAATGCCCGGCTCCCGCATCAAAATGCTATGCTTGATCGATGTGTGTGTGGGAGCAAATCGGAACGTAGTGACCAGGGCAGTGTTGTCAAGGTCGATGCCAACGGCGGGAATCCGTGGCACGAGCGCCACGACGAAATCTTCCTCCACGCAGTTCATAACCACGCCGCAAGAGACAACGCCATCCCTTTTGTAAAAAGGCGGGGTTACTACTACTCGTAATAGTTCCCTTTCCCAACGCTAGTTGCGCAGAGAAGCTCGTGGCATGCTACCGTGCCACGCCGCGTGCCACAGCCACCAGTTGAAGACCTTGACACTACTGGGCCAGGGCATTATATTCTCAGTCCAGCTATACCATCAATTATTACGGCAGATGAGCCTGCCAAACTAACGTGGTGGCGAGCAACTTGTAGAAGGTATTCCCACGTTGTAAAACTTGTGCAGAGGCTCTCGTTCTCTCTATTGTTTTTTCATTCCCCTAAAAGGAGCAAGTGCGGATAAAAACAATTTATATATTTTGCTAAAATGTAAGCAAAGTGACAAAAAAAATAAAGAAACATATACCTGGCCTGGATAGCCGAGGTCGCTAAAGCTGAAGGACCGTAGTTGTTTTGGCTTGAACGGTCAAGGATTTCAATCCCGCCCCGGACGTACATGTTTTTGTGTGTCTGTATGCGTGTTTCGCTACCGTTACCTCAACGTTTCACTGTAAAACTGATGTCAGTGACAGTGGTTGCTAAGTGACCATAGCAGTTGAAAAGCGACCTTAAAGAAGTAAAAAAAACATTATTTACATTACTTTGATTAACCTTAGATTTATTGCGAGTTTCATTTAATTCTTGAGGAAAGTGAACGCACCGGGTTCTTACATTAAATTATTGAGGGCTGCTCGTTGATATTCAAGATGATCGACCTGAATTTTAATTTTTTCCATCAGAGATTTCATTTTGAAGATATTCTAATTTTGACTTGTATGTTCTTATTCTTCTTAGAGCTGTCGGAGAAAACCAAATCACTCGGCACTTATTAAACTGACGCTTCCAGGCATAATAAGCTGGCGTTCCAGCCAATCTGGATAGTCAAAGACTACAATTTGTGAAGCGATGCGATCTTCAACGAGGCTAAACTGTTTCAGAATCTGTCAAAAAGTCGGTGGCTCGACTGGAAGCATAAATTATTTCATTCACCATTCCAAGCAGTACATTCTCAAGTACTGGTATTATAATAATAGTGTGTTTGCTGCTTCAAGATTGAGAAAAGTAAACTTACTTCTCCTAAAAGAGCAATTTTTAGGCCACCATAGCTCCCAAAACAACAGAGAATTTGAAATCCATTATCGATTATCATGTTTCTGCAAATTTGCAAGCTGTCATGGAGGAAACAGCGTTTGTTGTCTTAATTTAACTAATTTTATTGCAAAATTAGTCCACGGTATTTGCTTATAATTAAGCAAATACTACGGGTTACTACCCGTAGAACTCAAAATAACAAATTAGTAACCGAGAAAAAATCTTATATTGATTTTATATTATTGTTTTCCGTTTACATAAATTGTGTACTATATAAAAATAGTGGTACGTGTGCATTCTGAGCAAAAACGTTTGAGCCAGTGAAGTCATTTCGGGAAGTCAATCTTATTAGTGAAGTCATCACGGGTGGATCCTGAATTTTGCACCACTATTGCAGCGATTGCCATACTGATACTTTCGAGTTCCGGAGAAGAAATGTAGGGAAGTCAACGCTCCAAAATGTTACCAATCCCAAAATGTATTGTTTTTAAAGCTTGGTTTAATGCATTCCCCAATGCATTTAGTCACCCGCTATGCATTAAGAACGACGGGGCAGGGATGCGGAAGTGGCGGGTTGGCGTCGTCGGGCAGGCGTGAATCCGTGTAGGCCGGGGTCGGGGAGGGAGAGAGCGGAAATAGATTGGAGCGGGAATCTTAATAAAGTGTGTTGATGTGTGTGGCATTTTAAGATTGGTTTAATCCGATTTTTTCCAGCTAGCAGGGCCCCCAGGTGTGGGACATACTTTTATTTATTATCCACTCCTGGGGGAGACATGTAACGAGCATGACGTATTCTCAACACCGTACCTATCTTAATAGACCTAACTGAGCTTTTTATTTCGTCACACAGTTACAGAAACTGAGACGATTTTTATAAAAAATCAAGGCTTCATATTTGCTCTGGCCAATAAATCGAACCTGGCGACGCCTCACAGAAACCTAGCACGCTGTTCATGAGTCACTCGAGAGGCTATCTTAATAAAATTTTTTCCGATTTTAACTGTAGATACAATTCAATTTCCTGTCTAATATACGTATTAAATAAATTCCCTGGCAATGCCAGGTTATTTCACCTATTGGAAGTATCACTGGTATTGGCGATAAACAAATATAAACTTTGTCACAGAATCACAAACTAATTTACGGGAATTAAAATATTCATAATCACCTATTTCTGAAGTAGATCACGAATTTTTGCTGATTACGTTCATTTTTCACGTGTAGTCGAACAGAATCACTTAGATCCAATTTTTTTTCTAGATGAGAGATTTTATGTGTCTAAAAAGGCAATATATTAAAATAAATGTGAACAATCTTAAATGTATTTAGTCCTGCTCATGAGCACATGAAAATAATTTAAAATTAATTTACGAATTGAAGTGAATACATCCGTACTGTTATTTCAAAGAGAAACTACATAAAGGCTATCTCGTTAGCGCGGTTTTGAAAATTGATTTCGTCTGTAAAAAGTGCCAGTAAAAGGGCTGTTCTCTTAATTAGGGCCTTTATTGACATCGTCACACATTTATATTTAGCAGATCTCTTCAAAGGCTTTGAATGATGCCATTGAAATACAAGGGCGGTAACGCACTCTCGTGAATACCGTAGTTATTAAACACAATTATTAAGAATACCAAATGGTCTTATTTATAGGTTTAAGATTTTTTATGCGAGTTAATGCATTTTAATTTTTTTCACAATATTAATAATTTTACGAAATCTGGCGTTTTTGTTATGATATGTATATGGGTGATTTCTAATCGGAACAGCGCTCATAAAGTCATTAGTATGTTTGACGCAGGGCAAACAGCGTCATAATATTGCAAATGATACCCGACATACGTACGTAGGAACTCAGAAGGGCATGTTGTATGCACTAAGGGAATGGGTTTTTGACTTACTTTTGGTATACCCTTCTGCTACAAACTTGCACTTATGTATGAATGTGAGAAATCAGTAATTTACACTTAGTTAAAATTGAGACTAGTCACCACTAGTCAACTTACACACTTTTGACATCCATCAAACCATAAAACTAAGATGTGCTTAATTTCTTTTATATCTTATTACAACATTACCTCTTAAGAAATAAAACGATTTAAGTCTGAACTCTTTAAGTTCTGAATTCGTCTCTCTACAGAGTTGAGTAACACCCTCCTTTCCACTGCCAGCTCTGAAATGTCAGTCAAAATGGCCTTCTGCTCTTATCCATATTCATAGCCTAACGCGATGCGTGCGTTGAATGTTCTAACACACGATTCTCAACCGATCGCTCAGGCGTTAAGCTTTAGCAGCTGTGAAAGGACGGATTATCAGAAACCTGTCGAGTTGTTGCAAGGTTTCTAATTATGAAGATTAAAAGTGCAATTTGCTCTTATTCCCTCTTTATTGAAATAAGAGCAGCACAGTCAACTGGATGACATGATTTTGTGATTTGAAGAAAACGAATTTTATTTATGTAACTATGTAACACTTGTTAACCAGGTCTTAAATTAGAGATATTCTCAAGGCTTATGAAGGTTCTGTTCTTTCACGTTGCCCTCCAAGCAGTCAATAATCCTGTTGTCAGTTAGAAATGTAGCCGTGTTGAATGTTGTCATGTACAAATTTCATGTTGCCAATTATTTTGAAGCACTGTTAGGCACTATAAAACCTGTTAGCGACCAGTATTGGATTTTAACGTTATGGTATCAGTGATGACGAAACGATATGGTGATGGTAGGGGGTGAAAGAACGAACACAAATACAACCATGCCGGAGGCGGGACTCGAACCCGCGACTCTTCGGTCGGAGATCGCTACGGCACTACTGCCTAAGCGATCTCGGCAGATTAACGGAAGATTATTTATTTTCCTCCCGTTATACTATACAATCAGTATTTTTGGTCTTAGCACAGCGTCAGGAGCATTTAGAAGCTAGAAACACTATCGCGTTCTTGTCTCTCCCGTCATAAATTTGTCGCTCTACGTCTGCCGGTTTCGCGTTCCCATCAGACGAATTTCCAGGGCCGTGTGGGAGTGGCAGCGGCAGCGGCGGCGGCGGCGGTGAGGCTGGGGAAGATGCGTGCGCCGCCAGTGCGGAAGCTCCTGGTGCGGAGACAATCCGCGAATATGGGAATAAATTGAATACGCGCTGCCGCCGTAAACTTTCTCTGCGAAGCGACGGCGGCGTCGGATGAGGAGGAGGACGCGAGGGAGGCGGCGGGCCTCTTGTTAGTGGGACGGAGACACGGGCGGAGACGGCAAACGCGGAAGTTAGTGTGCTAGCGGAGAGAGAATTCGGGGTGGGTGAGGGGCTGGGAGGGTGTGCTGATGTCGGTTGTAGTCTTGTTAGTAATCGTGGAATAGAGTTGGGTAGAAATTTTTTTCTTAGTAGTACGCATGAAAGAAATATTCAATCTTCTTCATTTTTTACAGTATATTATCCCGTGGAACACTTTAAATATTACAATGAAAGATTTAGAAGTGAATGTTTACAATGGAATAATTAACAAGTGAATTTTGAAATTAAGTGGGTAAATAAGAATGCTCCTTTTTAATCTCCTATCAGACCTTATTCATTGCAGATAAGGTAGATCGTGGTCCAGGCATATAATTAGAATTTGCAGGTTACACCTTGCCTGATGCCTCTAATAACACAGTATCATAATAAATCCATGTGCGCCGCAAGCAACACCGTGGATTGCTGGGACAAGTGCATGAGGCCCGTAGGCGATAATGGTGTGGATGGTAGGAAGGCTGCCACATTCGATGTCGATGTTTTCAAAACATTTTTTTTGTGGAAACATCGATGTTTTAAGCATCTATATATTAAAGTTGATGTTTTTTAACATCGATTATGTGTGCTCGATGTTTTTACGTTTTCAATGTTTCTTTGTGAATGAAAAATTCACGTTATCACTGTATTGTTTAAGTTAAAATATGAAATAATAACTAATAGTAACACAGTTAGTTTATGTGTTCGAACCAAACGAACCCAGTTCGTATTACCGTCATCTAGCAAATTATCTCTTGCTAGAGATGACCCCAATCGCATGATATTCCCTACATCTTTCTTCGTATTTTGTGTCTGGAGAGGCGGTCAACGCATTGGTGTATGGCCAGCCCCTTCTTCCCGTACCCTCATTCGGTGAACTGAATGACCCTTTGAGATTGCCATGGACAAGCAGGATTCTCTTGTCCTTCGTTTTCATTAGTTTTTAACTTCGTTTACAGTTAAATATTAATTACAATTAATAAACACGGCAACTGGCAAATTAAATTTTGTTACGCATGAACAGAAACATCGATTTTCAGTTACTTTTTTTTGTTATAAAGAAGTTACTCTAAGAAGGGACCACTTTCACAGGTCGGGAAACAAATGAACATCATGCAGGGCGATGACATTGCAAGAGATCGTGATGAAGCCATTTACAAACGAGCTAACTGTAAACGAAAGAACTGACAAAATGAGTACATGGACGTCATCCGCAGTTGTGATGCCAGCAGTGGCCAAGCGGGCGCTGTCGAAGCGGCCCCTTCGTGTAATCGATGTCGCATCACTAGAGGCTAGCGCAATGCGTTGCGTGACGCAGCGCGGACGCGGCGAAGGCGCAGGCACTTTCGCGGAAGCGAAGCGAGGCGCGGCGCGGGCCCCGCGGCCGCGGAGGCCGAGCCGCGCGAGGTCGCGAGCCGGCGCCGCCGCCGCCTCGTCGCAGTGAGAGGCTGAATGCGCGCTCGTTTATCCAGGCACCGACCAGTGACCCAGGGCTAGAAAGGTGCAGGGCTTGCAATACGCTAAGAATCTCTGGTGTTACTTCACGATTTCTTTTCGTGAACTTTTCTACAGTAACATATCGGGGGAAAATATATATTAAGAAATTCTATAATGTATTAAATCTTCGTATAAACATGTGTGTTTTTGTTACTGAATATTTGTTATCACTTTCAAAACTTTCCTATGTTATTTTATGGATGCATTACAAAACTAAGTAAAGAAAATTACAAAACTCAAAGAAAAACGAAGATATTTAACATTCGTTTTCAACCTTGCTGAAATTATAGCGTGTTAGCAAAAGAAAACACTCAACAAACTATTTCATTCATGCAATTGTTAAAATAACTAAAAAAATACTATACATTTTGATTGTATCATTGGTTTTTCCACAGTTTTGAGAATATCTTTTAAAGTGTTTAGTTCTTTTTATATCAGTGACATTCAGAAACAGCAACAATTTTGGTAGTTTAATTGAGTTCGAATTAGATTTTTTTTTAGATTTTTAGATTTATTATTAATTCTGCAATTAAGTATCATTACTTGGTGGCAGAATATTTAAATTACAAGAGAGTACTTAATTTAGGAAAAAAACAATAATTAAGAATAATGGTACATAATTTCACAGCGCAAACCTTACTCCAATTCATTTTACTCCACTTCACTTCACTGCACTGCACTTCACAACACTTAACTGTTATGCATTTCTTTCGCAGTTCTTTCCCTCCACTACACAACACTGCACTGCACTACACGAAACGCGGAAACGATTACGCGGTGAAAATATGGTTTTTATCGTCCTAGAATCGAAGAACAATATTCTACATGTAGAATTATTTTACATAAAGAAAGAAATTTCTTAGAATCTTCTGTCATTTAAAGACACTTTGATGGAATTATTTTCTCTCTACAGCATGGTAAAGAGTGCTCGGAATTCTTTTGTATTGAAAATGAAAAAGAAAAATCTGAAACGATGGTTGCGAGAGTGTATACTTGATAGTGTTGGGGAATTGATAGTTCAAAAGCATAGAACATAGCAATGGGCATTGAAATACTGGCATTGAAACCTTGACTTCTTTTTCTTCAGCAATTTTACTAATTTCATTGAATACACAAAGATTCTTCAAGCAATTTTGTGTATATAAGAATTATATTTCAAAGGAGGTCCAACATAGAAAATAAGAGCAAATTAAGCGGGAGAATGAATTAAGTAATCAAATGAGAAATAAAAAAAGTGTTAACCTATGTTCATTTTATTTGTGACCTAAATATTAAGCAAAAAAATATAGAACATATGCAAGCACATTCTTCCACTAGTTACGTGTGACGAATATAAAATGCTTGCACATTTTATAATGTCTGAGTTGATTACGATCTGACCAATAAAGATTCTAATAACGCCGGTAAAAACTTCGAAACTCTGCGCCAGTCGTTTCCAACGTGCTTCGGTTAAACTTCCGCTACCTGCCTTGAGCTCGTATTTTATCTTTTTCATAACTTCCCATACCGACACCGAACGGCGATGGGGCAATAAAAGATTTATAAGACTCTATCTATGGGCGGTGCATTGGTTATCTAAAACCTCTTTCCCGTTAAGTCATTTGGTGGTGACGTAAGATATCGTCATGTATCTTCCTCCTCTGTTCGGTGTTCCACTGGATACGAACCGGCTGGCGAATAACGGTGTCAGCGCAGCGCACAATCGGCACGCCGCGCCGGACCGGAATGGCGAAGCCCACAGCGGGCGGCGGAGCGGGGCAGGGCAGGGCGGGGCGGGGCAGAGGGGAGCGGGGCCCGGCGGAGCGGAGCGGGGGCGGGGCGCAGCGGGGGCGGGACGGAGGGGTCGACGCGGGGCGGGGTGGAACGGGGCAGGGGAAGGGTGGAGCGGCTTGATGATGGGACGGAGCGGAGAGGGGGCGGAGCGGTGGCGGGATATGCCGGGCGGAGCGGGGCGGGGCGGGGCGGGGCGGGGCGGGGCGGGGCGGGACCGCAGCTTTGCACCTGGCGCAGTGCGTGGGCCGCGGGATGACGCGAGGGGCGTTGGCGGCGATGCCGCTGATGTCGATGGCGGAGGCGATAATAAAGGTTGGAGACTGCGTTAGCGGCGGTATTAGAGCTGAAGTAGTGCTTTCATGGGAGATAGTGATGAAAGCAGATGCGCTGTTGCTGTAGTGGTCGTATGAATGCACAGTAATGACGCAATTTGCGCTGACAAAACTCGTGAAGAAATTTTCCACTCATTTTGTAGAAATTTCACTAACCACCTTTCTCTCTTCTGATACTACTTCAGTGTTGTCCTTTTTAATTCCAAACTATTCGAAAGTACTAAGTCATTATGAAAAGTGTGGGTAGCTATTCAATTGGACATTGTGTACGGTGGATTCCTATTCTGACAGCCATTGAACTACAAAAGACTTTTAGGTTATTGAATTTCTCAGAATACCAAAAGGACAGTGTTACTAATCGTCAGTACATGTTGAAATTAATTGTTTATTATGTTGACGTTTTTATTATACACCACCTTACGTATTGTCCTTGAAACAATATATCAAGCCAGTCATAACAATTAGGCGGTACCCTTTTTCGCCAATATTTCAGAAATAGCTTACAAACTACTTGCCCTTTCAACTCAAATTCATTCTTCCGACATTTAGCAAAACAATGCAGCATATAATCGGCGCGAACGGGACAGTGACACTCAATAAAGAGGAGGTCGCTCCGAAAATAGCACAGCCAAAACAATGGAGTGCCGCCGGGTGCGATGCGGCGCGGGTGGGACGGCGGAGGGGGGCCGAAGCAGGGAGGCGGAGGGGAGTGTGGATGCAGGGCGAGAGGGGCGGGTCGGAACGGCCAGGGCGGGCAGTGCAAACGCGCAAAAAGGGATCCGTGTTTGTGCAGCGCAGGCGCTGCCCCTCCGCCCGCCCGCCGGCCCACCCGCCACGTCGCTTGGTGCGCCGGGCAGGGCAGGGCACGACTGGGCAGGCAGACCCGCGGGGGCAGCGGCAGCGGCAGCGGCGGTGGCGGCGGCGGCAGTGGCGGCGGCACCCAACGCAAACACGCGAGGACTGTGGCTGTATAAAAGGACCCCTATGGAACACGTGCAGAAAAACTTCCATTATTGCTGTGCTTGTGCGTTTTCATTCCTACATCAAAGCATTGAAATTGGAAAGGACTAAGCGTAAGACATATTTAAATGTTTTCAGTGTTATTTCGCATTTGATGTCGGACTTTAAAATGCACTTTGAGTGTAGTACTCCACAAGTTATTTTCTTCATTTATTTTCTTCGTAATTTTCTTCACTATTATATTCATTTGCAATTGTGTAGCCATGAAAAACAATATATTGTATAAGATTATTTTTGTTTAAGTTAACTATGACAAAAGTTCATCGAAAGGTATTGGAAGATCACGCATCAAACAAATGAAAATATACTTTAACTTGTTTGATGCATAACTGTAACACGGATATTATTTTCAAACTTTTATTAAAATAAGTACAATGTGTGAAGGTTTCGAGGAGTGGGAGTGATGCAATGCAGTGGTTCTGATGTGTTTCAATGCATGTTACTTTGGCTTTAAACTTTTTGAAAAGAGTGCATGTATTTTTCCATGAAAAAACTTCCATTCACATTTTGATGTATTTTGTTGTTTCAATTATTCACTCATGTATTTTATAGCTCGAAGACTTCTTACAGTTCGAATAATGGATTTTGTTGAATAATTTCTTATTGGCTTTCGGAAATTACAGTTGCTTCCTCAATCAGTTATTCAATTCAAGATGCTGCTCCTGACAACCACACCAATTTCTATTTATAAAAACGTAATATATTTCTCGTACATCAAATCATGCTTGATTTTTATCTTGAAATGAATTCTTTATCACTCACCCATAAAGTTTGTTATTCACGGGTAAGGCTCTTCAAATCGTGTTTATTGTAAATCAACGACCGTCCCCCGAATCCACTTATTCAGATTAGAAAAATATAATACGGCACTTTTTCTAAATATATTATTAAAGGAAATACCGTTACTGCGCGAACTCTCTGCTACACGAAAATAGTGCTCTGAGCGATGCACTTGTAAGCATAAACGCTTCCGGTTTTAGGGGTCGTTTGGGGGGGGGGGTAGTTAAGTGTTTCGTAACCCTGATACTTATTTTTTCAAATTTTCAACGTTTGCTAAAATAATTAAATTTTTTTCAGTCTTACACTAGTTAATTAAAATATTAACAAATTGAATAAAAATATAAATATGTTAAAAAGTTATGGTACAAAAATTGTTAAAATAAATGGAAACATTTTTGCATGACTAGTTTATAGATTGAATCTGTTAGATTTCGAAGAATATATTAAAAGCTGATCTACAGTACATTGTAGTCTCCAAATACATTGGGACATCCCTCCTGTGGTCCGTAAATTTTTCTCGCCTGTGCGCCCATTCTTTCCTCAAACATTGCCCCCAGTCTTTTTGGTAGGTGCATTCAGCATCGCCAACTAATCCTGATTTTAATTATCATAAATTTTTATTTATAATATAAATCATATAAGTGCAAGTTATTTATGAATTACTGCTTTATAAATGTTCACTTATTGTTAATGGGGGTGTTGTCACAAGCACGGAATTATTTAGGGGAGTTGAAATATGCGTTGCAGGGGAGAGAGGGGGTATTCCAAATACACCAAATTTGCGTTACGTAATTTCTGGCCTTCCGGCCCTTATACCACTGGAAGGTTGCTGGGCTCGCGTGCGGAGCGGACGTGGGCCACGCGTATGCCACGGGCCACAGGCCGCCGACTGCGCCGCGCATTCGCATCCCGTGTCCAAATAACTCATAGCTTGTGACGAGCGTCTCCGAAGCGAAAGGGCTGTCCGTGGCAGGGGCGATGTCGATGGAAATGACGATGGTGATGGTGATGATGGTGATGGTGATGGCGATGGTGGTGGCGATGGCGGGGGCGATGGCGAAGGCGATGGTGATGGCGATGGTAGTGGCGATAATAGTGGCGATGGCGGGGGCGATGGCTGGGAGATGGGGACCGAAGCGTGGCGCGGGGCCTGTGAAGCTCTGCCATTCGGCACCGCGCTGGGCGGGTGGCGCCAGCGACGAGTCAAAGGGCGCGCGCCCACGAAGCCAAGAGCAGAGGGCGTTGCCCCCGCGTGACTCTCCCCTCGCCCTTCGCCCTTCGCCCTTGGGGCATGAGCGAGCGCCAGCGCAAAAGGCTCCGGGCGACACAAGGGAATAATGAACTTCTGGGTAAACGAGCGAATTGATTGCAAATCAGTGTGTTTTGTTTAAAACTGAGTGAGAATACATTTTCCGTTTTGTGGATGATCTGCGTGATATGGGTTGTGTTTTAGAATGGAAGTTTAAACTACGTTGCCTGCTGTGAAGGAAAGCTTTATTTCTAGGTAATGAAAATACTGAATACCTGCGAATATATCTTATATTTGAAGTTAAATATATCAATGCAAGCTAATAAAAAGTTGTTTTTCCTTAAGAGTTAAAATCTCTGTCATACCTTATCTACTGGAGATACTGTAACATCAATTCACATTCATATTTAATTATATCGTTTCGTAAGAATCGTCGTTTTGTTAGAGCAAATACACAAAAGTGTAACAGTCGTTCGAATATAATCATATGCTATCGGCATGCATTAAAATTCATACATGCATGCATGCACAAAAGTTTAATAATTAAAATTTTTATGGAAGAATTTCTAATGAAGAATAAGTTGCTTGTCAGATGCATTTTAAATTGACCTTCAATGTCAATATCTATGTTTAAGGCCGCACTGTGATATTTTTCCAGGTGGGATACTTGTCCAGCTTATCCAGGCGTCTCCCGCGGCGGGTACTTTCTTGTTGACAACTTTTGTGTGCTATGCTAACTTCCTAAAAATATTAAACAATAAAATTACGTGGGTCGTTTACCCCAGAGTGTTATATGAAACATGTCGATAGTAATTTTTAAAAATTTTGTGTTGCATTACATTCGTAGATTTAACTCTCATCAATATTATGAAAAAACATCATAAATGTAATTAATTATGTCCTAAGAATTCACCTTGAGCCGGAAAGACAGTATTGTAATCCACAGCATTTCAGTACTTTAGGTGCTTTAACACCTCACCCTCCCAAAACACGATTCTTGTAGAATTATTCCAGAATATTCGAGAAAGATCCGGCTACAAATAAAGCCAGTGGATTCGTCTCGTCGAAAGCAATTGAATGAGATAACTTCTTAGATGGCTTCATAACGCACAAAAACGTGTTTTGGGGGATTAACCCTTCCCCTCCAATCCTTTTTTTTGAATTTTTTTTACAAAATTAGGTTTGATTGCCATCAATATGATGAATCAAGAAACTATTCGTGTTAGTGCCGGAAACAGAGTATAGGAATTCCCAGTGATTCACCAGTGTTTCCGCAGGTGCATTGAAAACATCAAATAGAGGTGTTACAACAGCACATATTTTCTTCCGATATTGTTAATGGTTATGTAATATAATATGACAATTTCTGTCTTACACTTCAGCTTCCATTTGGATAGTTCTTAAAGAAATGAAGTGCGAAAAATGTGTATTGTTTAATTCAAACATTTAAACGAAAACGACTTTCTGCCATTAAAATCAGTGTCTCAGAACTCGCGACGCATCGTCGAAGAACAAAGTCAAAGAACATTTTCACTCACGCAGCAATCTCAGTAAATCTAAAGAATTTTGTTGGATGGATTTCCTTGATTTGGATTCCTTGATTTGGATTCCTTGATTTGGATTCCTTGATTTGGATTCCTTGATTTGGATTCCTTGATTTGGATTCTTTGATTTGCACTTTGCGAAATATGGATATCGTAAACGAACCATCTAGATGTGGATTGTGTTTGTGGCAGGGACAAATAAATATTTCTCCAGCAGGCGACATCAGACTATTTTGGGTAGGGGGGGTCTCCCCCCCCAGGAATTCGTATCCCGCGTCCAAATAACTCATAGCTTGTGACGAGCGTCTCCGAAGCGAGAGGGCTGTCCGTTGTCCGTGGCAAGGGCGATGTCGATGGAAATGACGATGGTGATGGGGTGGCGATGGTGGTGGCGATGGTGGTGGCGATGGTGGTGACGATGGCGGGGCGATGGCGATGGTGGTGGCGATAATAGGCAATGGCGGGGGCGATGGCTGGGAGATGGGGGCCCAGGCGCGGCGCGGCGCGGGGCCTGTGTTGTTGTGAAGCTCTGCCATTCGGCGCGCGCGAGGCGGAGCGCGGTCGGTGGCGTCACGTTCACACGAGAGGCGGGAGGGGCCCTTGTGCGGCTTCCGTCATGCCGCGCCTCGCCGCGCCGCGCCCATGAGCCACCTCGCCACGCGCGCTCCTCGCCACTCTGCCTGCCTGTAGGCCATTCATTTTATAAGCCAGAAGGTGTAACAATGACCTACTGTCATCGGCCACTACAGAAAAATATAATTTTACGTTACGCTTAGTTTTTTTCTACATGTAGTTTATATTAATCTTATTACATGTAGACTACGTAGACAATGTAATCTATGTAGATTTTAATATTTCACCTCAAATGATCAAAAAGATGTTACAATGGGTGGTATGAATAATAAAGAAGCATTTGCTTAGAGTATCTTCTCACGAGCATGAGCATTTGTTCTGAGAAAATTCTTCCACCAATGAGCATTTGCTCAACTTCGTATGAATAAAAATATTCTCCGAGTGATGAGTATATTCTCATGGAAAATTGAGGATATTCTCATTTGTCTACGCAGCTGGTGTGATTTTGTTCCGATTCGTTCCTGTTATACAATTTGTTTTAACTATCTCATTTGCGTGCTGCCGGTGCAGTTGTTTATGAAAACTATCGTTGTTGCATTGTGAAAAGTATATTTCGATCTTAAGCTTCAGTTCCACGCGTAGTGGAGCAAATGAAATGCGGAAACATCTCTATGATAACACGCTCCCGAGGAAGAGCTATATAGTTCCCATAACCCCTTCCTAATCATATAGTGCGTAATTAAACACGGACAAAACCATAACCTTCATTTCAAATAAGCAAAGGAATTGGAATTGTTGATTTTATTTCTCAAATGTCAGAATTTTTTCATATTCTGAAGTCTTAAGCAGATTCAAGCTGGGTAACATTTTTATTTCCACCATGATTCACGCCAGTAGTTCTATTGACATTTATTTGCGTACATTTTTGCTTGAATACCTTGTTGTATTAATCTATTCAGCCCCAAATATCGTAGTTTTTTATACGAATGTGCATACAATACAATGTGCAGAGGAACTAAACGTGTATTTGTTCTGTATCTTAATTTTTTACTTGTTAATTTTCTCTTCGGATTGTATAAATATCATTCATTTGGATCAATTTTGATACAAGGCCCATAACCTCAACGTGTTTTTTAAAGTGTTGAATGTCTGGCAAATGCACAAATCTCTACCACCACCTTATTGAAAAAATCAAGATCTACTCACAAAAATACTTTCAATTTCGTTTCATATGAACGAATGCCATATCCAGTTTCCATATATTATTGGCTGAAAACAAGCGTTACGACGAATTCAATGTTTCTCTCCGAAAATTGTAACAAACTTCGTAAGTTTTATCCCGACGCCACGCCGTGCTACTTTTAGTTTATTATATTCACGAACAAAGTAATTTCTTGATAGTTTACTACTTACAACAAAGGTACGATAACCTCACATTTAAAAGTGAGGCACCTCAAGACCAGACTCAAAACAATCGGAGGATATGCTCACGAAAGGAGTAAATTCTCGGTTTTTATTCATGTGGATGAAAGCATATGCTCTACCGAGCCTCGGAGAGTGAGAATTTTCTCAAGTTTGACAATTTACTCATTCTTTAAGAATATTCTCGAAACTTTTATTCATACACTACCGAGCATCTGCTCAGAAAACGCGAGTAAATAGCATATGCTCCGTTTTATTCATACCACCCATTTGAGTAGTAATAATAGTAGCATTTTTATATTTGAAATATACAGCGGATCAAACGAAATGTATAAAAATATGAAACATTTCACCAGCCAGATTTGCAATTGTGTAAAAAAGGAATGGCAAAGCAATGTATTAATTTGTACGAAACTTTTTGAAAAATATTGTAAAATGGAATATGCCTCAAAAAAGATGAAAATTTACCTATAAAAATGAAAATTCAAATTTACGAGAATAAAAAATCAAACTGTGCCATCGCATAACATGAAACATGACGTACAACATTTAACTTGAAAACATTCTTACGCTGTTTAAAAAATATCAGAAAGATAGAAATGATTTTCAGAAAAAACAGTAATCCACCAGTTTCTGTGTTACGTTAAAATCAAATCAAAAATCTAAAATTATTACCACCAAAATCCATTATTAAGTACATATATCATTAAATTAATATTAATAGGAATAATAATTGTTCATTCAGAAACAATAATTATTCCCGCTCGCGAGTATTTTTTTACGCAATACAAACGCAAATGTATAATTGAAACACACGTGTAAGGCTCCGTATAACGGTTGCTGATTCAAAAAGTTGTACATATTATGGTAGTTGGATTGAAATATCCTACCAACATAATCCCTTATTTGACTCGCTTCGTTTTTTTGATTTTCAAGTCGTCGGCGAGGCTCCGACCTTATACTTCCATTTATTTGTATTGGGCACTTGACGTAAGTCAGTTGTTAGAGTGTCATCCAATCAGGAGCTTGAACGTCACTACAGTGAGGTCACTATGGTGATGTTCAAGCTCCCAGTTTGATGACACCGTAATAGCTGATTAAACGTCAAGTGCCATTATAAATATATCGAAGTTTAGATACGTCTCTGCTTTATAGCAGTTGTGTTTATACATAAACAATCCTTGAGATCAGCCAATGCATAGTTTCAATTTCTTAATATCAAATTATAAAATCATCTTATTTCGACTCGTTTCCCTCCTGTAACTTGTACTGAAGTATTTCTAATTGTAATTAAATTGGAGCGTTCCAGATGTGTTGCATTAATTCACGTTTTGCTCTTTGCCAAAAAAATAGGGAATGTCTCTGAAAAATGTTGAAATATCATATAGTATGTTATTTAACTGGCTCATCTCTTTCGTTTACACATTGCTCGCTCGTGACACTATCTCAAGTAAACTCAGAAAACTCTCTTAATGAAAACAATTTTTTAAAATGTCGACAAGATAAATAACATTAAATGTTAACATTAAAAAAATACTAAAACATTTCAATTCTCGATATAAATAAAAATGTTATTCTTTAAAATGGAGTTTATTGAAATACAAATATTTCATTATGTTATTCTAGAAATTTGTTTTTATTTACATGGGGGGTGGGGATGGGAAGATTGTGTTTTAAGAACTTTCAGATAATCCCCGACAGAAGAATAATTGTTACCTACTCTTATAAGATGATATAAGAGACATGACGGGAGATACACATAGATGATATAAGATGTGTGGATTGCACACACGCCCTCTGAATGGCCGCGAGCCTGTCTATGGCTGGAGCCACCTCGAGGCCCCGCGCGTTCGTTGCCTCACGCGCCGCCGCCGGCCACGCGCCCCGCCGCCTCCGGCCGCCGCGCCGTGACTCACCGCGGCCGTCGCTTTCCCACCGATCCATCACTCGCTTCGCAGCATCGCGCCGTTACAGCATCTTTAACTCCCCGCATTCCTTCAGCCGCCCCCGCCTCCTCCACCGCAACCCGTCGCCCCAGCCTCTGGCAACGCACAACGCCCGGCCTGACCCTCTGCCCAATCCTGCTTGTTCCACTGCCCGCCCCCGTCACTCTTATTGCTCTTTCCATCTTTCCCACTAGGCCATACACTAAACATAAGACTACTCTATGAATGGGCTTTGCTACACTCGCCAGCTCCACTGACATGACCGACCAACCCCTTTCCCACCAACCTGTCCCCTTGTACCTACCCAGCGCTCTAAATGTCCCCGATTCCCCCTCATCGCCCACACAATCCTCTATTTCTCCCACATCGCACACATCTCCATTTCCACGGTTCCTCATTGCCCATGCCAAGTACGTAATCCTGCCGTCTCTGGTGCAATCGTCGTCCCCGCCAACCCCGCAGCCGCCACCGCCACCACCGCCGATCCCACTTGCCATCTTCTTTATGACCTTCATCGCCTTCGTAATTGTCATTGCCTTTCACTACACTCACCGTCCCCATCACCTGCATGGTTCGTGTTGCCTGCTATCCTCGCCTCCTTTCCCTTGCTTCCATCACAACCCCCATCTGGGCACTCCGTGACACTCGAGAAGTATGCTCCACAATCCATCGTCCGTCTTCTCCCACCACTACTGTCGCCAAACCGCCGCTACCGACGCCACCAGCACCCCACGAACATCTCCCTCGAACTCCGCTCATTGCCGCTCCCTTCCTCACCACCACCACCTCCTCCTCCTCGGCCGCCGTCCTCGTCAATGGGGATTCGTATTCAGCGCGCGCCTCCATTTCCTTATTCCCCGAGGCTAAACGGCCGCGCGGCGACGCGATGATACTCGCCGCAGCGCTTCGCCTCGCGCCGCCGGCCTCGGCCGCGGTAATTGTTCTCTTTAAGCTGCCCGCATGGGCGCAGCGCGCTGGTTACGAGGCCCGCGCCGCCCAGCGCTCGTCGCCCGAATGACTCACTGCAGGAGCGTCCACTGCCGCGCCGGATGGCGAAAGCTCACCTGCAGCGCGGGCACCTAACATGAATTTTCTATAGGCAGACGTTTTGGGGTTGTTGTCGTCGCAGGTACTGCGGCTGTTATAAATGTAATTGATATTGTGGTCACTATTGCTGGATGCTTTCTCCATCGCCGTTGTCTTCGTCATTATATTTTCATTGTGATTATTATTATATTATTATTATTATTATTATTATTATTATATTACTATTACTAATATTGTTAATAACTTTTATTTCCGTAATTCTTAGTTACCAGATAAATAAGGGAGTTGATAATATCCTAACGTCTTCGACAAAAGAAAATAAATAAGTAAAGTAAATTGCCCTAACGGCAAAATCTGAGGTATTTTCATCGTAAGATAATCTCAATGTATCTGGTAATAACCTTTCCAAGATTATAAAAGTTTTAATGTTTCTTTTGGGAGGCAGTGGTCTCTGTCAAAATTTCAAATCAAAGTCTACTTTCGTTTTAAAAATGTGCATATGGTAGATGTTTTGGTTGGTCAGTTTTAGTCCCTTGCAATTTTTGATTCGAAAATTGGGATTTGATAATGTCCAGGTGCTTCTTCAACTTCATATTGTTTTGAGAGAGCTTGTACATAAGTGATTTTTAATTCAACATTGTTTCAATAAAATTTGTATTTAAGTGTGTAAAGACTTGGTGAGGGTTACGTAAAATAAATGGCCCACTTTCCTAAATAAGTTCATTCTTGAGAAACTGTCTTCAGCATTAAGGATAATTAAATAAATATTGTGATTTAAATCCCTTGATTTTCTTTTACGAGAATTTTCCGGGCATTTCATTCTCCGTAAACGCGACTCATCCAGAAATGTGTGCGATGATGCTGGGATCAAAGTGTGTGTTTGCACAGAGGTTTAAATATCACGGTTGGTCGCGGTATCGCCGCAAGCCCTTCAGTCCGCGAGCGCCAACTCTCCGAGGTCCGACCTGCCTGGCGCACTAGCGTGTCGCAGTGTTTGCGCAGCTGTGCGGGTGGGCGGGGAGGGAAGGGGCGGGCGCGGTGGGCGGTTGCGCAATATGGGATTAGGCGCTGAGAGGGACCCTGCCTGCCACATGTGTGTCGCTTAGGTTGGTGGTGCGGGGGAGGTAGTGGGGGGAGGATGATAGTGTGCGGGTCTTGAAACGGCGTCGGGTCAGGAGAGGTGAAGGACGAGGTGGCAGTGGTTTGCGGAGCAATAAGAGAGTAATGAGATGTAAAGGGGATCCCCGAAAGACGCGTAACGTCAGATGCAAATGCGTAACGTCAAGTCCGACGATGAGTTGCGAGGCATTTTTGATCAAAAAGAAAAAGGCGGTGGTATCATGGTGTGGTGGGACAAAACACCGTCGTAAACGACACGAATTCTAATAAGAATACGTTAGTAAGCCCTGATTCGCAAAATGCGTATTGTTGTTAATTGAATCTAGAACTTCAGATATTGATTTCTTCCCGTACACCTTTTCCCGTGAGTACATTCAAACTTGAAATTACTGGTGTCTGATAATTAGATAAAAATTCGTAGTTATGGTGAAAATGGAGTAGTACGTGTTGTGAGAGTACGAATCATTGAGTACTGATATCTTCAAACTTAAAATATTTATTTGGATTGGAGTTTACAAAACTTACTACACGTTATTTAAAATTCAACTGAGCAGACTAAATGAAAGTCCTGAGTGTAACGAAAGTGTTCAGAATAAACTGAGAGAAAAGTATCAGGTAAACTTCTATTCTTCTCAATTTGGAATGGGAACAGAACAGTACTGTATATAAAAATATTCTCCATCTGTACTATGAAAAAAAAATTGTGTCATAATGTTTAAATACATTTTCTTTTATCAACTGGCTCTTTAAACTTGATTGCTTGATTAGTTTTTAATTTCCTTTATTTATTTATTTTCTAAGTTGTGATTTAGATTTCGTCTCCAGATTGAAAGATAAAGTGCCCCCAATTATAGGGCTAATGTAGACCAAGATGTGGATTGGACACCGAAATAAAAGTGAGAAGAAAGACACTACATTCAGAGTTCGGCGTGAACAAGCGGAGAAGGTTGACTGGAAAACATGGAATGGAGTTGTCGCGGCAGTCCGCCCACGCGAGTAATAATTAATCACGAGGTACCAGACAGGTGTCTGTGAGATCTCGGAGGGTCTTAAGAGGTGCAGACCCCGGCTTGTGTTGTCCTGTTTGGTAACATGTATATTTAAATTCTCGTTGATTCACAACTTCCTTTCTTGTTTGTCCAATATTTTATGTTCCTAAACGGGTCAATTTATACATTAGTCAATTTAATGTGTTTAAAATTCAGTCTAATTTTGAAAATACTAGGGCAATCGGATTCGAAGAAGGTTCAATATTTATTTATTTATTGAGATGGAAAATATATTATTTAGAAAGAGATTCTTAAACATAATTTTGTTAATTTTTAGTTTCTCGCTAATTTTTAGAGGAAGTTATGTAAAAGACTGTGATTTTCCGCAGAAAAACGTCAAATTGCTGGACCCCGTGTTCATAAAAGTGAGGAATTCTTGTTACTATGTAACAAATTACTTTTTATACCACGTTCTGTAATCATAGTCTTCGTTTTGTGGGTCCTTGACACCGAAAAATTGGTTTACAGCAAAACGTCATTCATTATTATTCACATGAAAGCTATAAAAACATTGGTTGGGAAAGTATGTGCTGGAATGCAGTGAAGACGAAAGAATTAAGAAAACAATTTGGAAAGAATACTACATAAAAGACTAGGAACAATTACAATGATAAGCATGAGGATGGTGACTGATGAAGAAAAGGACAGAGGGTATTTAGTGGAAAACGGAAATGGGCTAATGACGCCTGATTTCGTGTTAGAAGCTGAATGAATAGTCTGTGCCTGCAAATACACGCTATTAGCGATGACAGAGCCATGGACAACACACAATGCGCGGCGTCCGAGTTGTGAACCATCAACCTCCGGACACAGAGGGGGTTTTGAGGGGAACGAGGGGGCGGGGGGGATGGGGGCGTGCGCGCCCGCTTTGTGGACGGGACGCGCTTGTTCGGCAGAAAGACTCTTTGGAGCCCTCCACAGCTTTCGCGCAGAGGATGGCGGCACAAAAACCTCAGCATTGTGGAGTGTTTCTTTCAGTGGCCCTGCTTTCATGAAGATAAATGTGTTAACGTTGCGCTCATCTATCAATTACTTTGTACGTCAACCAGGGCACGGTATTCACATGAACGTAGCACAAGAGATCATTTTATAATTCTAATGTAATTATTTGTATTTAATTCGCGATATTTAGTGACGCACCCTGGGGCTCATTGGCCTTCATCCTCCCTTAGAAGCCATTGATATATATTAAAAAATATAGCTTTTGCAAATTTTCTTTACTAACGAAATATATATATATATTATATATCATTTGTTTACGCTATAAGTATTAACTACAAGTCAACAAATACAAATACATTTTAGCGTAAATGAAAAACCCTCTTAAAAAAATCTAAATCGGCTGGATGTCGCCCCCTCCTCCTTGAGAAAAGTCCTGGGTTCGCTTTTGGTGATACTCATTAAAACATGACATTAATTCAATTTGTCTTTATCAAAAGAAATGTTTGGGTCTGCAATACATACGTATTTGGGCTCATTTTGCCTCGTTAACTCAAAGATTCTCTCAAAGAACTAAGATTGCTCGTGTAGAAATCGTTTGCTTACGGGATTCTAAAAGATACTAGGTTTCAAAGGGTAGATGTTTCGTGTATTTCATTCTTTTCTGAAGACACACATTTGTTTACCAAGTACATTAATTACTCTCAAATTCTATACTAAATTGTGAGAAAGTCAGCAAAAAGCATTTTTTAAATGTATGAACCTCTTCAAGGAGATATAGTATTTGTAGATACGTAAATTAAATAATATATTAAGAATTATTGTGGAAAAATCCAGTTAATACCATTATACAAAATGATTCATTGCCTGTGTTCTTCACAAAAATATGAGATAAGAACAAATGATTTTTATATAATTTTGCTAAGAAATATTTCGTTAATGCATACCCACTTGTCAACTAATTTTTCTGTCTCAATTCGTTCTTATGCTTTTGGTGGGTCAAATCCATAAACACAGGAGACAAAATTACTATTTTAGGACACAAACAAAATGCCAATTTGTGAATTGCTGGAATTTGGGTGTGAATAATGAGAGTTGTGTAGCAGAACGATCGCGCGAGATCTACAGGCTCGCTGCAGGTGCAGTACGCTCGGCGCGAGGCCCTTATGATACAGACTGCCACGAAATTCGTTACATTTATTTTTTTTAATTTATTTTTTATTTGATAGTCCAAAAGGTCTTGAAAAATTGAGGGCTTTAAATGAAATAATGGAGTGGAAACTTACCAAAATGATTACGAGTGTCTAACTCACAAGTACTGTAATTAAATAATCATATTAATTAAATTTTGTTGATTCAAAATTAGGGAAAGGAGAATAGGTAGATTCTTTGGAGTTTGGGGATTTCTTGTTATGTTTTGTTTTAAAGGGATTTGAAGATTTGGGAAATTTTGGGGAATATTGATGTGATTCTGTTCGAGGTGTTTGCTTGTTGACCTTAATCAAAATGTGTTGTGCAGGATGGTAAATGTGTAAAAACGTTTGACGATAAGTTAATCAAATAATCTGTGATGAGGGGTATTTGAAGCTCATATTATACCAGACAATAGGGATAAACCATGGTGCATTGAGATGTTTTTGGAGAAATTTGTTTTGGAGATTGCTCAGAACGTTCTTGATGCGTAGCCACATCTGTGAGGCCGAAATTGTATTATTTTTATATATGTATTATTTATCTTATGTATTGGTAATATTAAGAGGGTTTCGATATTGATATTCATATCACATAAAATGATATTCCCTTCTTAGTCATTACATTTCTAACAATAAATATTCATTAAAAGGTCAATAATAATCTGAACCCTTGTTACCAGTTTATTAAATATTCTAAAGCAAATTCAAAGAGTTGTAACAAAACGCAATGTTGCACGCAAACACGCAACTATACAACTTAAATCTTGCATGTGGTGGGAAGAAACTGCTCCTACTGCACTTCAAAACACATCGTAAACAAAATTGCTGTATTTGTGTATTTTCAAAGAGAAATGTCTGATAAAGAGAGTCGTGTATAGTAATTATGAAGAGAAACTAGCTTGTAAAATTTTGTTTGCATTTCCAACATATTCAAAGGAATCAAAATTCAGCTTCCAAAGCAACGCATCGCAGAAGACGATTTAAACTGTATATCCATTTTGAATGGAAGAGCGAGCTACGACTCCCACATTTGTCATAACCGGCCATTCGTAAATCATCGCGCGCCAGAGCACCCCGTACTCCGCTTCACGGAGGCCTGCAACGCGCTTCTCCGCTCCGGCGACGCGGACAAATGCTCGCGAGGAGCGGTGGCGCAGCGCGACGCGGGCGCGGCACGCAGCTTTTGCCACTGGCGGCGCTGCAGGTCGGGGAGGGAGGGAGAGGCGGAGGGGGGAGGAGTGGTCGGGGACGAGAAGAGCAGCGGGTCGGGGCGGGGTGGGGCAGGGAAGGAGAATGGGCGGTGCGCGGGCGGGGACCGGGACGGGGGCGACGCGAGGAGGAACGGGGCGGGAGCGGGACGGAGGGACGTGCAGCGAAGGGCACGGGGAGGGGCGGGGGGCGGAGCGGGGCGGGGCGAGGCGGAGCGGGGCGAGGCGGAGCGGGCCGGGCGAGGCGGCGCGAGGCGGGTGGGGCGGGGCGGGGCGGGGGGAGGCCATGGATCGCGGCGGGGATAGGCGGGGTGTGAACGTGGACGGGGTGGGACGAGGGAACGGCGGGGGCGGGGCGGGGAGAGGCGGGGGCGTTGGTGCTAGGGCTGAGGCTGGTACCGCCCGCCCGCGGCTGAATGGAGCCGGCGGCGCGCGAAGTGGCCGCGCATAATGGCGCAGAAACGGCGCCAGGGGCGCGGGCGGCGCCTGGGAACCGACAATGGCCCCGCGGGCGACGCCATCGCTGCCGCCGCCGCCGCCGCCGCCGCCGCCGAGGTCGCTCGGCTTTGCTTGCGCTCCTCCCACGGACGCGACGGCGTCCTCGCACTATTTGGGATTACGAAGAGCATTTCCCTCCGGGACGGAGCAGTAGTTTTCAGGAGTTTCCGCTTACATCAGTATAAACCGATTGGTATAAAAATTCGATGGAAGCTCAAACTAACTTCTGAATTTTTTTATGTGAATAGCACTGGTTGGGGCGGCAGTAATTGAGGCCTACAAAGCAAAATCAAATCACTACTCACTCGATGTAATGCATTTTGTAATTGTATAGGAAAGCCAAAAACCAATCACCTCTACTTATTTTCTTAAGATGTGCACAAGAGATGCTACTGAAGAATACATTCAAATTAAGTTTGAATCTCATTCGAAGTAGAATAAAGTACATGGTTCATTCAGGTTTTCTTATTTTCAAACATAACTGAGATGAAAGTTGTGATGTAAAAAATGGCTATTAAAACGTTGAACGGTTTCTGAGTCTGTGACAATGACACGGGGAAATTTCGGAACGAATTGGATGGGCGATTGTCCAGGGGACGACAACAGTTCCAGTAAGAAAACTACCTTTACCAACAGTTTCAGGTGAACGTTATCTAGATGTAATTGAAATTGAATATTCATTTCTTTCAGTCAAAACACTTTCGTTTTTAGAATAGCTTGGCAATATTAAATTAATTTTCGTAGTTCAGTTTCTCCTTGTTGATTGTGTTATGAACACATTTTTGAAACTTTCGGTAAAGTAGATGATATTGTGTTTAAAAGTTGCCGTTTGCCTACGAATTCCTAGTAGTAGGACTACAATAAAATTTCCTGATGACAATAATGAGATCATGTTAATACTCGTGTAATCTTTGCATAAAATGATGTTAAAACATCTCACACACAAAAACAAAGTTTCTGTTTTTTGTGACTTCTAAAACAGTCACTAACCTATTATATTTTTAATGAATAAGAAATAATAAATAAAGCTGAGCGAAAAAAATTGTACGGAATGCAATATTTGCGTCACAATATTACTGTACATGTGTCGTTGATGTATAATTTTATTTTATTAATCGCTTAACAACTTTTAACACTGTTTTGTTTTTGGACTGGAAAATATTAAGGAATTGTGGCGATGCTTCCAATTGACACAACAATGTATAGGCATCTGGTGAGACGCTTATGTGTATCGAAGATTATCTATGAGGTCTATAAGCCCTGATACGTCTGGTGTTTGGACGTTTTGGCAGCATAATCTATTGAATTTGTTAAGGATAATTATTTTTGTTGTTGATGCTGTTTGTGGTTTTAGTGGATCTTATCTATGAAGGACTAATAAGCTTATGAATGTGACTGATCATATGAAAAAAAATATTTTCTTGTGATACAATGTTATCTGTGTAAAATATTAATTTTCATTTTATTTCATGTTTTCTCAATACAAGAGGGTCAGGGAACTGCTATAAACTTGATTAAAATGTTCTGCAGTTCTCCTTGGAGATGCAGCGACTTCATTGTGGCCCAGGTGCCAAAGCACTCCGAACCCGGGCCTGGGGACTTGGCGTAGGCCCGTTGTATCTGAGCGGTCCGGTTGCCGGCGGTAAGCGCAAGGCGCATCGGGGTGCCTGCGTAGTTAAAGCGAATCTGGGAGCGTCTTACGTTTATTACCGTCGCATCATCCTCTGCTGCGCTCTCGCTGCCTCAGCCCCTCCCCGTCAGGAGACGCTGCCTCACCCCCACCCTCCTCCTCGCTCGCACTCAGTGGCGCGAAGCTGCTTGCGCCCTCATCCCCCCCTGCGGCTCTTGGGCTGCCGGCTTAGCTGATGCTTCCATCGTCCTTACCATCTTCCATTACGCCTCCTTGGAGGCTGCCGTTCTCTGCACATCCGCGCTTCCTCTTCGGTTCCCGTTTTCTGCGTGGGCTGCGGAGAAATCATTAATACCGTCGCCGTTGTAGGCACGATACAATTTATGAATTGTTTGCCGTTACATATTAGTGCATTGTTTTTTAACTTTTCATTGAACCAATGAATTGATTTATCTCTATTGACAGTCTCGTGCCATTGGTTGGGTGGGGGTAAGGGACAACAACGGGCCTTAGTGCAGTTTTTTTTATTTAGAATTTTTGCTTCAATTACTTTGCAATTTATTCTGGAGTCTATCGTTGACCATCCCTTCCCCATTGGTATTCTGCAATACCATGCAATGCCACTCCGGTATCCTTGGGTACCGGAGTGGTATTGCATTGAAACTTACAGTATTGGTGTTGGTATGCGATACTATATTAGAATGTCAATAAAATATATGTTCACGTTACATTTCACATTGGTAAAACGCTATTAAACCCTCGCTAACGCTATGCTAAAAGCTATGTACCCTGAGTATTACCTTTACACACGTAGATGTAAAAACAGACGTTTTTTCTATGCAGAGTCCCAGGAACGTAAAATTTCATTTCTGAGATGTTACAAGACACGAACATTGTACTTTGATGTATGCAAACAAAACAGCGCCCATTTACCCACGGAGATATCTTGGCAGTCCCCCTCCTCCGCCTCTCTCTGCCCGTTGTTGTCCCCGCCGTCGCCGTCACCAGCGCCTCCGCCCGCGCCGGAGCGTAGCGCCGGAGCGTGGCGCAGCGAGATTGCATTACTGATTTCTCCGTGGCTTGATGGATCCGCCGGCGCCTCTCCACCGCCTTCCGTGCCCGCCCCGTGAGCCCCGCCTGCTAGCCCCGCCCCGCCAGCCCCGCTCCGCCAGTCCCGCCCCGCCGGCCCCGCCCCGCCGGCCCCGTCCCGCCGGCCCCGTCCCGCCGGCCCCGTCCCGCCGGCCCCGTCCCGCCGGCCCCGCCCCATCGACCCCGCCCTGCCGACCCCGCCTCGCCAGCCCCGACCCGCCAGCCCCGCCACGCCAGCCCCGCCACGCCAGTCCCGCCCCGCCAGCTCCCCCGCCAGCCCCGCCTCGCCACCCTCGCCCCGCCAGCCCCGCTCCGCCAGCCCCGCCCCGCCAGCCCCGCCCCGCCAGCCACGCCCTGCCAGCCACGCCCCGCCAGCCACCCCCGCCAGCCACCCCCGCCAGCCCCGCTAGCCCCGCCCCGCCAGCTCACCCGCTCGTCTCGCCCGCCCGCCTGCCTGCTGCGTGCGGCGCCGTCGCCCTGGCTCTGCGTCTCCGCTGCGCCGCCTGGGGCGGGGGAGCTGGGGGCGTGGCGCCGGGGTGCTGTACGTGGTTTAACGGCGGACGCCCCGGGCGCTTCTGGGAGACGGCCAGATAGCGGAGGTTAACGGCGATGGATACCGCGCCGCGGGCGGTGCGGAGAGGGCGGGTGCGTGGGTGGGGGGACGCGGTTCGGAGAATGGAGAAACTCTTGACGAGCGGTGAACGGAAAGCGAAGGCCTGTGGTGGTTAAGGATGAGGGAAGAAATAATGTTAGGTTAAGAGTGTAAGTCAAACTATGGATAAAACGTAAGCCCGACTGTTTATGAGGGAAAAGGGGAGGGAAATCTGCTTTATTTTTGACTAACAAGTATAGATAAGCTCTGCTTGATTCCAGAGAAGTGTTTAGACCTACTTTGTTAAATAAAAAATATTTTTTAAAATAAACTTTAAACTTAGGTTTCTCCTTTTCAATATTTTTGTCTTATATTCTTTTAACCCAACTCTCCAACTGGGAAACGCGGCCAAATGGCCACAAAAGAGACAGTCTGGTATGAAATTCACGGAAAAGCATAAAGAGGAATTGATATAGAAAGGAAATAATGTAAGAGCGGGCTCACTGACGGAGTGGTGTGAGGAAGGATGGGAAACTACAGGCGAACTTGCATGTCTGCGAGCGGAAAAGCAGAGCGCATTGAAAGGAAACAATGTGTTGAAAGGGATCAGAGCGTAGTACTGCGAACGGAGTGGCGAAAGGGCGAGGTCAGTGGCAGTTTGCGAACGCTTGGTGAATGCTACGGCCGAGAACTGAAGGATGGGACTGAACCGCTACGACGGCTCGCCTGCTACATAGAAGTGACGGACGCCTAGAAAACAGGGGAGGCGCCGAGTTCTACAAGTTCAGAAGGGCGACGAGAGGGCGATGTGAGGACGACGTGAGGGCGGTGTGGGGACGTCGGGAGGGCGGGTCGATGGCAGGTTGAGGGCGGCGTGAGCGCGGTCATGAGGGCGGGTCGAGGGCAGGTTGAGGGCGGCGTGGAGGCCGGCGTGAGGGCGGCGTGAGGGCGGCGTGAGGGCGGCGTGAGGGAGTGGCTGGAGGTGGCGAGAGGGCGGGCAGCGTTGTTAACGGCAGAGGGAAAATGGTGACGTCGCGCAGCGCACTTTGAGGCTCTGGCAGCCGAAGGGCGCTGTATGTCGCGGGCACGCGCCGAGCAGCGTAAGCGCCTGTCGAGAGCTGTAATTCATCGTTTTATTTGATTGTCTCTGCGAGGACCGGTGCTTTCCCCACTTGTCGTCGAGGCCGTTTTCATTCACGAGCAAACAAGCTCTTAACAGTTTCGCGGAAGATACTTCTTGCGGCGCGTGGTGTAGCTATGCGATGCCATAAAACTCGTTAAGAAGTAAATAATTTAGTGGGTTAGACAGATTGAAAGAGCTCATTCATTTTTTCACTGGGAAATTACAATAGCATAGTAAGTTAGAAAAGTCGTGCAATATATTCCCTTGCTTCTTATTATTGAGACAAATTTCGTCTTTCCGATTTACTTTTTCAATTTGTTGTAACACCTAAATTATTCTTAGAATTGTAATAGGAATTTTCGATATTTTCGTACAAAAGTTCATATTTTTGTAGATTAATTCAGTTTAAGGCTGATAACTGCTGCAAATGTTACCACAAGATTGATGTGAATTAATTGAAGTGGTTTGCGATATGCTAGAATTGTCGATGATCTGATTGTAATCGTTCAAACCCTATTAATCATATTGCTATATGTGTGTGTGTGTGTGTGGGGGGGTCGGAATATATTTATCTTGATAGGAACAACAACAATAAGTGCCAAAGGGATACATAATGGTTTTTGATTTTGAAGATCGTTAGTAATGGTGACCTCAACCACTGTAGTGTAAGAGTTTAATGCCGCATCCAAGAACCGAAAACTGCAGTTTCGTGTGGGTCGTAACTTGTGGGTTTTCCTCATGAGGTTGTGTCGTGGCCAGCTTCTTGTGCCACGTATCCCGTCTCGACCGTCGTTCTATTTAATGCCATTTTTCTTTGGTTAGTCATCACTCCACATTAATATCCTCATTCAATAGGAGGCAACGACAAGTCATCTCTAGTCAACAGCATTGAAAAGGCAAGCCATAATATTCATATGTAAACCTCCTCACATTTCATTTAGGACCGACAATTACAATCATCATTATAATCATCATTAACAGTGGGAGATAACTTTAAAAAGTTCCGGGTCTTATCAATACAGTGTAACGAATCCTGCAATTCTAAATAACTTTGGCATGGAAAACAATAGTACATTCAGAATTATTAAAGTGCACTTCTTTGTTTTTAGACAGACTAGATTTTAAATAAATAATTTATTTTAATTTAAAGTCATTCCTGATCCTAAATTATTATTTCATTAAAAACCTGTTAACGATACAAAATAATTTATTAACATAAATAACTTTAAATTAAATAAATAGTTTATTTAAAATCTAGTCTGTTTAAAACAAAGAGGTGTACTTTAATAATTCTGAATATTCAAATAAAAAGACAAACATTTTTCAAAATAATTTAAAATAGAAAACAATAATATAATGTAGCTGGAGTTACTTCACTAGTTGCGTAATGGATGTTGTGGTATGTAAAAGTAAACCATGAAACATTATATCTACAGTAAACGTTCCAATTACTTAAGAAACGTTCCCTGAAAGTAGGTCTGACAATTTCATTCTGACTCTGTTTCAAAAACATCAAAATATAGTTCTTTTATGTTCTATTGAAGAAATCAAAGCAAAATTTAGATGATCCGAATATGAGTAGAACGAATAGAATACATTATTGAAACGCATCAATACATATACTTTGAACTCAGCTCCTTTAGTGTCAAAAAGGTAATCATCTATTTCGTGACTTTCACGTGCCCACAACGAGATCTATTCTACAGCATATTCTTCATTGTAGCAGATTCTTCTAAATGTTTGGTCCCGACTTCCACGCTCCTGAGGATCAGCCATACTCTTTCCAGCCACTCATAGCAAGAATTAGTGAATATTTTTGAGTGGGAAACGGCTTCTGAAAAAGTTTGTTTTACTGTTGTAAGACGTTTAAGTGAATTACGGAATCCAAAAGGGAGATTGAGACGTCGTAAGAGTCCTTCACTATAAGTTATTCTGGCAGTGAATTCACTTATCTTCAGATCCTTTATTAATCAAAGATACTGACCAAAACACGGTGTGTGAGAATATTTAGCCAGTCTTAAGTTTTGTAGTCGAGAAAGTCGTAGGCTCGAATAGTGTTCGTAGCGCATATACCACATCAGCTTACGAGCTAGGTCGGACGATGCCACTGTCTGGAGGCGAATACTAGAAGCTGACTGATCCGAGTGACCGTTTTCCTTGATTTCTATTTCAGAGGGAAGCCACAGTAGAAGCTTTTTGACGGACCGCGGGACCGTTCCCGATTCTTCCTTCCCGATCCTGTTGTTACTTCCGTTCTTAGGGCTGGACGATCGACTGATTTCTTTCTTTAAGGTCCAGTCGTCCATTCCATTAAAAAAAGATACACCGGCTCTTTTACGAGTAAGTGGATTGATTAAATGATTGATTGATTCCAGGCGCGTCAACTGTTAAGGACATTAGTTCCGTAAGTGCAGTGCATGTTTTCAAGACTGGAGGTAATTTTCCCTAGCCAGGTATCTCCCACCAGTGGGGCGGGAAAAAGCTCCAGGTTCCCGACTGGTCTCCTGAGTTCTGTGGTAGTGTAGTGAATGTAATTATAACTGTGTAAGGGATGATGATAGGACATGGAAAAGGAAGGGAAGATCGCGTGCGGTCCATGTCTCGTTTGTTAGGGTACTGCTACGGCATTCGCCTGGTGTTTGATCGGTAAAACCACGGAAAACTACCGATCAGAGCAGCAGTCCGCTAGAATTCTCTCCCAGACTGCGACTGAATTTATCTAGCTATGTAGCCAGGGTTGAAAATCCTGCCACCCGTCGGGACTCTCACCCTAGGACCTCCCGTACAGAGGATACCAATCGATGTCCTGAGACACCTAAAGCGGAACGAGTACGTGGATGTTCAGCCAGAGGGTGTATATGGAATGGCAAAGTAGAGCTTGTTAGTGAGCGTTCCAATTACACAGGAGGGGTTTTGTGCAAATCAGATATTTTGATAATATGAATATTATTAAAGTTGTTAAGTAAAAAGTATTTTTATTACATTATTTTGGTATTGTTTAGGAATTTATATATTTTAATATAATAGGAATTTATATAGTTTAAGTTATAGTTTAATATAATAATATAGGAAGGGCCGACATAGAAAGGGTTTTCGCGGGAGAGAGTAGGGGAGCAAAAAAGAGAGGTAAGGAGAGTGGAGCAATAAATATAGGCCCGAAGCTCGCTGGACCCCCTACACTGAAACAAGGCCTGACAAGAGGTCTGACACGAAGCGTGAGTCGCATGCCAGCTAGCTTGCGCATGTGCGACGCCGACCGCAGTGTTTTCGCCTGGCCTCCTGAGGTTGCGCGAGATGAGTTTCTATAAAAAGATTCCTTATTAATACTGGAAAAGTATAAAGCGAAGCGGCGAGGTCGCACAAGTCGCCTCGAGCCTTTTCTTTCACTCTATTTCAGTATTTCGCGGTGTGTGACCTCCTTTACCGGTAACTTCTTATCAGATGCTTGTACTCTAAAAATATATCAGTTCATGGAAGAAAATAAACCCTCTGGAAATTTTCTTTCAGGTTTCACTATCTTCTCTTATGTATCTTTTGCATCCTTGTGTGGTATTGTATTCTATTTGTAATGTATTTATATGACAAAGATATTTATAAACTCATTTAAAGTGAACAATGCCAGAGATAGTCGAAGTTAACGCTCATGCTCAAGAAATGAGGAGAAATGTTTACGTTAAAAACTAAGACTTGAATGTAATATTTTCAGTTTTAATTATTGGTATCTAAATACATACTTTTCATTAACAACCTACTTGATACAGAGTATTTGAATTTTAAAGAAACCAAATTTAAACAGAGCTTTTGGAAATGTTTAAAAATAAATTTATTTTCAATGAAATACTTTTTACCTCCGGTGGCTCTCGGTACATCGTAACAACTATAACATTGGCCGATTTGAAAACATTTATTTTAGTATTATTCAGTATCTGTGATGCTCTTCATGCTCACATAACGTTTGTCGCAAATGATCCATTTATTCGAATCGTCCATTTCATTCGATTATTGGAATGAAAAAAAATGACTGCACAAGTGAGTGCATTAAAATTATTCTGACGTAACAAGGTAATTGCGTTCTACGAATTTGAAATACCACTATTATAACTTGTGTAATACTCAAACAACGCATATTAAGTTTTTGTTTGCGTTTCCATCAGAGCAAAACATAATGTTGAGTAGTGATTGAAATATCGTTTATTGAATGTTATTGGAATGAGTCTGTAAAATGTATACACTCTTGAAGAAACGATAATCTGAGAAAAGATCGAGTACTTTCAACTCATTGATATATCTTATATTTTAACGTACTTTTTAAGAGATGCGTGCTATGTATTGTATATAGTTCTTCAACATGTTCATGGTTCACGTACATTTCCTTAACATTTTCTTTGATACTTTCAATGGCTTCTTGGAGGCATTTTTAATTCAATGTTCCTCAGGAATGGTATTTTGCCAATTTCATCTCCCCCAATACGGTCAATTCCCTCTAGAAAAAGTACCTGTATTTTCACCAAAATCCCACGTAAATTTTTGAAGTTAAATGGAGAAAAATATCACATTTATTTATACATCATGATCGTGTGAATCTCATGTGACGTCTTACAATGGGGATAGCTGGGAAACAGGGCGGAGCAACGATCGGAAGGGCTGCGGCCCCCGCCTAGTGGCATCGTCCGGCGGGGACTGCGGATGCTGGGGGGGGGGGGGCGCGTGGAGCGAGGGGTCGAAGACGTCGGGGGGGGGGTGAGGGGCGGCCGTTCCCAGGCGTCGCGCATTAAGTGGCGAATAAATAAAGCGCGCGATAAGGAAGTGGCGCCGCCGCCGCCACCTTGACGTCAACGGCCGGGAGGGAAGTGTATGGTAATGCGCTTACGGGCGCCGGGCGCCTGCCCTCACAAAGCGCTCGCCCGGGGCGCGCCCGCCACCGCAGAGGCACCTCGCGTCGCGTCGCGTCGGCCGACGGGCTGTCGCTTCTCTTCACGGCCTCACGCGCCCGTCACAGCTACAAATTGAGAGGTTCTTTGTGGCGAAAGATTCGAGAACTAAAGAGGAGCTGCGGTGTTGTTTATTGTTGTAGACGGACTGTCTATATAAATTGTGTTTTAAAATGTCTTATAATCGAGTTTATTGTTTCAAGGTTGATGAGAAGATTAAAAGTTTGATTGATATATTAAAATACATCAATTAAAATAAAATCTACTTAACACTTACTTACGATATGGAAGGTAAAAGTGGCAATCCTGTGAAGTGGAGCAATCCTGTGAGCAAATTAAAATCATTTTTATCATGTGTGTCATACCCTATTTTGGGGCACCTTTACTGACATTAATTTTATTTTAATTTAAGCCTTCAAATCACTACGCTACTTAAGATCAATAGTTTCTGATGCGATCGGATTAAATTATGTTTTCTTTATTGCATTCAGTTTTATCAAGGTACTTGAGCACCGTCTCACGTTTAGCGCTAGTGCCAAAAATTGAACTTTCAGCGTGCTGTGCATGCCCCAACCTTTAACAGTATTTACTAAGGATTGTCTAAAAAAGTATCTTTTTAGTGTTTTATTGTGTATTTAAACCATCGGTGGACACTATTCATTCATTGTATTTAAAAGAATATTTAGCATCCGGAAACTCAAGTTTAATTTACATTAATTTACATATTTTTATTTTACAAGTAATTATATTTACTTTCTGGGTACTTGTTAAATTACTAAAGCAACTTATTTTGTTAATTTATCTTTCTGAACCAAAATGCAGAAGTATTTTTTAAATGTTAAGCATGAAGAATAAAAAATTAATTGAAAAGAAACGATTTGAGGAACACGAAAGGAAGAGCTGCTTCTGTTTCACAGCTGTATCTGTCTTTTTCCACCCCTCTGCGGCATCCCCTTCTTGCCCTCGCGGCGTTCGTCACTTCGCCGCAACTTGTGTCTCCGGCAACAACTTCCTGCGCGGGTTGCTTCCGCGCCCCTGCTCTGCTCCATCGCGCTCCCCTCTGGCACTCCGGCCCCACCTCATCTGTTCACATTCCCACTGACTTCTTAGTTTCACTTTCTTTTTCCTCACTTGGTGTGTTCTTTTCTGACCTACTTCTTCCTCATTATTTTTTTCTTTGGTTCTCCAATTTTCCTACCACCCTTTGGCTCTCACTCTATCGACTCCTTAGGGATCGATGAAATTTTGTAGGAGGACAATGATGATTAAAGGGTCGGTTAAGGATCTATAGTCGAATATGGAGCGGCGATTGATAGCAATAATCACAACCCCATTGATTACAAAAATATTAAAAGAACATGATAATTAATTGTTTTCTGATATTGAGCTACAAATGGTGTAATAATAAATTACAAATTCCCCTCTCCTCTTTCGTAATCAACCTTGTTAGGATCAGGGGTATAGCTGGGCTGCAGTGCTCTGCCCGGGTCCCGGATATTGACAAAAGAATAAAACAAACTGCTATCCATGTTAATTTTCTCCACTCTCTCCTTATATGTATGCCCGGTAGATTTAAAACTCTGAATTTCACGTTTATTACTGATATAGGTTCCATTTCATTTTCTGCACAGTAACATCCAAAAACCTGGCTACGCAACTAGTTAAGGTGTTTAGAAAACTCAACTAATTAAGGTTGAGTATTAACTACTTTTAATCTATTACGGAAGAAAATACTCCCAGCAATACGCACTAAGAAATGAAAGGGAAGAGAAAGAAATCTTATGTCCACTTAAAAAACGCTTAAAATTTTGTAACCGTAGCACGACAATGGAGATTGGAAACTAAGTTACTTAGAAGTGGAAACATCAAATCTAAATATTTACTATAATATTATGTTTGAAATTGGTACCTTTAAGACATTTATGGGCAATTCTTTGGGTTTTGGTTATGTGTGATAGGTTATACAGAATAATGTAACGGAGTCGATGGAGCCAATAATTCTTTTAAAAGGGGTCAATGAACGAAGCAGGTTGGGAATCCCTGGTCTACATGTACTAGGATGATAATTTGAATTGTTTGCTTTTGAGCGCGCGTTCTGCAACAAGTAGCGCATTCTGAAAAGCAAATCGGGATCAAGCAAATTTATTTCATTAAATTGAGTTAAAGAATTATGATCCGGCTTTCCAAAGAAAGGTTGAATTTCACCTAAATGTGTAGCTGGTGTCGAAAATCCTCCTCTGTTCGGATTCGAACTCTAGGTCCTCCCGATCAGAGTCCATGGAGAGTCAGCGGCAATGCTGTTTTGATCTAAACTTTGTCGGTCTGATATTTTGACATTATTTCGAATTTTATTTTTAAGTCGCGTTTAATTAAATTTCATTCCTTTGGTGTTGCAGTTATTGAATTACAGCAAAGGTCAAACGAAATACATTCATTGTTGAATGTTGAGAGCGTGCGAGAGAAGGAGCCCCCCGGTGCGCGTAATTCCACCTCGCTCGCATTCCGAGTCACCTGCGACTATTTTTCATCCTGCGCGGGGCGAGTGCTGAGTGGCGAGGCCGTGTGCTGTCGCGCCGCCACCGCCGCCGCCGCCCGCCTCTCTGCCTGACACTTGCATGGCCTCGCACTCCGCACGCCCCTCCTCACGCCCTGCCACTCCTTCCCCTGCCAACCTCCGCCCCCCGCCCCGTCCCGCCAGCCCTATTCCACTTCTCCCCCACACCCCACACTCCGCACCTACTGCTCCGCAACCCTCCATTGCTTTGTACGCTCGCCGTCGTATCCTTCCTCCGACAGCCGCCTCCGCAGCCGAGACGGTGCCGAACGCTGTGGCTACAGTTAACTGCTATCGTCACCACTATCAACGGTTCTTCTTATTCATCAACCTGCGTCGCTTGCACCTTCTCAGTCTCACACTTGGCTCCTTCCATCTTCGCCTTAGCCTTCATTCGCCCCTCCACCTTAAAATCTGTCCCCTCAGCTTCAGTAGATCTTTCTTTCCCCTCCTCTTTCTCTTGCCCTCAACTTTTCCTCCGCGGCCTCAGTGTAAACCATCTTTTTTTTCCTCTTCATTCTCCTTTCTCTAACCACTGTTCCCTCTCCTCCACCGCTGCCTGCCCCAGGCTTCACCACCACATTCTCGATCTCAACATCAAGCGTCACCATCTCAACCAGCAGCGTTTCCACTTCCATTGCCCTTGCCCCCGCCATCGCCCTTCTTTCATCGCCTGCGCACACATCGCCCTCGCCCCCCCCCCCACTGAGCTCCCTTCGCAGCCTCTCCGCGCGCCCGGAAGCGGGAGTCGTCGCCTCAAAGAAGTCTCCGGCTGCGTGCGGACGAGAATTCATTACATTAACAATGCAGCGCTCGGGCCCCTGCTCCGGCCCCAGGCCACCGTGTTGCGGGTCGCAGCGCCGCAGGCAGTGGTGGAGAGAACAGCAGCAGCGGTGATGACAGGAACATTCAAAGAAGAGAGAGAATGGGCTTGGGAAGCTGGCTGAAAGTGCGGTAAAAAGGAATATTTTTTGTGTGAATGTGGAGGAAATGGAGAAGGCGAAAGAAGTGAACGTGATAGAGCGACCAAACCCATTAGTTAGGTTTCATAATTACCAATGGGAGCGAGAATTAGAAATATCAAACTCGAAAATAATTGGCTTGCAAATTGCAAAGTAGACATGGTTTGAGGGGTATTAAGAAGATGACTATGGAGACTGTGAAAGGACGGCGGAATTCTGTACACAGAAATAAGGGAGGAAGAGCAAAATGAATTTTTCAGATGAAATAAAAATGTTTTGAAGCGCGTTCGAGTAACGTTATATGGTATAATGAGGGAAAGAAAAAACATAAACAAAAGGATTTAACAAATAAACGATATGGATATCTATATTACTAGTTTATAATGCGCGCAAGAGATGAAACAAGACTCTGCAATATCTGGCAATGTGAGAAGTGTCTGAAGTCCCATTGCATACCCAGAAACTCGGAAAATCCAATGAGAGAAATCAATTTTGATTTTGTCTGAAAAAAGCAAATATTTCATATACATTATTGCGCCCATTCCCTTACTGCGCGTACATACTGAATTCTCAAACTCAATATGTAATTCTCAAATACTACTCACGACACAACTGATATCACGCAACATGAAGAATCCAAGAAAGAGCTGCTCGCAATCAAATATTTGCTATTCATCTGTTTCATTATGGATCAGCAACGTTTTAGCTAATCTTGGTTTACAAAGAACTATAGTGTCACACTGTATTATGTTATTACAGTATTCATGACTATTTTTGTTAAAATATCCGATTTATTACAATTTTATTGCATTTTCATTGTTGTTCTTGGGCAATGTGCTTTGCTACTTTTGGGAAATCATTTGGTGTAGTTTTGTTCAGAACCGCATTTTTGCGGCAGGACACTAGTAAATATAAAACTTGTAAGCTTAGAAAGCTGTATACGTAAATACGTAATTACCGGATAGGACGTAATGAGTCGAGCAGACATGAGCAAAGAAACATGTGTCATAAATCGAAAGAGAATTTCTGGAAAAAATAATTGTCCTTTAGGTGTTTAAAATTCAAGAACAGCACACAATACGATGACATAATTTTATATATTCATAATTTATACATTTACAGTTTCGGATTTTCTTGCAGAGTAAGATTCAAGAAATTTAAAGAACAAACGAGCAATCGACTGAAAGGAAAAAACAAAACTACTGATGACAGAAATAAAATGGATTATTGGAACGTGAAGGAAGAGAAAAATGGGGTTGCACATAAAGGTTAAAAATACTTTCCGAGGTAGAAGAAAATAGTAGGAGCGGCGAAGGTTTCACTTTCGTCTTTACGGAATATAATGGTAATCAAATTGACTTGCACGAATTCGAATAAATTAAAGGTTAAGATTTTCAACTATTCAACGTTTAATCTTCAATTCATTTAAAATTTTAAATTAAAAATACAATATATTGAAAAATGAAAACTTTGGTATATTCATCTCACTAGTTTGACAATAGACAGTGATTATCTGCTTGTTGTTAATCGTTTCCAATTAGTTAGCCTCACATTGTACTTTTACTGTGATCAATGTGGTCGGACAAGTTAACGAACGAGATGGGAATCCCATAGATTGGAAAGTAAATCAGAGGCCTTGTAAAAGAAGAGGGGGCAAGGCGACAGCAGAAGGAACGAGAAAGGTAATGAGAAGCAATGAAAGGAGGCGAAAGCGTCTCGGAAGTTGGGGGCCGGGGACCGAGCGGAGATGGAAGCGGAAACGGCGGCGCCGGAGGTGGCGGGCGCTCCCTGCGCACCGGGGACTTGATTACCCACACGTAGGGTACGCCCTAGAGCCTTTCCCCGCCTCAACACTCCCCTCCTCGTCACTCAGCACTCTGCCTCGCCGCTGCCCCCTCCGTTCTCTTCGCGATGCCCACCGTCCCCTTCTCGTCTCTGCAATCCCGCCCCGCCCCTGCTTTCGTCGTTCCCTTCGCGCCGTCCTCTCCACGGCGTCACTCCCTCGCCATGTCTTTCCCTTCCCACTGTCTCTCCTTACCAGCGTCTTCCTCCCTTTCGCCGCATCTTTCTCTCATCGTGTCCCTATCTGCCTCTATCCCTTTCCGTCTCTCTCTCTGTCCCTATTTACCTCTTTCCCTCCCCGCATCACACACTCTCACTGTCATCGTGTCTATCTGCCTCTCTTCCTCTTTGTGTCACTCACTCTCTCTGTCTCTCCCTCTCTGTTACCGTGTCTCTATCTGCCTCTCCCACTTCTCCCTGTCTCTCTATCTGCCTTTCTCTCTCACACACACACACACACACACACATACTCATACACACAGTGTCTATATCTGCCCCTCTTTCACCACGTGTCTTTCTCTGTCTCTGCCTCCGTGTCTCTATCTGACTCTCTCCCTCCCCGCGTCTCACCATCTGCCCCTGTCCCTCCCCCTTGTTTCTCTCTCCCCGTGTCTCTCCCTCCCCGCGTCCCACCTCAATTCCCCACTCCCCTTCCAGCTTCCTCAGAGGTAACTTCCGTCGCCAGGAAAGCGTGTTCCGCAAAATAATTTTAGATAACCTCCCCTCTTCGCCGGCGTCTAAATGAATTTCGCGTTTGCAAGGCTTCGCGCGCGTCCTCGCGCCCGCCCGCGCGCCGCCGCCGCCGCCGCCGCCGCCGCCGTCTGTGTCGGCTTCCCTATTCGATTGGGAGGCGCTTATTGGATGGGACGACGTGCTAACGGCAGCGGCGCTGCAGCCATTTCCCCCTGGCTCAACTCTCTGGCAACTCTGTTACGTACTCGTTCAACAGAGGTTTCATGTCGCGTGTCAAAGCTATCTAACTGCTTCGGCCCCGCTGCTGCTCATTTCCGTCAGCGCGTTTGACCGCTGTTTAGAATTTCCTCCTATAGAGGACACTCTGTAGTTGGACTGATTTCGAAACTGCAGTGAATTGGCATCGTGAAGTGATTTTTTGTTACTGATATGTATATTTTTATTTTAAAATTCCACACATTACTTTCAACAAAAGTTACCAGAACTATTAATTTATAGGCATAGTATTTAAGAACTTTTTGAAACGTTTAGCCATTAAACATTGGACTTTTTATTTGTCGTAAGTGTGGAGTTTGTTCAACTGAATTAAATAAAAAATATCTGAAATTATATTCAAATAGGACTTTTTCGAGCTTATATTTTTATTACTTACCGTTTGCCTTTGTTTTTCTCATAAACGCCCAAAAATATTTGCAGATAACTGCAGGCATCCCTTAGAGTACGCCGTAAGAGAGTGAGGGAGATTCTTAAATATGAACGTATTGGTTTTGGCAGTAGGCGATTCAACAGGAAATGTTTTTTGCACTAAGTTAGTATGAAGACTAAATATATAATAATTGAGAAACACACATTTCAAGATAGAAGTGTGACATACACGAAGAGAATGTGTGTGATAAGAAGAGTTCTTTGCAATCGGTTTCGTATGTGTAATGTGCACGAATACGTCGTATTCACTAAATGCATGTGAGGATTATTGAGAACTACAAACCCTCTGGTTATAGCTCAAACTGCATTATATGTAAATTATCACAATTTATTGAGACTCAGAAACGTTCTCAAGCGTTCATGCATTCATCAAATTTCGCTAGACATATTCATAACATCGGGTTCCATTGTCGTGTCAGTCACCGTTCGAATCGAATTCCTCGATCATTAAATTGAGCAAACTAGTTGCTTTCGACGTTGCACGGCCACACTGATTAACGATGTTTCGTTAGAAACCTCTACACGTTATCCAATTGGCTCCCATTATTAATTTTTGTTAGAAAGAAATAAAACATTTAATTAAATATAAAACTAAATATTTATTTGAAGTTGTTACACTTCCCGTAATCTATTATCAAGAAAGCAATCTTTGCTCTCTCTTCTTTCTTATAATGTTTTAACTCACACCATTTTCGTTTATAGGTTATCCGAGATAAAACTTTTCTTAAGAGTTTCCAGCAATGCATATTTGTTTTACCATTCATTGTCGCTATAAAATAAATTTGCTCTAACGTTTAGATATGTTTCCTCTTCACATAGACCCGGGTAACAATTTCAATTCATATGACCTCTAGTAAATATTTTTCGTTTTTTGAAACCGCTCCCCATTTTGCTTGTTGCAAGGCATAGTGTCAGAAAAAGTGATTCACAAGTGACTGACGTTTACGTAATGCCGAGAGCTTCCACGCGCAATCGAACCAGGGGACACATGAAATGTTGGCTAACGCTAGCGTTCAGAATCTTGCGGTTTTAAGATGATTCAATGATTTGGAAAAGAATTGGTTTTGATATTCTGTCATGCCTGAAACAACGTTACGTAGCATGTGGCAATGTTTCGGGGATTTATTTCACCTTCTTGTGATCAGTAAGATTGTGCGATAGAAGGAAAGTTAATTGGATGTACTGCCCAGCACAGGTTCACGCTACTGCGTAGAACAGGTTGTAGTGCGCTACGTTTGTCACCGGTCGCCTTATCAGCGTAATGCATTCATCACAGATCCAATCGCTATGTCACTCAACTCTCGAACCCCACGCCCATTAAATTGAGATAGCCAGCGTCGGAGATCGAACCAAGGAACGCATGCAACACCCATGAACATCAGGTTGACGCTCCTCGCTGATTGATGAACGAGCCTTCTTCTCCCGGCGCGAATGTACAGTAGCGCTGGAGTACAGTATTTGAGATCACGTGCATTCTCTCTCCATCGCTGCTGAACATGAGAACTGAACGTAAGAAATCCACTGCTGTTTACGAGAAGATCAAACTGCAGTATACCCTAATTTACACAAAATTATCGAAACTAGAAAGTAAAACATAACCGATTCGAAACCATTGATAGTCTCCACAACGTGATGTATTTAGCACATTAGACCTATCATCGCGTTCCTCTGTTTTCGAAATCCCCTATCTCGCAGCTATTAAATTTAAATAGAGTTCTACACAGCACGGACTTAATCAACAATGTTGTTAGCTTAAAACCCGTGATGTGGAGCAATACATGCGTCGACATAATTAACGTGGGTGATAGCCAGTATTTGCACCGCTCGTCATCTCCAGAACGAGACTCCTCTGCCCGGAGCGATTCCCTCTTCGCGGCAGTGGCGGCGTGGACAGAGACCGCGCGCGTTCCGTGTTCATTGCGGCCAGTGCAGCAAGGCGCGAGGAATTCACTGCTGTTTCATTGAAGCTCAAACTGCATTAAACTAGAATTTCCACAAAATTATCGAAACTCGAAAGTCACGCAACCGATTCGCAAATTCGAAGCCTTTCGTGCTCTTCACAACCTGATGTATTTAGCACATTAGAACCATCGCCACGTCCTGTAGTATATTCGAAGCCGTATCCCGCAGCCATTAAATTTAGATACTGCTCTACGCACCATCGACTTGCTCAACAACGCCATAAACCCAGAGCCCGCGACGTAGAGTGAAGCAGACGATGACACACGCAACGCGGGTAAACGCCAGCGTTTACGCCGCTCGTCATCTCGTGAACGAGTCCCCTCCGCGCGGAACGATCCCCTCTTCGCGGCGGCGCGGCGTCTGCAGTGATCGAGGCCGCGCGCGATCTCTCTATTCATTGCGGCCGGCGCGGCGGTGCGGCGCGGCGCGGCGCGAGTGCTGAGCGCGAGAGATCGACAGCTTGTTCATTAGCGGCGCGCCCACCTCGCCGGCTAATCCGCGCCGATTTACTCGCGCTCAACTGCTGTCTCCGCAGTGCATTTGTCTTCCGCACGCGCAGCTGCAGCCCGCGCTGTAGTTGCCGCTGCGGCGGCGGTTCGGCGCCCGTCCGGCCACGTACGCCCAACGCGTTACCATTCTGGTAGATTTGGGAAAGAATAATTATACTGTGTGTCCGGGGAGGAAACGTCGAAACTTCGAAAATAAGCTCTTAAGACAATTCTAAGCATAGTTTGTCTAATAAACTACGTGGATATGCCGAATGGTTGGGCCGCAATGAGCACTCAAAATTTGGTTTGAAAAAATGATTTCTAGGCACAAATTTGCATTATGGAAGCATAGTAACACTCGAGAAAAACTGTAAATTGTTTATTATTTACAAAAGAAATTGATAAATTTGCTCGGACAGAAAAATTAAGCGAGAAATAAAAAAGCAGACGAATTGGTAAATTGGGTACTTTTTTTTTCTCGCTTAATTTTTCTTTCTGAACAAATATATTCATTTCTTTTGTAAATAATAAACAACTTATATATTTTTGAAGTATTTTTATAATGCAAATTTTTGCCCAGAATTCAATTTTTCAAACCAACTTTTGAGTGCTCACTGCGGCTCAACCATTCGGAATATTCACGTAGTTTAATAGACAAAATATGCTTAGAATTGAATTAAGAGCTTATTTTCGACGTTTCCTCCTCGGACACCTGTATTTTCAGACAGTCACTAGTAAAATCAGTTACTTTTAGGGCATACACAGCACTAGTTAGCATTAGTGGTAAACGTGAGAAGGTGCTCAAAAATAAAACTGTGAATGCAAAAAAGGAAACAAAATACTTTCGTCTGACCACTTTAGTTACTACTGACCTTCATGCAGCATTATTATAGCCCCATTTAGTGATTGTCTATGTGGATTAAAGGAAAGTCAGAAAGGCTGTCTATATGACACACACGGTAAAAATGATTTTATTTCGCTCGAAGGAGTAACAACGAAGTCAAAATCCTTTCGATTCAAAATATTTAATTTTACTCACATTTGATAACTTCAAATATGAGTGAGTTATTGTATATATAAATTATAATTTAAAATTAATGTAACTAAATTTGCAGCAATAACTAACAACCGACTTCTCCAAAAGATAGTCTTAGCCAGGAATGTAATTATGCCCAGACACTCCACAGAAATTTGTACAACACTTTTAACTCTCTCGCTAGTTTCTCCGCTATTTGTAGTTACCTTGTCCGCTACCTTGACATGCCTGCCAGGTGATTCTTTTTGACGTTTGTCAAGCATTCAAATCCGCATTCAGAATGCGTGTTACCGTTGAACTTATGGGTAAGGTTAGATAAAGCGTCGATCTATAATATCAATAATATAGTTTAATTTACTTTCGTATTAATTTTCGTATACCAAACGTTTTTCTATGATTTCTAAGGAGCGTATAAAATATAATATGCTTTGATCGTAGTCTGAAATTTCAGAACCTTAACTGTAATGGAAATGTATAAATGAACATTAATTCTTAATTTACAGACATTAACAAATTGTTATTAAGGTAACATTTACTGACTTTATAATTATCAATATTGTAAATCAACTAATAATCAATCAATTTTGGTCTAGAAATGTATATTCTTATGCTTTGTAAAATATATGTACACTGTTTTAAAAAATAGATTATTTAAAAAATATCCAATTTAAATACCCGTAACTTTTGAAATTTCCATTTTCAAACGCATGTTTTTTGCTTGAACATTTAGAGTTTGTATAATATTTTGGGTTAACAAACTTGAAAATCGAAGATTATGTATTTTGGGAATTCGTTTTTGAAAAAACTCTAGTTTTGAATTCGGGTATAAAAACATCGATAGAAAATGCAATGATATCAGGTTCAATGCAAAACAAATTTTCTTTGAAATATTTAATATTAGGGGAAACATTTTTCTTATATTAGAGTGGATTTACACGTTAGTTTTTAATTTTTTGGAAGTTCGTCCAAAATGCTCAGACATTTTACTAATTTTAGGTAAAAATAAAAACAAGGTGAAAGGTCAAAATTATACACTACATATAATGCTTCTAGCTTTTTGTACATCTTAATGAACAAGCAAAAATAATGTAGACCAGTCAGGAGGGGTCATGCTGTTTTCGGCCGATCTCTCATGGAATTGGACCTATAAGTATATTAATATCTCAAGACTCAGCACGAAAATATGTTCTGGCAGGGTCTTGGACACCTCCCGATTTTGATGGAGATGGCTGACGGGTTGCATCCCATGTAGAGAAGCTGTGAACATTCGTCTTTTTGTGGCTTAATGATTATCACCACAAATTGATTACCGAACATCAAAATGATTTTATAATACTTTAATTTGTACCATTGTCAATATACGTCTCAAATTCTTTAATTCGGTTTAGACATCTTAGATTTAACCGTCAATCATAATCTAATTGTTCCTACTCTTCACAAATTTTTCTCCAACTGCGTATTTGCCAGCAGCGGGGGAAGCTCGAAGAGCCTCCCCTAGAGAACTAGCTGCGAGAAGTTCGAAGTTCCTTGTTGACTCCCGGCATGTATGGTAATGTAGTGTATGTTAGTATAAGTGTGTGTGTGTGTGTGTAAGGAGTGAGGATAGGACAAGCAAGAGGAAGGAAAGATCGCGCGCGGTCTGTTGCCCGTTTGTTAGAGTACTGCTCAGATATTCGCCAGGTGTTGATCGGAGAAACTACGGTAAACTACCGATCAGAGCAGCCGGCCACCAAAATTCTCCTCTAGACAGCGACCGAATTCGACCTAGTTGACGAACTAGTGCCGAAAATCCGAGACTCGAACCAGTCAGAGGCACTGCAGTCATATCAGTTGAAGCCCAGAGTCACTTTAGATCTTAAAAAAAGGGCAAAACGTTCGACAATATTTCTACATTACGTAGCATGCGGATGGAAAATATAGTGTTCTACGAACATTAATTCAATGCTTTTAGGAGCATTGGCCCCCATTTTCTTTTTCGTTTTAATTCCATGTTTTACTAACCAAATAATTGCGATACCCGAGGCGAATCGTCTTCCCTCTCATTCACCCGTTCTCTTTAGGTTTCCCCTACACTGCACTGTCCTTTTAACTGTACTTGCACTTCAGTTGTAGGCCCTGATTTTATATTCCTCTCATTTCATGTGTAGATGAGAATCAGTTGTATTCTAATACCATAAAACATATCTTTCTATACCAAAGGTACCAGAGTTATCATTAGACATCCGATGTTTAGGCACTAAAAAATCGCCTTTTAGACGCTTAAAAAGACACTGAAATATCAAGAATAAGGAGAAAAAAGGCACTGTCATAAATTACAGTCACAATAAAATTAAAAATTATTTGTAAAACTCCATACGTATTTACAACTCTTCTACATTTTATTCTTAATAGTTTCCATTGCAATATATTACCAGTAATTTTTCAAGGATCGCAATTTCAAATGTGCAACGATTGGGAGACAAAATCAGTTTGAATACAGAGAAGGATTTCTGAACATCTATTGATATGTCTGGCATATATTTTAGAAGTCCAAAATTAGCAACATTGAAACCTTCTGGGAATTTACATTTATTTCCACTCAAAAGGTGCCCTCGGTATATTGTCAATCGACCATTTTCTAAAAACATGGCTAGTATTTATGAAATAGGGAAATGGAGAAAAATTGGCATACTTTCGGGAATTCTCTCGTATTTCAAAATACAAAAAAGTGAATTGAAGGTTTCATAATGAATGGTCAGGTTGGACCATGGCCGATTTTCTGATATCTTAGTATTGTATATAAAAATAACACATAAAAGGCAAAAACGTACAAAAATTATGAAGAAAAGGCATTTATGCAAAAAAGGCATTTATGATAAAATAAGCAACAATAAGCATTATAAAACTTCGTCAAATGTCATCATTTGTCATGATTCGTGCACATATATTATCAGCCTTTAAATAAGTTCGCTAAAGAAAAATAGGCATTTCCCTAAACATCCGATGTCTAGTTATCATTGTCGCTGTCACTCGAGTATTTGTTACGTAAATAAATATATTCATTACGTAAATAAATCTTGCTATTTTTGTTTGTTTCCCTTTGTTTGAAGGACGTTTCTCATTCACAGGAACAATTTCATCTGATAGCGTCCATACATTCCTTTATTCTTCTTTTTAATGTCATTAATATTTTTAGAGTTTGTAGATTACCTTTGTGCCATTGTCTTATATAGTAGACCTTTTCAAACTGTACTTTATTACTGTATTTTTCGAAAATTGAATTAAGTAAAATTAATATACGTTTCTTGATTCAATTTGAAATGTGTTTTTCATGTCTTTCGGAATATTTATTTTTATCTCGACATTAGTAATCTACATTACGTCTATAAAAATAAAAGCTTTTCTCATGCAAGCATTTTCATACATTTTTCTGTCACTCCCCAACCCCCAGGCCAAGAGTTATAATTAAAAATGTATTAATTTTCAAATTGGATAACAAGTTAAAGGAAAAACATGTTGCGATTATTCATGACTTGTGATTTATCTTTGATATTATCACTGTTGTAGTGTGTTTTGGATCTATCATCGGGATTACGGAACTCTTTGCATGCAATTATTTTGTTTTGTTTATTTATAATATGTTCAGTCTGTATATTTTCAGTTATTTTTAATACATTCTCATTTTTATAACTAAAACTGTGACTTGAGTCTAATTTGGTTTGCTTCCACGAATAATTGGCCTCAACACTTTGTGTCAAAGCACTCCCACGGTCTTGGCCTGATTCGCCCTCCCCGCTGGCGCTTCCCGGTGCTGTCGCTCTCGCCGTCAGTATCGCCGTCTGCTACGGCGGCACCTCACCCCCTGGGCCCTCGCAGCTTAATTGTGCCCGGCGACTGTTTGTCTGTGTCGACCTCCGGGGCACCTGGGAAAGGGCGATGCAAAGGGCAGCGCAGCGCACGGCGCACAGGAAAGTGTGTCGTGGACTGGAGAGGTGGGAGGGCATGGAGTTTGACGGAATAAGAGGTACAGGGCGAAGAGGGACAGAGCGTAGCGCGAGTACACAAAACAAGCTGGAAGGTGGGAGGAGAAAAGTGGGATTTCATTGATGTTATGCTGAGCGTATCGGGTACGACGTGCGGTCGGAGTATAGTAGAAAGAAAACTTATGGAGAGGATGAAGATTCAGGAGCAGAGCAAATGGCCGCTAGACGGACTGCGGAGAATTGCAACGTTTGAGAAACGAAGGCGAGCCAACAGAGAGTGGCAGAGCGGGCAGACGTATCAAGAGAAAATTTAATAAAGTATCTAAGGGAAGACGAACGACTAGAAGAGAAGCGGAGAAGAAAAAATGAAAGATGTGGTGGGTTGGGACGGCGCGAGTCGAGGCAGTACGCTGTGGGGAGAGATAGGGCGATGCGGGGCGAGAGAAGACGGCGGGGGCGGGGGTGGCAGGACGGCAGGGGCCGCCGCAGGACGATGCGGGACGAGACTAAACGCGGGGTGGAGGGTGACAGGTCGAAGCGGAGCAGGAAGATGAGTTCAGAAGCGGGCAAACGGGAAAGGGCAGAATGGAACAGTGGGGGAACCACCGGTAATCCGCGCAGCACAGAAGCTGCTGGGCGGGACGGAGTGACGCCGGGCGCCGCGCAGCAGTGCGCCGGAGGGGGTGGGGGTGGGCGGTGGCGCGGCTATTAGCCGAGGCGTCTGTCGCGCCGAGCGGAGCGGCGGGGCTCGTCAGCCGTCGCCGGAAGAGATTGGCGTCTGCGCTAATGAAGACTGCGCCGTTGCCTGCGCCGCCTGCACGAGGGCCCCGCGCGGCCTTTGGGACATGCACCTGCTCCCGATGGGAGCGCACTCCTTTTTGTTTCGGAGAAACGTGAAGCCCACGAAAATAATCCTTAAAAATATTAATGAATCAGGAACTATTCACGGTATTCTATTGTGTATTATTTCCAACTTTTTGTTTTTGTTATTTAAGGTCGCATCAACTACTAGGTCATTACTTTAGCGACCAGTATTGCATGCAACGTTATGGTAGGATGAAACGATATGGTGATGATAGGGGGTGAAAGAACGAACACATACAACTATGCCCGAGGCGGGACTCGAACCCGCGACCCCACGGTCCAAGATCACTACAACACTATTGGCTTAGCGATCTCGACCATGGAGCCGACATTTCGAACTTAGTCTCCTGTAGCTACCTTCCACTCTGAACAATATTTAATTCATTTAGGTACAAGTTTCACTATTGTTTATGACCGGAAATCTTAAGTGAGCGAATTACCTCAATGTCACTGAACGTGGGCCTTACACTGAGCACATATATTCGTGCAATACACAAATAACGCTTGCCTTACACTAATAGGGTCTTATGGTTTTCTTTTGATTAATTTGAATAATTTACTTATTGAACTATTTACCTAGAACAAAAATATATGTTTACTAAAGCAGTTGTTTGTCATGCAAAAATTAAAAGCTGTGAAACCTCTTTAAAGTGTGTGTCATTCCTTGACGAAGTACCATACGTTTGTGTCCAAATTGACGGGTTCTACTATAAAAGGTACACATTTTCTCGTGACGTGATTATTAAGATACTTGTAACTTAAATTTGGAACGTGCTACACGTCAATATTCGAAAGGTCCTAACTGTATTCATGTCACCATTTGAAAATACGTCTTAGCATTCTCTGGGGAGGAGGGGCGCACAGATGTCGCAGCTGCGCCTCTTCACAGCGCCGACTAAGCCGCGCGTATTCCCGAGCTCAGGATGAGGTTTAGACAAATCTCGATCTAAGCCCGCCAGATGGGTTCTGGGGATTCGGCGAGTGGGCAGACTGACGCATAACCTATTTACACTGTTTCAGTCGCGTTTTCTTTTCTAAAAGTTCTTTTTTATTGTTTCCCATGGTAGTGTTTGCACACGCCATGATTTTGTATCATACCAAATATAGTGTCTCCAGAAGAGAAGCTATTCATTTTTGTTAAGCCGATTAGAGATGAAATAAAGATAAATGAAAAGCAACCTTTTTGCTTAAGTCCGAATTGATAATGCTTTTCGTGACAACGTCGCAGAATGAAGTTCGGAAAGGTGGGTATTTTGAATTATAGGAGTTCAGCGTAGAAGTAGCAGTAAATTGCTATACCTGTCCGTGGAGAGGGTGTGTGAGCGAGCAGAATGTTATGAACGATTTAGATAAAGAAATTATTGGCAAAAAAGCGTTCTCTGGTAATCCTGGTATAAACGTGCAAAGCTGTTTGCTCTAGTAGCCTTACGGTAGCCTATTAAATTGATGTTTAGGGAGAAACACTGAATTTAGTTATACTATGATGTTAAATTGTCAAATGGAAAATCCTTCCTGGAAAAATCATTTTCATGTGTCCCACTTCATTGCAAACACCAATACTCACAGAGACATTGAAGGATACTGAATACGGGTTTGATGATACAAGTTTATATTTTCCGGTGAAAATAGAAAAGTTTAAAATGAACTTATAATGATTATCTAGTTAATCCAATTACCAGTTATGTTATGGAATATATGAAGGAATTTTTAGTAAATGTATTTGCAATGATACGCTTTTTAAAAATTAATATTTTTGCATTACGGGGTAAATTTTAGACCCTTCCTTTCTCTTAATTCGCCATGACTTCTGGGATTCCGGGGAAAATGTCCAGGGATAATAGGTCTTATATTCAGCATCGGAAAAGATCTAGAGAAGTATCCAGGACATTTTGATTAGATAATAGCGTTTCCATCTGAAAAAATTTAATATGAAAATACTTTACATTAAAATTGGTGAAAATGTTAATGCATTAGTTTCTATCTGACAGCGGAATTATCGTTTTGGTTTACTATTTTTTTTCTGCTGGCATTCAGAGCTGTAATTCAGAGCTTTCTCTGCAATTCAGAGCTGTCAAACGGAGCACGTGCGTGCTCGGAGCGCCCTTGCGCTGTGCTAGGGCACGCAGTGCCCGCGGCCAAGAGAAGTCCGCTCTCCAATTTCTCAGGGATGCACAGAAGGCAGTCATGGCGGAACGCAAGAAGACGTATAACAAGTTTCAGTCTGAATGGGCTCTGGTTTTCTTGTGCAGCGAGCTTGGAGGTAATGCACTTTGTTTAATATGCAGAAACAGTTTAATAACAAAGAAGAGTAGTATTAAAAGCATTACGAAATCTTCAGTGAAGACTACAAACATTTTCGTTAAGACGCGATCGGATGTCGATTTTATACACTTATTTCGTATATTAATTGGTTTCAGTACATATTTATGTTTGTTTTTTGATGTTTCGTACTACATATTTTTCTGGTTTCTATTTATCATTACTCAATAATTTTTGAAGTGCGTTTATTACGTTAATGTCCACGGAAGATTTGCATATCGTATTTCTTTAAACGTTTATTTTCAGTATAATGTCAGTGTTTTTCTGGAATTATGATATATAATACTTATCTTGATTTAGTATATATTTTGATTTATATTTATTTTCTTAAAAATATTCTTTTGAGTTATTTGTAATTAGAGTTAATATTTCTCTTATATAGCATTTTCTAATACTAAGTTGGAAGGTGCGTTTATGTTTCCTTGGTGTAATGATCAATGCTTGAATAATAACTGCAGTTTCTGTTTACATGTCAATTTCGATTATGAGGTCGTAAAAATTAATATATGCCTATTTATGATATATCAACCCGTATGTTTGACCCAACTCGCCGCATTTGCACGAAGTTTTCTCAACCCTGCTTCTCGCCTGCAACACCAGTGACTTCGCTAAGCTAATATCCCCGCGTGCCCCAAACCTTTGCGAAGGCCATTCGTGTGCTCGTTCGTCTGACGGCCCTTCTGTAATACATACGTAGATGACGTCGGAATAATCAATAACTGCAAATATTTGGCTTGTTTGGGAGAAAAAAAAGACAGGTTGAAGAATGTGTTGTTTTGCATCTTGTCATTGCACGCATCAATATTGATTGTCATTTAAAAAATGCTATTCTTGTCCTTTTATAAGGTATTTCTTTATGGAAAAAATACGTTAAATTTCAATAATTTACGGACCAATTTATGTAAAACAAATGATCTATGAAAACAAACTCTTCGATAAAAGAAGATTAAGCTGGTTTTGAAGATGCCCCCGATGTCACTCTAAAATAAAGAATCTCATTTTTTCAAATGATGACAAGGACGTGTCTTCATTTAACCTACAGCCCAGAAGTCAGTTCATTTTAGTTCATCAGTTTTCCCAATTCTAGAGTTTGTGGTAATTTGAGTGACTGGTCAGAAACAGCAAAACGAAACATTTATCTATTAGCTCCACAACAAGCAGACAACCGGGGTGTGCCTTGCCCACTCAAGCGACGAGTAACGGCCGCAATTTCTTCCTACTAACTTCTCCGCGACCCTCGTCCCCCAACAAGGCTCGATTTATTTGTCTCATTAAACAGTTTGCGTTGATGGAGGAGAGTTTTCACCTCCACAAAAGGGAGGACGTCGCGGCGCGCGTTCTGTTGACTTGGCCGGGCAGGGTGGGCTTTTTCCCTTCCGAAGCCGCTTTCTTTTGTTTCCCGCGTAAATCGGGGAGAGCGACCCCTGCGTGGCAGACAAAAGAAGGGCGCCTAGACGTGTCGCGTCGCGTCGTCGCCAGAGCGCAGTGCTCTCGCGCGCGCCTGAGCCGGGATGAGGGCTAATTTGTTTTCCGCTGGACGGTCGCTGCCTGTGCTAGCGCATGCTGCGGTGCAAGCCGCTTTTCTTGCTGTGTATTTCCTGATGCGAAAGTGAAGACTGAGCGGATTTCGCCTGCTCCTACTCGCCGCGTGTTTTTCTTGCACCAGACCAATCGCTCTGAGGAAGACGTAGGTTCATCGTTTTTTTTCTCTACTAACGGCCTCGTAACTACTGCAGAAAAAAAACGATTTTTTTTCTGTAACCGCATCTGGTGTAGATGGGTTGCTTCTCTCATCTGGTGCAAACGGTGTCCAGATCTTTATGTTCTCAACGCAGTGAAACCTGCTGAAACAACCACCTCATTTAGCGGTCGGCTCCATTAACGGCCAGTTTTTCTTGCAACAGATTGATTTTCCCAAGACACACGTGTGAATATTCTCTCACATTCCCGCGGCCCGCTGCCAGGCACATTCCGTAAATTAACCTGTATTAGATGGTCACAATTTATTGACGATATTGTGATTGTGATCCATAACTTCGCAAAAAGTGGACGATCGGTGAAGTACAGAATAATTAGTATTGATTTAATTATTTTGCAGGAGGATTGGTTTGTATTTCAGATATCAATAAGTAATTTTCATGCATGCTCTGAATTTTTTTTCAGTAAGAACTACGGCTGTATTCTAGTTAATAATCTAACTTGCGAATGGAAAGAAACAACCCGTGAAAATAAAGCTTTTGGTATTATATAGATAAATTATAGTTAAATATATATGAAGTAATGCGTACTAACTTCATTGCAAAAAACAAAATTAGTTCAGTTGACAGCTGCCCACGTTAGTACAATTTCTATTCGGTGGTCATGTAGTAATGACCATTTTCTCTGGAACCATCTGTGACTGCTCAACTCGGGGCTCATTATATTCTTTGAATTTTAGATTCAGTTTAGTATTCCTAAATAGTGATTTATTCAAACACCTACGGTATGCCATTTCCAGGAGTTTGACAGGATGCATTGTGATGCTAGAGAATAACCTCAAAACTGCCTGCTACATCGGATGCATTATTAATCTCTAAAAGGAACGTCCAATTTTCAATATGGAACTATAAATAATATTGTTTTCAAACGCCATTATTCTGTTAACGGAAAGGATAGAACGAATGAGCAATTAGTTAATAGTTCTTTTTCGTGCTATTCTTGACTGTATGATTGACTAAGTAAAATTTATTCATTAAGGTTTTTTCTCGAAACTCAATTCGGATATTACGGTTTTATGCTCTTTAAAATTCTCATATCCCGGCAGATCATAGAATAAAGAAATGTCTCTGAGGGAAATGCGACGATTTGCACTTGTCACAAGTGTTTTCAATGCAAACAACGGTTCATTAGCGTTCTCGGCGCTAATCGCTCTCGTACTACCACTTTTGCAGTAAACCGATTATCGAGTGCTGCTGAAACTGAATGTGAACGTTTGCTTTTTTTATTCTGCCTTTCCGGAGCAAGAGAGGAGGAGCGATGTACGTCTGGTTGCGTTGTTCAGCACCCGCCACTTGCATGTAACTTTTTTTTCCTCCGGCAGTTGCTACTCGCAAAAACGTGTGTCTCTCCGTATTTCTCCTGCTCACTCTTTGCCAATAATGCATTCAAGTCTTTTTTACTCGCAGATTTTGTTTTTCCCTCGTTTTCAACTCTTTCTCTTTCGTTCTTTACATTTTGCCATCTACTTCCTATCCTCCAAATGGTGTATTCTGGCAATGCATCGTTTTTCATTGCCGTGTTCTCTCTTTCCTTATAATTTCCACAAACTAGTATTTCTCCCTCCTTCTTTCCGTACCTTTTTCATCCAAGTTCCCCTGCATTTCCTTGACATTACTGCCTTTGACGAGTATTAACCAAAAGTATTCCCTCCGTCTCGATTAATTGCAGCACCTATCTTTGATTGGCGAATAATTGTTCTTAAAATTGCATTAATTAATATAACATATTCTTAAAGTATATTCATATAAATTTGCTTACTTAAAATGTGTCGAACACCGCCAGTTTAATAACAGTCTTGTTAACAACTCAAATTTACAGATAAACTCTATAGGAAATCGAAAACAAATGGAATTGATTCTTCAACAGAGTATTCTTGAAACAGGTTAGCGCATCCATGTGAATTGAATCGACTAATATTTATTTTAATATGCGTTATATACATTTGTGGATGAAACGCATTTATCATTTTTAACTTCTTTTCTGTTGCAAAGTGCGTAGATGCTTATCGGATTTGTTAGAAATGTTTCAAATATTAGCGTTTTATATCTTTATGAATGTTAGTTCAGAAAACTATTAGCAAAGGCAAATGAATGTTGGAACGTCAAACGAATTGCCTTCTGCCGAGTTCATCCATTCTTATTGCTTTTCTTTCTCCAAATAAACTCACCAGGGGAAAAAAAATAGAATGATTACATGTCAGCGAATTAGGAACGTCGGAGGCAGGCAACAGTTGAACGTGTACATTGTCACTGGGTTCCGGGGGCGGCCACCCGCAGAGGGAAGGAGGGGCCGCGGAGGGGCGGCAGGGGAACCCCGCGTGTGCCCCGAAGCGGATGTCCAGCGCGGGCGGTCCCGTCTCCCCCCCGCCCCCACCGTCGCCTCGTTAATTAAAAGCGCCTCGCCTCCGCGCGGGGGCCGGGACGGGCCGAGCCGCTGCCCCTCGTCCAGCGCGCTCCCCCTCCGCCGCGGTGCAGATGGATCAAATCAGCTCAAGCGCCCAGCATCCGCACTCCACGCCGCACGCGCCTCCTCCACGCCCCCGCCCCGCCACGCCACAACACGGCACGCCACGCCACACCGCCCAATGAGAATGAAATTTCCTGCGGCTCGTAAACGACCCTCCGGATTGAACAGTTCTTCGCTCAGAGAAATGTGTTCTTGGTCCCTAGGAACTTCTGTTTTTGTTTTTAATTTACTCAGTTTGGGAGCCCATATAATAAAGGAAAAATTCACCTTTTGAACATTTTTTCCCCAACGTTTGGAAATTGGTTTCGCAGTTGTCGAAAAAACAGTTTCTCAGATAATAAAGGAAAAAATTCACTTTTTGAACCTTTTTTTTCCAACGTTTGGGTACTTGAGCACGTATCGACTGGTAGTTAGAGACATGCCTGTGAAGGTAAAATTCTGTAGAGATATTAAAAAAAGAAAAAGCATCTAGGGACAAAGATTTTCTTTATAAACGTGTTATCTAAAAAAATCGTTTTTTGATACATTTATAAATTAACGATGATGTTACGGAGAATGTATTCTTCACAATAAAGAGGTATATATACTGCAATTTTCGTAACTTTGCGCCTGACAGAAATCAGCTCTTGACGGTTTCATCGGATAGGGAGCTTGAACGTTACCATAGTGACGTCACTGTCGCGAAATATAAGCTCCCGATTGGATGGCAGAGAAACAGCTGATTTCTGTCAGGGGCAAAGTTATGAAAATCGCAATATAATTTTCTTATAAGAATTTGGATTTCAGAACGAAAATATTGTGTGTTCTGTGTGATGGCTTTATTATTTTATATAGTCCATATAAGGTTAAATGTGGACTGTGTTCGTGTAATGTAATGGAAAAGGAAAGGGCAAGGAAGAGGAAGGAAATGCCGCGCACGTTTCATGACCCACGTGTTGGAGTACTACTCCGGTAGTGTCCAAGTATCGTATCCGTATAACCACTAAAACTATAGTCTGAGCATCCAGCTGCTAGTTTTACCCTCCAGTCAGCGGTTGAATTTGATATAGTTATCTATCGAAAATCCGCCACCTTCGTGAACTGAACCCTAGGACGTCCGAAAGGAGCCACATCAGTGACAACATTTGTTGCCTTGAGTCATCTCAATTGGTGTTTCCTTCGTGAATTATAGGGCTTTTGAAGAATATCAGAACATAAGTCCCTATGCACTTCTCAGTAATCTTCTTGAAGTAAACAATCTAACCTTAATACAATACACTTTCTTTTTTGCAATCTGTTTAAGATATTAACATTGTCCGGTTCTTGATACATCATGTTTCATTGAATTATTTATCAGATTTACCTCTATTGAAGGTTCCTTATTTGCCACCATATGTACATTTTTTCAGGTCACAAATTCTTTTCCTGCAGTTTTCAACTTTTTCGTTCTAACATCCGAGGCATCTTGACCTTCTAACCTAAACAGGTGTTACAGAAATTTTCAGGAACTGTTACTCAAGGGACAAGCCACGTGTAACTTAACCCCTGTGTAGATTGAAAGTTGTCTGACATAACAACCGAACTATCGACACGTGTAACAACTACTACTCAAGGAATTACATGTAGCGATTTGGTGCATATGTATGATGTGTAGAACCACTGTATAGTAAAATGCCAAGCGTTAAAAAAATATGCTTAACTTATTAAGATTGGCTCATCAGTTATTGGTTTACAAGATTATTCAATTTTAAAATCTTTACCGCATGATGGATCCGGAATGCTTAAGGTAACACAGATGTTAATTTGTGACACAACGATTAATTAAAATATTTCCTATATTTACAATAAAAGAATATGTACCGGATGGCTGAATGGTACCGGGATTGTTTTCAAATCACAAGGGCCGCTGGGCGCAAGAAGAATGTGTAACGTCCAAAAATGTAGCAGACTGCGGTCGGGGTGTAGGGGTACGAAGGGGTAAGTATACGAATGGTGGTTTGCAGAATTATGAAAGGTCTTACTTCTAGGGTCAGTTGGGGGTTCGTCGTTTTCTGTACAGATGAGGATAGTACTTTTGAGGTGGAAAATCGGTAAAGTAGCTTACTTCTTACCATTTCATTGTATGTCTCATTAGTGTAACACAAGCATATCCAGAGAGATAGTGTCTCTCTGTATTGTGAAACCGACTAGAAGATCTGATTAATAAGACTCATAAAATATTTTAATTCACCCTATACATGTGAAATAATTAATATAAAAACTAAAATATGTTCACTTCACTTCACCCCATGCTCTTCATTCCCATCAGATATATTGTAAATCACGTCAATTGCGTTGGATAATGCGTCTTTATCTGGTATTGTTAACATTACAGTGACAATTTCATTTGGAAGATACATCGTTTTTTTTATTATCATAATGTGATTATCAAAACGTTATATCACAATTTTATTATCATAAGGATTACAAATTGTTTTTCGCGCTTACTTTTGTATGCTTTCACAACTTGTGTGACGTGACTAAATGAACCACTTGTTTCAAGTATTATATTAAAAACTTTTATTCGTACGTAAGCCTGTTTTTGAATTAGAGCCCTATTAAAGAGAGAGAGACGGATAACGTACATTTGTCAGCGGAGACTCGGATCGCCGAGATCAAAAGAGTGTCCAGGTCTTAGATTAGATTTCCGCCTACGCGTGTCACGCGGAACAGCTGACACCTAATTCCGCTGAGTGCCACCTCGGGCGGCGGGGCGCGCGGAGTCCAATCCACTGGGAAGTCGAGCGATGACGTCCACGGAGCAGCGCGAAGGCCATCTGTCTTTGACGGCGCGCCGCCGCGAATGCGAACGCGCACGAAGCCCTGGCGGGGACACGTGCGTCACCCTCGGCGCCTGGATAATCCTCGGCGACGAGCGGGATCGCCCGCGCGGCCACAGCGCTGCTTCCTGCACGACTACGCTGCTCCCTTGTGAGCGGCTAATCTGTCTGGACAAAGTCTGTTTGGGGCGGCAGTGCGGTTGCCGTTCAAACCGGGAGAGGTGGCAAAGTGCATCAGCTGATGTCACTGCAGTGCCTCTGACCGGGAGGTCCTAGGTTCGAGTCCTGACGGCGGTAGGATTTTTGATACTAGCTTGTCAGCTAGGTCGAATTCAGTCACTGTGTGGAGGAGAATCTTGTAACGACCCGCTGGTGAAAGATATCTGGTTGGGAAACAATTCCGCTAGTGTACCTTAGGTCGGCGCCGGATCTCGCCATCCAGCGGGGCAAGATCACCGCCACTTCCCGTTGGAAAAATATGTACTATTCTTACGGGACTAATGACCTGAGTAGTTGAATGTACGGAACTAATGACCGGAATCACTAATAATCAATCAATCAATCCTCTGCCGCTCAGAGTTATGGCCCTGCCGGTCTCAACCTGTTAATACGATTTCCCTAGGGCTTTTTTCCATAGGACAGCCGATTCCCCTTTACGTCCCGGTGGGACGCATATTCGAACATACACTAGCCACCAACACACTTGCGGGCTTCTCTGATCCTCTGATCGCGACAACACACACGAGACACAAGAGGCAAACAACCGTGCCCAAGGCGGGACTCGAACCCGTGACCCTTCGGTCCGAAGCGCTCAGTCGGTACACGCTCTTAGTCACCTCGGCCATCCAGGTTGGCTTAATGCGATTACTCCTTGGAATTGAGTTAGTTGACTTGCGATGTTAATACTACAAGTTGTTCTTTTGATTCTCGTTTTTGTCTGTCCCCGAAGCTGCGCTAAGTCGTGGCAGGGACACATGCGTTCTCCACGGCGCGCCTCGATAATCCTCGGTGATGAACAGGACCGCCCGCGCATCTGCAGCGTTGCTTCCTGCACGACCACATTGTTAGGCTTCGGGGCGTGCATACGGTACATCCGTTGGTGGTGACCGTACAGACTTCTACAGGCGTGCACTAATTATGAAAGGGTAAGGTCATACTCTAGGCCTAGGGTAAGACGTTGTGACTTCAAGGTCCGTCACGTGACCGTTAGTGTATTACGTCGCTACCTTACACGTGGCACTAAAACTATGGTCCGATTAAAATAAGTTGGTGATTGACAGTTGCAAATGGAAGGGAGCAACGTTGACAGTTTGCGAACCACTGAGCACGTGCTCCCGGGATACGAAAATAAACACTTGAAATAAATACATATTAAAGTAAGCAACTAATACACTCATATTGTATGACGTAACAGCTTCAGAAGCACAATTGTCAATCACCAACTTATTTTAATCGGACCATACCTACTGGCTCTGGCCGCGGAAGCCTAGGCTCTCATGCTTCTCGAGCAGTTTAATCTGCCTTTGACGGAGAACGCACGTGCGCGGAGCGGCCAGCATGAATTTGCACGTGCCGCCCGCGGAGGAGCGCGCGTAATCCTCTGTGATCAGCGAGCGTGACCGCGCGCCCCGCGACGCTTCCTGCGCGGCCACTCCGCCTCCCTTCCCCCTCCTTGCGTCGCTCGTGGACGTGCGCGCGCTGCAGAGGTGCTAATCTCTGTTTGGACGGAGGTCGCATGTGGCGACAGTGTTAACTCCCTCCTAGCAACCACACGTACCAACGTGATTGCCAGAACTGTCGATAACAGTTCTTTTCTGAATTCGCCTTTTGTCCATATGTTGACATTTTAATGATATTTTCTGTGTGTTCCTTGAGCAAATGTGCCTCTTCTGCCGCTATCTCAGCTTCCTCAAATTTATTTGGACTCAAACTGAACAGTCCTTGGATGCTATGGACCTGTCCACGATAATCCTTCCCGCATTTATACCCTTCTCGTATAAGATCTGACTGTCGGCACCGCAAAACACATGGCCGACATGCGTGCCGTGCATCCGCAAGGGTAGCTCGGATACTCCTTGTTCAGTGTGGCCAACCGCGCGATCCACCACTTCTACAGTAAGGCTGATTTTTATATGACGTGGCACTATCGTAACCTGAACTTCTTTAAATTTATTTATTTTAGGTCGTTTTATAACTACTTGCTCATTAGTTACATCAACAAGAATTTATTTCATACATAACTTACCATTACATAAACAAGCATTAATTTGAACATATGAACAAGAAATTGATTGAAACATATCAATAAAAATAGGCTTAAACATATTTTACCATTATATTATGGACCGATTATTGAGTTTGGGTCATTAAAAAACACCATTTTAACTGCCAACGTTTCGGCTTTAATTATATATTTTACCATAATATCAACAAAAGATTAATTTAAACATTTCGAAAGAAATTTGACTTAAACATTTTACCTCCAAATATATAACCATTAAATCAACAAACATCGATTTTGAACATATTTTTGCATTAAATTTATTTGTCAAATGTGGAATCTCTTAATAGATGGATAATTTTGGTAAATCCTGATGAGGCCTCTTCGAAACTTTCTTGAAACTTTCCGGAACAGAATGTTCTCTGACCAACAGCGATGGTGGGTGTCGACACGTCACCGAGGAAACGGGCTCGTGCGCGAACCGCGAGGCCCTCCATAGAGCTTCCGTAATGTCCGTGTGACCGTTCGCGCCCCTGACAACGAAGCTTCTTGCACGACCGTTCCGCCTTCCTGTGTGCGTGTATCCAGTACTGTAGTGCTAATCTAGGGCTCGTCGGAGTAAGAAATTCGCGACTGTGGTCCTTTTTGGAGTACGAATACTGTCATCCTGCTGGTGGCTCTACACTAGACCTCCACCGAATTCACCTCCTTCACTTTCATTCTAAAAGAACTTTTTCTTTACTTTCAACTTCACTGCTGTGTGTCATGCATAAAGCTGCCTCTTTCATGGCAGCCCTGCAGTTCCTCGTAAATCTAGCTATAATAGTGCTTAATGTTCTCGACATACTTATTATCACCGAAATTATTCGCCTGTAATAGAAATACAATATATTACTGTACTTTTCGTTCAGCCTTTTCTATCCTGCGAGAAAGCCTGCGTGTCAGAGGTCGTAGAATCTCGCAGCTTCCTCAAACAACAATGTTGTTTCATTGAAATGTTCCAGACATCACTTTTTTTGTGTTCGAAAGCCCACTGTCTGCATTGCTCCACGTTACTTTGAAAAACGTGAACCTTTTACTTGCTTATTAAATTTATAATCACCCCACTAGATATTCCCAATCCACCATCATTGCTGCACCCCACACAATGTGAAATAACTACGGCAGCGCCCTCGCATTGCCATCTTCATTACAATCTTGCCTTATCTGCCTCTACCTCGTACCGCTCTTCTCATTACCTAACGGGCGTCGAGGCCAGTACCTCATTCCAATCTCCATCCAGAGTTTCTCATCCCTCACCACATCGACCTATTCATTATCGCAAGTAGTGCTGGCATCATTGCTACAGACGCATTTCCAGCTGCCTTCACGTTCATCTCGTCCCTGCTGCCTCGCACCCGCATGACAATCCCTATCTCCACCTCTTGCGGCGTTTCCCCTAGCCGCGCGCCGGAGCATCCCGAGCAGATAGCCTCCCTATTAATCTTGCGAGCGGCGCGCGCCGCCCTCGTCCTCGCCCTCGCCTTCGCCCTCGTCCGCCGTCCCCTCGGCCGCCGCGCAGCCGCGCCGCGCCGCTTCGCGTCGCCCCTTGATGGATGCCCCTCGCGAAGCTGTGTAGGCTCGCGGCCAATCGCGTCCGCGCCCGAGACCGATAACCCACCCACGTCCAGGCTGCTTGTCGTCGCCGATGCTCCGCTAGTAGCTGTCATTGTGCGCCTCCCTCCGTCCACACGACCGCCATTTCTATCAATAGTCCATTCCATTAGAATTGGTTTGTGATCCGTTTTCCTATATCTGTTTTTTCCATGTTTTGTTTCGAACTTGCGTCGCTGCCGTTGATGTATTGATAATGTATGCCATTGTTTTCATAAATTACGTTTCATTTTAAAAGATCTATGCTATATTCTTCTGTCTTGTAAATTTGAGTGATTGTTCTCCCAAAAATATACAGCTAGTTTTCTTTGAATTTTTCATGTATTGTCTCCAAAGGTATACATGCGTACTTAAAATATTTTGTTCTCAAGTACTCTCGCTGATTATCTACCCAATAATAAGTGTAAAAGACTTTATTTCCCGCACAAGTAAATTAAATTAATGATAATAGCAGTAAACGTATTGGAAAAGGTCTTGGTTGTTTTAAATATTCTTTTGTAAAATGTGTGTATTTTCACAAAACATTGACAATGAACAATTAAAAAAATGTAATTGCCTCTTCTCATTTTTATTATTCCAATTAAACCATAATGGTGAACTGTGATGACCTTCAAGACCTTTATTGAGCCCAGATTTAAAAAACAAGATATGTGAATTATGTAATCAAGGCAAAAAATATAGAATAAAATTCACATAGAACATGCGAGAATATTTATTCCAGATTTGAAAATATTAACTCATAAACGTTATTATGTTCATTGAAAGTTTCTTCGTTTTTTTGGTATAGTTTGTGTGAAATCATCATGCCGCATTTATAATGTTGTAATCGCTTGTCTTACAATGAACTCTACATTATGGACCTTACAGCTCTCTCAAGTGCGCGAGAAAAGCAACAAAGAGCCGAAGAAAATGCTGTCGCAGGCGGCAAGCACTCCGCGAAGTAGTTGCGTCCTTCTCTTTGGGCGCCGCCCTGCACTTTCTCGACAGCCTTCGCGTTCTTTCCTTTACGATAATTGCGCGGCGGAGAGGCGGTCGAAAACGCGTCTGCCGGGCTTGGTCGAGGCGGAGCGGTAGCGAGAAAGCGCTGGGCCGAGCCTGGAGGCGGTGGAGTTGGAAAAGCGCCGGGCCGAGCCGAGGGGCGGCGGAGTTGGGAAAAGCGCCGGGCCGAGCCGAGGGGCGGCGGAGTTGGGAAAAGCGCCGGGCCGAGCCGAGGGGCGGCGGAGTTGGGAAAAGCGCCGGGCCGAGCCGAGGGGCGGCGGAGTTGGGAAAAGCGCCGGGCCGAGCCGAGGGGCGGCGGAGTTGGGAAAAGCCCCGGGCCGTGCCGAGGGGCGGCGGAGCTGGGAAAAACGCCGGGCCGAGCCGAGGGGCGGCGGAGTTGGGAAATGCGCCGGGCCGAGCGGAGGGGCGGTGGAGTTGGGAAAAGTGCCGGGCCGAACCGAGGGGCGGCGGAGTTGGGAAAAGCACCGGGCCGACCCGACGGGTGGCGGAGTTGGGAAAAGAGCCGGGCCGACCCGACGGGCGGCGGAATTGGGAAACGCGCCGCTGTACTACTTCACGACTGCCCTCCGTGGCCCCCTGCGACGCGGAGGCCTCGCGTGCGAATGGGCCGCCTTCTCCGTGTTCCTCGCTTCTCCCCACCCGCTTTAAACGCTCCCCCTTTCTCCGAATCCGCGTGACGTGGCATGCGTGTCCCGGAGACCCTCGAGAGCGACAAGGGTCGGCGGCGGCGCTGTGCGCGGAATTCAATGCGGTGTAACGGAGTACTTGCCACTGCCGCCGACGCACTGTTCCCTCCGCCCCGCTGTTCCCCCCTTTCGCTCTTGGCTCTTGCCGCCCTGCTCTTATTCCTCCCAACTCTTAACACGTGGCATTCGCGCCCTTTGCATAAACAGTTGTGTCATCCCCACACTGGTCCTTACCTTCCTTGCAGCCTTTTGGCAAGTGTGTTAAGAAGGACGTTTCCCATTGACACACCTTTCTCTTTGTTTTCATTGATTGTCTCATCTACTTTCGAGCCCTTCTTGCTCTTCCTGACGTCTCCTTTCATAAATCATCCTTTTCATCACCATTTTCATTATCTTCTTCCTCTTCAAAGTCGTCGCCGTCTTAAGTTGTAGATTTTGTATCCTACTCTATTTCCTTTATTCAATCGTTCTCGATGCTCTACCTGCCTACCTCAATGATTGTTCATCCAGCGCTAGTTTCTCCTGATACACGGACGTGATTGATCACTCTACAAGTGCTTTTTCTGGGGTAAATTTGTACGTGTGTATGTAGCATCTTTGTTTTCTTTTCAATGCATCATTCCTCAAGTGTCAGCATGCAATTTCATGAGATTCTTTTGCTGCAAATTCTTTTTGTCTCGGAGTGTATTTCGGAATTATTTTAAGGTTTAAAATACCTTTAAATAGTCTAAGTCGATTGTTCTCAGAGAGGGAACACACCATAGTGTCAGAACCTGAGAAATAATGTATCAAAAGTTAGAAAATATTTAATATGAATTTGCTGTCCAACCTTCTCGTGTATCCGGCTTAAGTGTATCAGCTTTTTGTCTTACTTCCATAAACTAGTCTGATGATGCGACCAGAGGCGTAGAATGGAGACATTTTATGCCATGCTCCATTTAACTAGGTTTCATAGTTCTAGCTGATCTGAAGAGTTCAGATTTAACTGAGATGCGTCTAAAAGGCAGGCATGGATTGTCCCCTCCTCATATTCGGTGCTTCCAATATTAACTGGTCGACGCAAAACCCCCGTCCCTCTCAGCCTATCTTCATTTATGAGGCAACTCCAATGCTGGCGCCGTGAATTCTCGGAAATGGAGACGCCTTATCCCTTTATTATGATTCCAGTACCTGACATGATAACTGGAATGATGACGAAATTGATGGTTAGGGTGTAGTGATGATACGATAAAATACGTGTGGAATAAAATGTCGCAGCAGTAGATGGTTTTGAAAGAGCCAATACAAATTTTATCGTATGCTTAGCGGACTTTTTTTCCTGTGCGGTTCAGCTGTAATAGAGCTTGGGCGACCAGGCGACGCGGGTTGTCCGTTGAGGTGCGGAGGCGAGCGTTTATCGCGCCACGCGTGTTTCCTGCGCAGCGTCCGCTCGCCCGCGGAGCGCCATCCATCACCCAACGGCCCCGCCCATCTCCCCCCACCCCACCCCCACCCGAGGTAGGCGGGCTGTGTCGCTTTAGCAGTTCTTGTTTTGAATTTCACGGGACATCATTGCCGGTGATGCGCCGCCAGATTATAAACGGCGGAAGCGTAAGAATACTGTTTTCCATCAAAGTATCAAAACTGAAACTGTTCATGATCGAAATGTTAATAATATAAAGAAATCAGAAAAAAATCGGCCAAAATATCACAATTCGGTAAAAGAAAATCGACAATTTTTTTCTGCAGCATAACAATACTTCCTCCGTACTATGCAGTAATATACAGGAATGTAAAATTGCTCTTTTTCTGGTAAGTTAAAACTACTTGAAACCAGAAATGCATTCTACCAGGGTGTCCACAAAATTTTGGGTGAACAGAAATTAGAGGTTTCATAGGAGCAACTAGATTCAGTCGCATTAAATGTTACACAGTGACATTTCGTATGGCGAGATGTATATCGTATAATCGTATGAAGTGAATTTTGGCTTTTTGTGTTAAAAATATTATTTAACTCGCATTCAAACAATTAAATACTTAACAGAATTGGAAAACGGTTGAACGTATCTCGAAAATTATTAAAATTTACGTATTTATTACTTGAAAAGAACTTACATTAAATTTTCAAAAATGTCTATTATTACCTGTTGTATACATTGGTAACTATAAAATTGCAAAGTGAAAATATTCACTCTTTAAATTGTTAATGTTTTAAATAGTGTAAATCAACAGAACAAATTATTTCTACCGCTGTTACTTCTATCCGTAAACATTTACGGAATAAATTATCTCGGTTGCTGTATTGACAATATTTCATTGGATACTTTTAATTCCGTTTACCCGAATGCTTGTAGGATTTAAGGTACCTCTAAAATCCGGGTATTTATAAGGTAGACAATAAATTTCACTGTAACGAATCCAATACTACCTCATCCCTTGCATTTACCTGATTTATATTTTCATTACGAAGGTGCATATTGCATTTGTATCATTTTGTGTTACATCACTCGAATTGATATTGCTATTGCTCTATTCCCTATCGCGTTGTATTAATAAAGCAACAGTAAAACAGTGAAATAACTGTTACAAAATTGAACATACTCCGAAATTAGTTCCACGTCCTCTGCAGAGCAAAGCGCGTTTGTTTTATTTCAAATGAGCGTTCGCGCGGCTCACGTACATTGCTGGCCAGCGAGTGGTATTCCAAGCGGCACAGCAATGCGACGAATTAATCCAGGCGGGGCGAGCGGGCTGGCCGGTGGGTGGGCGGGCGAGCGAGCTGGAGAACGGTCGAACTGGCGGGCGAGCAGGCGGGCAGACGAACGAGCTGATGGGCGGGAGAGTGGCGGGCGGGAGAGCTGGCGGGCGGGAGAGCTGGCGGGCGGGAGAGCTGGCGGGCGGGAGAGCTGGCGGGCGGGAGAGCGGGCGGGCAGGAGAGCGGGCGGGCGGGAGAGCGGGCGGGCGGGAGAGCGGGCGGGCGGGAGAACTGGCGGGCGGGAGAGCGTGCTTGGGAGAGCGGGCGGAGAGCGGGCGGGCGGGCGAGCGAGTTGGTGGGCCGGCGAGTGAGTAAATCCAGGGCTTGGGCCGCGTGAGCAGTGGCGGGATGTACTGCTGGGTCAAATGTCAAGGCTACGGGGAAAATGCAGGAGGTGAAGCATTGCTCATTAAGTTTTGGAGTGGACGGTCAAGGGTCAGTGACGCCATTGATGCCTCAGTACTAGCGTGTGAAACAAATACTTACCATCAGCATACAAGCACAAGCGAAATGCCTGTCCCTTCCCAGCGGACATTCACCCAGCGGATATTCATGAAATCATTTTCAGCTTACAGATTCTCAGAAAAATACGAAACTTCTTTAATGCGCACGAAATGCGTCTTTATTACATCCTACGTTTCAGTTTCTTCTCGTCTACTTTCTGTGTCAAATAGATTGCATTCATAAACAGTGTGAACATATTCTTGGAAGACAGATTGGATTATGGGCTGTGGATGTGAACAATAACATAAAAAATTCCCACGAAGAGGGTAATGGCGAAGAAATAAATGTCTGGAACACTGCTCTATATAAAGAGTGGAAAATTTCCAGTTGGGCGTCTGCAACCAATAGACAACGAGTGGAGCGGAAAAGGTGAATGTGTCCGCTCTTCAAAAAGCGCGAAGCGTGGGGCGCCTGCTTGTTTTCCCAGACCGCGCAGCTATTCCGGGCGCCTCCCGCGTGAATAATGCATGCCCAAATCCATAAGTCGGCTCGCGGCAACGGGCGCCGGCGCCGGCGACGACGACGGTTGAGACAACGGTCGGAACAGTTGTTGAATCTACAGTTGCGGTGGGTTGGACTATTGGACTAGCAATCCCAGAACTAGAACGCTGATGGGTGTAGCAGTGCTTGGGATAATGATTAGTAATCAGAGGGTTTCTGTAGTTTGCCGTACGCCTGGCAAGTCTCTTAACAATGTCACGGTAATGGTGAGTTTGTGCTAGGACTCTGTTGGCAGAACGTGCTGAAGCACGATATACTTGTGCGTAAACCAAGGTACGCTAGGTATTGTTATTACACTGAACGCAAAATAGTAAATTGTTTGTAAAAAGCTGCAAATCGTGATTCCTAAAAATTCTGTCTTGATTACGTCTTTCGTATTACTACGACACGAGCAGGTGAAAGTCATATTTCATTCTCAATTTGATGTTACGTTTGGCTGATTTTGGTCGATTTCCTTTATGAAAATATAATTTGTCAAGGTAGTCCAGGTTACGAAGATTTCAGATGAGGTCAAAATCTATCTTCTGCGTTGATGAAAGGTAAGACATACAGAGATGTTAAAGAGAGCAAAGGAATCTCATATTCAACTCTGAAGGGAATGAATGATGAATACAAATTAACGTATACAGAGGCAACCTTCTTAACCTCCAGCTTCCGAAATGTAAATAAAGTTACGTAACACCGTTATATTTTCCTAGGGTTTAATGATACCAGACAAGGAATGAAATGGACATCAGTGAAAACATGTTTTGCGGATTTTAACATGATTTGCGGATGTTTAATCGATAAAATGGAATAATACAAGTATAAAGTCACACGTAGTCAAAGTAAAATGGTAATGATTCCAGGCCCGAGGGAAAACACTGATACTAAAAAAAGCATGTGCCACGTGTTTTACGAAATTACGTGAGATTATTGTAGTAGGCAGAAAACGCAAGTTATTAAAGGAAAAAGAAGAATACGGATATGCGTTATTTTCCCAAATAGGTATATCCCAAGAATACAATATTGTTCTTATATTCAATAATTTTACATGAATATGTGAAATAAAGTTTAATGAATAAGTTGAAGGAAAGAATACGTCATTTTCTGAAATTGGAATAGACAATGGAGAACATAATTCGGAAAACGAATGTAAGCAAAATGGGGAAAATGAGTTTTTTATATCAATTATAACTCCAGTACACGATGGTGAATGATGTGATTAATATACAATTAATTATAATTATATTCTGAATTAATGTCAGGAATACTGAAACGAAAGGGAGAAAGATGTGTAATCCTTGAGAGAAATGATCACAAGACTAAATCACTGCACGAACCAAACATCTCCTCGAAATGAGACAGACTTTAAACTCTGAAACGAGAGGAGGAAAAGTAGTGCGCCGGACGCAACGCAACGGGTCGCACATGATGATCGTGGAAATTTTTCAAGGAAACTAACGTTCACCCTGGTCTCCAATTGCATGTTTGATTTTCATGTGATGTGATGCAATTGCCAGTTAAACACACACATACATACATGCCCACTCAGTAGTTCAACAGTAAGGTGATAGAGGGGGCACGAAAACTTGGTAAACGAAAAAGGCAGAACTTGAGAAAGATATTTCGGAAGTTTACGAATCCAATTAAACAAATTAACGGAATCCTTGCAATTACTTCATACAAAAGGAAAATCTGCAGAAAAGATTTAATAGAAAAGTACAACATATGCACTACTCGAAAAATCGAAACTCACCCAAAATAGTGTTCTATGTCATTCAGTTAATTCTCCAAAATTATCGAAATAAGGGAGTTTTAAAAATGTTGAAACAATACAATACGCACTATTCAATGTAAACACAGGGTTAATATGTAATTGAAATATTATATATTTACCAAAATCTGTACATGAATATTGTAGAGAATGTAGATGCAAATCCTGTTATCCTGTTTCATGTCAAAAAATTCTAATAATCACTGGACATTTTGATAAACAGAAACATAGAATAGATTTGGTAAATAGAATAGATGGACGTTGCATTTCTTCACATTCACTAATCTTTAACTTTAAAACATTGAATATTCGAACTTAGAGAACTCTCTATCTTTGCTTCTTCTACTGTAGTCTTACACTCACAAACTGGTTCGCGCTAGACGAAACCATGATGAAAGGATTATACTTGCATCATAGACGAAACGACGTTGTCTTTTGATAAATCGATTTTAACTCGCCAAACAAAAGGACCAAGACAAACTACATATAGTTGATTTTGAAAAGGATGTGATGAACAAATGATGGAAGATAAGCGTTAATTTTATTAATTGTAAGATATAATTAAAATTTAGTATGCAATAAAACCGGACAATAAGAGCAAGTGATTACACAGCTAGAGCCACTACCTTTCATTTAAACAAAATATCGCAAACTTCAATTGAATAGAAAGCTAACTCTTCTTCGTAAACGAAAAGACTCTTTTAAATATATCGAAATTAAAGAATATCTTTAATGTGAACGTATCTTTCCGAAGTGTTTATACTGCAGAATATCTTACAAAGGTATAAAAATATTCAATTTTGAAAGAAGACTTCTGATAATTAGAAGTGGAAAAACAAAATGAACTATTTGTTGAACGCAGTTTTTGTTTTTATTTATTCACTGAAACCCTGGAATTTTTTGCTTCAGTGAAGCCGTAGATATTCGCGACCAGTGTTACTGGATTGCTCTCGTTCTCCGAGCGACACCATATGGCAGTATAGTTTCCCAGCAGTTTGGCAAACAGCTGATGACGCGCGACGTTGCAAGAGTAGCCCAGAGCAGTCCCTCTTTCGGGATTATTACTTACAAATGAAACATTTTTCCCTGAAACAAGATTTCATCCAACAGCAGGGTCTGAAATGTTTTATTGGAGCCTCCAGGGCAGAAATTTGTGGGGCCCCTTTTTGATAATACGAAGTACTACAGAACAAATTAGTAACACTAAAACATTAACTGTTTCAAATGTATATTTTTTAGTCTTTTTTCTCATTTTTTAGTTTTAATGAAAACTAGTTTATATTTCATCCGTTAATTTTTATTACCTTTATTACTGCAATTGCGTACATACATACACATATTAAACATTTAATAAACTGCCAAAAATGAATATTAAAATATTTCAATAACGGTATTGTTAATATATTTAATATTTGACAAATACGTAATGACATTGTTTAAATTTTTATTTTAGACTGAAAAATTCATTTCCGATCTAATATGAATAAAAATAGTTTGGCGTGGACCTCCGGAAGTACGGTCAAAGTATAATTTAAGCACGAACATTCACAGTCTGACTCTGTCGAATGGTAGTAGTTACACTGCATTCAACTGCGATGTTAGTTTTCAGATCATTCCGTATAGACGACAAATATTGAATAAAAATATTAAAACTGCACGTTGAAAGCTATGCTTGACAACGAAAGTGTTTGACACGACAGGAGAGATGCGGTGATAAAAAGAACCTCACAATCATATTGCTTTAGTAAGGTAAGGCATCACTTTCGCTGAAACTATCAGTAACCCATTTCATTACGTTCTTCTCAAATGTCCTAGCATATTTACGCAGAATTGAATCGACATTTCAAAGTAGTTCTCGTATATCAAAATACTATCAAAATACGTTTTGTATTATGGGAATTCTGATGCGGTATTTTTGACGTAATTAGAAGACGAAGGAAAGAAGTCCTCTCTGTCAACCTAATATATTTATTTAGATAACTTCTTCACAAAATAAGTTTTGTCTATGACCATGTTGAATCCTTCAATTTGGTTGAATAATTCTGATTAATTTCTTTTCGTGAAGCTCATAAGCCTGCGCAAAGAGGGGAAGGTGTGGTCCCCCTGAAAATTTCGACAGGGTCTCCGTAATCCTATGTAATAAAACATTTTATTTCCGTGAATACACTCAGTTCTTCATATTTCCTCTTTTTAAGCTGACAATTTGGGAAATTTTTGCATTACATTTGGAAAGGAACTTTCCAAACCATCTGGATATCTTGTTCATGATTAAGCACGCAACCAATTGGATTTGTATTTTTAAAACTATTTCATTCTTCTTGTATTATATTTTATGTATTTAGTTGTAAACAAATGATGTGTACATAAAAAAGTTAGGAAATAAGAAAAGGAAGCTCGGTGGGGTGGGAGGGGAGGGCAGAAATGGAGGAGGGCTCTCTTTTGTTTTAGGCTGTGCATGCCTATGGTAATGCCGACTCGGATGTTCGAACGTTTACGACAGAACGCATCGGACGTAGTGCGCCTGGGCCTTGCTTCGAGTTAATGTTTAAAATAATGTTTAAATTTCATGAATTCGGGTTCGCTCCTTCACAAATGCTCTCTGACCTTACCCGAGTTGTTTCTAAGCTGCAGCACAATCAGCCTTCAATCCGCCCTTGAATCCGGCGTTTTTTCTTGGTATACACCAATGTTGTCAAGGTCTCTTACTGGTGGCAGTGGCACGCGTCGTGGCTCCGTAGCATGCAACGAACTACTCTGCGCAACTAGCGTCGGAAAAGGAAACTATTAGTAACCCCGCCGTTTTACAATAGGGAAGGCGTCTCTGGTGGCGGGATAGTGAACTGCGTGGAGAGACGATTTCGTCGTGGCACTCGTGCCATGGACTGCCGGTCGTGGCATCGACCTTGACAACACTGGTATACACACTAGGACAGCGGTCCCCAAACGTTTTGCACTTAAGAGCACATACTATAATGGCAATGAGGCGGCGGGCACCATTAATTTTCTCAAGGTATATTTATAGATGAACTTTGGCAATAATGTACAAAATGTACAAAACCAATGTTTAATTAAAAATATACAATTAAACATAAAAATCGTTCCTTATATTTTTATGTAAAATAAATTGGCAATATTTTTTAACATTGATGACGCGACGATCGTTAGTGAATATCTTACTTCACACATGTTTACATAAAGGAACATGGATGTTTGCTGCCAAAATAAACGTTTAACCAAAAATCAAATACTTCTCCAAAAAGTTAAAAACCTGTACAATCGCAGAGCGCCGCGGCGGCTTTTATTTGCAGCGGGCGCATCTAAAGCTGTTCGCGGGCGCCATTGTGCCCGCGGGCATAGGGTTGGGGACCCCTGCACTGGGATATCGCGGCGGGCGTGAACGGCTACGGCGGAGCCGCGTAGTGCCTGGCACGTGGGCGGGCGGCGAGCGCGCGACGTTCCCTCCGCAGCACGCGGCGACGCTTTCGGACGCGCCGTAAATACGCCCGTGGCCACTGCCGCGGCGACGGCCCGCAGTGGGCCCGAATAACACTGCGCGCGCGTGGCGGTTTTGATTTGATTGCCCTGCAAACAATTATGCTGAAACGCGTTTGAAATGAATAACATAAACAATTAGAGGGACGCAATATTGAATTGAATCCGTTATATTCTAAGGTTTCGCTGTATCTTGAATGTTTATTTTCAATGTCTTTTCTATTGTCTATTTTCAATGTTTCGCACTGTCAGTGAATCTCGTTACAAGCTAGAGTATTTTTCATACAATGTTGTGTTGTGGTTGATTAGAGAATCCGGGCGCGTCGACGGTTAAGATAATTAGTCTCGTAAGTGTAGTGAATGTTTTATCGCTAGAGGTGGCGGTGATCTGCTCCCACTGGCCGGCGAGATCCGGAGCTGACCTACGTTGGCTTGCGAAATTTTCTCCCACCGAGGCGAGGCACCGCCGAAGCTCCCGACTGGTCTGCCGGCATGTGTGGTACTGTACATAGTTACAAGTTCATGTAAGTGTAAGTAAAGGTGAGGATAGGACAAGAAAAATGAATGTCCTGTGCTTGTGATGAATCCAACTTTGACAGTGGTTGTGATGCAAAGAACTACATTTTTATGTCCGTTTCTATTCTAATACACGTCATTAAAACACGTAGTAAAAACTTTTTGTCAAATATAGCGGACTGAGAGATAGTGGAGTCTAGAATTTAGCACACTCTTTATCAGATCTCTACATTCAGAAAGTCGTCAGTCCACAGATCTGCGAGGGAATACATTTTATAATTCTTACTTGCCCATTTATGTTGGAAAGAGAGATTGATACTTTTGCTTTAAGACGGGGACACAAACGCCTTGCAATTCAACGCTCCTCTGAAGACATTCTAGGAGTGAATGATCTGGCAAACAGAATTACGAAGTATGAGGCTACGCAAATGTAACGTTATTATTAATTTAATGACTATTGTTTGCCTATTTTGGCCTTCCATACCTTCTTCTTTTTTCGCCTTCCTCTATCTTTCCTTATCTGGCTTATTTTCAACGATTGTCTTTCATTTATAGGAATTTCTCATTCTTTCATTATATTGCCGCCACTTTTTCGTCTAATAAAATTATATCTAAATCTATAGTTTGTAGCGTAACCATTACTTCTTCCCAGGAACTTCTTCAACCCACTTTGTATTTTCGTGAGTGTTGTGCGTGGATAACTACCTCTTCCTTGTACAAAGAAGGATGATTTATCTCCTCTACGATTTATTAATTAATATCCTGTAGAGCAGATGTATCAAGGTCTTCTACTGAGGACAGTGGCACGCGTCGTAGCACTGTAGCATGCCACGAGCTTCTCTGCGCAACTGGCGTCGGGAAAGGGAACTATTACATGTAGTAGTAACCCCGTCGTTTTACAATAGGGATAGCGTTGTCTCTGGTGGCGGGGTAATGAACTGCTTGAAGGGGCGATTTCGTCGTGGCACTCGTGCCATGGACTCCCACTCATGGCATCGACCTTGACAACACTGATGTAGAGCGCGGCTCATATTTGCTTTACATTACGCTCCTCTACTTTTGCCCATTGATTGTGCGCCTTTGTGCCCATTTAGCTGAGTGGGGGGAGGCGTCGCCACGTGGCGCGCGGCCACGTGCGCCGCCCACGCGGAGGCTCACTGGCCGATCGGCGGCGTCGGCGGTGGAGGTATGCGTACAGGATCTGCGCCCACACCCCGCCCCGCCCCGCCCCGCTCGCCCTGTCCCGCTCCGCACAGCGCCGCGCCGCGCGGCCTTCCAAGGAAAGGCCCGCGCCGCCGCCGCTGATTCATTCCCGCGCGTGGGTTGCACACATGGCGCGAGTTATTTACTCGCGGGATTCTGACGGCTCGGCGGAACTTCTTTTTTTTAATGTTTCCGTGAGGTGAGAGGGCTCTTCGACGTGTAGGCTGCGGATATATAGGAGCAGCTGTTGTGGGTGCGCCTAGCTTAAGGCCCTTGGAGCAAAGCCGCACTCAGTCTGTTAAAACCCACGAGTTTTGTCTACAGCAGATTCTGTTGGTGTGGTTTTCTGAAAACTGGTGTGATCAAGCAGCAGAACTTTTGTATTTTCACACATACAGTTGTCGACTGAACCGTTGTCTTTAGTACGTTGAAACTTTCGTTGTGTCTTATCGAAATAAAAATGAAGAATGTGAAATAAGGTATAATACATTTGAAGATATTTATATGTTGTAGATTTATTGAATAATATTTGTTTCGCAATCAATTGTGGCCTTTTGTGGAGACATATTTGACCGATTTTTCCTGTTGGTGCATATTCGTGTAATTATAGGAACATATTTTGCATATTTCGTTACAATAGATATGTATCTCTAAAACGTTTCATGTTTTCATATAATCAATTTATTTGTGAATATTCATTGATTAGAAAGAACTTGTCACACAATTGGCGTTTTTCTTCTCTTCTTTAGATGATAAAATTTGTGTGCAAATGTATGATATTTCATGATAACATATTTTTAAGGAGACTGAAAAAATGAAAGAAGACATACAATGTACTTCACTAACGTGCATATTTACTTCAATTATTTCTCCTGAGAAGTAAGCTAGGTTATATATGTTTGCACAAAAATATATCTTTTTATTGCAAGCATGTTTCTCCTGGATTTTTCAAGAAAGGTTTATACAATAAATGAAATTTTGTGAATTTTAATTGAATATTAAAGTGCGTGTTTCAGAATTTTTAGGTCGTAAATGCATATTAAAGTGCATATTTCAAAAGTTTTAGCTCATTAAAGCACATTTCAAGTATTTTTAGGGCATAAAAAGCCTCTCCCTAATCATAACTTTTTCAGAAGGACGATACTACTACAAGACTGCACATCGGGCTTCAATGTGAAAGGGTTTCAATGTGATAGTTTGATGGGTCTGCAAGTGGGATTGAATACGTTTAGAAAAAAAATTCAGAAGGAGTAATGAATGTACCAGTCTCTTTTACATATGAAACGAAAATTAACTGATAGGCTGCTAAGGAAAATGCGTGTTCACAGCCTGCAGTAAACTCACGAATAAAGTGCTCAAGAAAACATATTTTACATTTGGTTGCCATACCAAATTCCCTTGGAAACAATTCTTAGAGTTTAGGCGGCCCTTAAAATTAAACGCTTGCTGTACATAACGTTTCTTGTTTTGTTCAGGTAATACTAGTTTCTATTGATATACTAAACTTTGTCAAAACTGAACCGGAATTGCGTAAAAAACTTCCACCTGGTACCAACCATTTCCGGTCTCTCCTACTTTGTTGATGAACAGCAAATGCGTAAATATACATAAAATAGAAACAAATAGAATTTGTGAAGAAACAGCTTTGTAGAAGGAGGCGATTCAAGAAGTTGTCTATGCTAAAGATGTTGCAGACGTGGTATTTATTACTTTCAATATTACACAGGGCACTGGGTTGTACAGATTTAAGACATTACACGAGTATTACTTACGAAGAACGAAGGTGGATGTCTTACAGTTTTCATGAGCATTGTGCGCCTTACCCACAGTCAAAAAATGCTTTTGTATAGAAATAATCTGCAACATTTTTCAGAAAATATTATATTTTAATTTGATAATTATATTATTTTTGTTTCAGGTACGTTGATAAGCTTGCGTTGGAGAAGCGCAAAACTGTAATACGTGAGTAAATACTTCGTAATTGTTTAAGTGGCAACTGGCATTCTCTTATAATGAGTAATTTTGAAGATGGTATTGATATAGTTGATATTGTTAACACACAGTATAATGGTAACGGGTAAAGCATTTAAGACGGAGAAACTGGGAAAACAATTCTTCTGTGTTCCAGAATTATAATTTTCAATATTTAAGTTATTGCACTTCCGTATTGTTGCAATTTTCTAGGTTGACCTTACAATGAACTTGTATATTAAATTTTTTATCACGTAATGGGCCATTTTCTAGTATTGTACACTAAACACAGTATTTATACAGCACACACTGTTGTACTGATATATACACTGTGTTGCAATATTCGTGTAGACTGTTTTTTATTAAAATATTTTATTGGTGTTATAAAAGAGTATTTTATATGTTGTTCTTGAGAAGTGTGCATGCTATTTGGGAAACAATTTTGTATGGTTTTGTTCAGTAAGCTCTTCTGCTGTTACAGGCCACTAGTTCATAGAAAATTACATGTTGTGCTATTTACGCCGGTGTTTTTTTGATCCTTGTATAGTACGAATGGACACTTTATATTCATATCTTTTGTTGTAATAATAATAATAATAATAATAACAAACCGGATATTGTTATCCGGGATTTGGAGAAAAAATCGTGACTACTTGTGGATGTTGCTGTGCCTTGCGATCAAAATGTCGTAACCAAGGAGGCAGAGAAACGTCTTAAATACAAGAGTTTGGAAATTGAGATCAGCCGAATATGTTGCGTAAAAGCACAGGAGCTCTGGGATTTGTTCCGCAAAATTTGTGTAAGAACTTGGCTAAACTTCCAGGTCATTCAAAGGACTGGGAAGGGCAAGAAATTGCTTTATTTGGCACAGCTCACATTTTGCGCAAAGTATTGTAGAGGCACCGACAGTCCCTAGATAGGAGTATTATAGAAGAGTGAGACTTGTCTGGGAGTATTATAGAAGAGTGAGACTTGTCTGGGAGTATTATAGAAGAGTGAGACTTGTCTTGCAGTCCGCTCTGAACTCAAGGAATAAAATATCAGCAATAGGAAGTTTGGCGGTGCCTGTAGCCGAATACAGTTTCGGACTAGTAGACTGGACTGAGCAGGAAATTCGCATCATGGATCGAAAAACCATAAAACTGCTTACAATGCATCATGTTGCCCACCCCCGAGCTGATGTACATAGACTTTATGTGTCACGTAAGGAAGGAGGAAGAGGCCTGAGACAAATTGAAGCCTCCAGGCACAATGCAATAAGCGGGATGGGAAAGTATGTAGTCAGCCATCAAGATGACCCACTAATGAGGCAGGTCATGAAATCTTACCGAAGAATGGGAAACAGGGGCATTGTTAGTGTAGTAACGAACATTGCAAAGAAAACTATGCAAAACACGTCAAATAACACAGACACTGAACTTCTGGTACTACTAAACATGAAATGTGAGACACAAAAAATGTTAAAGAAGTCCTGGAGAGACAAACCTCTCCATGGACAATATCTAAAAAAAATGGACAAGAAGCAGATCAGTAAAGATCAATCATTTATGTGGCTTAAAAGGGGAAGAATGAAGCCAGAATCGGAAGAACTTGTAATAGCTGCCCAAGATCAGGCCTTGAGAACACGACATTATGATAAAGCGGTTCTCAAAATTTCCCAAGATGATAAATGCCGCATTTGTCAGGAACACGTAGAAACCATTGATCATATTGTTTCAGCTTGTCCAATCCTAGCAAAGACCGAATACTTGAAAAGACACGATAGGGTATGTAGCTACCTCCACTGGCAGATCTGTACCGCCCTCGAAATTCCGAACACATGCCCCAAGTGGTACGAACACTCACCGAAACCGGTGACGTCTGTTGGATTGTGTACGATATTGTACGACCAACAAATTCAAACTGATCGCACGATAGCGGCAAACAAACCGGATATAGTCATCCGGGATTTAGAGAACAAATCGTGTTTACTTGTCGATGTTGCTGTACCTTGCGATCAAAACGTCGTTACCAAGGAGGCAGAGAAACATCTTAAATACAAGAGTTTGGAAATCGAGGTCAGCCGAATGTGGGGCGTAAAAGCACAGGTCGTCCCGATAGTTATCGGAGCTCTGGGATTTGTTCCGCAAAATTTGTGCAAAAACTTGTCTAAACTCCCAGGTAATTCAAAAGACTGGGAAGTGCAAGAAATCGCTTTATTTGGAACAGCCCACATTTTGCGCAAAGTATTGTAGAGGCACCGACAGTCCCTAGATCTACTCCTTAGGTAGCTGGTTGCAACCTGGAATAGATTTTATATTCAGCCGACACATAACATCTTTAGTCGTGATTTAGAGGAATAATAATAATATGGAAATTATTAATCATATCATCTCAACTTGTTTAATTCTACCAAAGTTAGAATTCATAAAAATACACGATTGAATCTGTAGATATCTTAACTGACAGACCTGTAAGGCCATCAAAGTTTTAGATAAATGTTCCAAGTGATGCTAACACTCACCAAAACTGGCGACTGGCTTCACTGTGCACAATATTGAACGTTCAATCAATCCATCCTGAATGTCCGAACAAACCGCGTATTGTTATCCAAGATTAGTAAAAATGTGTCTTTCGTAGGTGCTACTTCGCCATGCAATCAAAACGCCGTGTCGTATCCAAGGAAGCAGAGAAACTTCTTAAATACAAGAGTGACGAAATGGAGTTCAGCCGGATGTGGAGGGTAAAAACACTAGTCGTATCCATAGTTATTGGAGCTCTGGGATTTGTTCCGCCAAATCTGTGTAAGCATTTGTTAAAACTCCAAAGTATTCAAAAGACTAGGGAGTACAAGGTGTGCTATTGGGAACGCCCATATTTTGAGCAGTGTTGTAGGGGGACCCATAGTGACTATAACGGCATCTTGAGAATCGGAAAGAAACATGGTGTAGATTTTATATTTAACATCTTTAGTCGGGAATTTATAGGATAATAATAATAATAATAACAACAATAACAACGAAGTCGATCCAGATAGCCGAAGTCGATGAGGCAGTAGTGCTGTGACGGTTTTGGTCCGAAGGATTGCGGGTTCGAGTCTCGCCTGGGGCATGGTTGTTCTTGTGTGTGTCTTTGCATGTTTGTAATTTTCCGTTTTATTTCCATCCCTCATCCTCCAAGGCTAAGAACCTTAGGGTGTAAAAGTAGACTCAGCATAGAAATGCTGATCCTCCCCCATCCAATAAAGTCACGTGCATATCCCCGGAAAAATATGACTGCATCGGCGGGTACATCTGCACGTTCGCGTGATCCGTAGATGGCCAATTCACGACCAAAATAACAACAACTATCTAAAAGATAAATATATTTTATGCAACTCTCAGTTTTTTAGTGACGAATTCAGTTATTCTCCGTAGAAATAATTACAATGTACTCTGATTTTCGTTTACTTAATACCTTTCTCCTCGACGTAATTTTGTCCTGTCCCATTAATAAAAAATGAATTTCATTCGCAATATCGATCAGTATTTTCTGAAATCTGTTCATGGTCGCTTGTGCTCATGAAAGAGAGAAGATAACGGCATGTCGAACGCAATGTTTTGCTCACGAAATAATGGCAAACTCATATCTGCGGTCTATTTACCGGTTAATCGCATTGCCGATTATTGGAAGGCTAATTATCTTTGAATGCTCATCGATTTTTGGAAGCTTAGCATTTCATTTCAATGGAGATGAAAGGGTAAACAGTTTATGAACATTCGATTTTTGTTACATATTGTAAAAAAAAGCTATAGAACGAAATTATTCGTACGCATGTGCCCTTCTCTACGAAGCAGAATAATCTACTTATCGTTACATTTAAAATAGCATTAACAAAATAAGTGTTTTATTTTTGCTTAGGATGTTTTAACCTAACTCTGCTAACCTCTTCAATCTCATTGATATGGAACCAGGATAATGAACAAAACGGCTATTCTCCCGCAACCCGACACATACACGAAAAATCCGAAACAAACATGAATGTCCTTGGCTGGATTCGAATCCACGACCTTTCGTTCTGATATGGTGCGTCAGCAACTGGTCTATCAAACTCCGGCGTTTAGACATAATTTCAATTAAGTGTTCACAGTATTTTTTTAGTTACTAAATTCCACAAAATAGAAGTCCCCCCTCTCTCTCTCGTCCGGGCAGTATTTAGTGAACTTGTGAAGTTATGTATTAAGGGAAGTTGGATTAGAGTCTGTGGGTTTCAGCACGCGTTTCGGACAGAGCTTTGCCTTGTGAAGAATATCGGGGAATGTCGAGAACAATTAGCTCCCTTTCTAGACTCCCTCCGATCGAAGGGGGTGAAGGCGGCTGCAGTTGGTAGGGGAAATGGAACAACTTTTTCGTTGGTCCGTGAAGGCAGAGCGCAAGACGTGGAAAGCGGTGCCCGCCCTGCCAGCATTTGCATAATATTGCTTTAACGCGGAATCAATGGTATGATAATGGCCGAAGAAGAACTGAAAAACTCTTCTGGGTAAATGAAGCGCTTTCTACTGCGAGAGAATATTTGTGAGAAAATGAAGCCGCAGGCCACGAGAGTAAAGAGAATATTTCGTGTTTAATTGACCCAACAAATTAAGTCCCGCCTGTTTTCATTTCTCTATGATTGGTTCTGCTTGCGTAATTTTGGTTGATCTGAAATCTTAAATTTGTGGGGCCGTTCCATTCCGGCGTGATGAGTTTGTAAGTGAATAGTCATAATGGCAAAATCGCACAAAAAATGAACGAGGTGGAAGCTCACACTTGCGTTATACTCCTTCAGAGAAGAATATACGTCTCATAATAATATATATGTGCGAGGAATATGTCTTCGGGTAATCATTCGTGTAATGGTTCGTGTGAGTAAAGGGACAGTGTGATTTTTGTAGACCGGTAACTAATTTAATTGTCCCATAGCTTCCAATAGTTCCATAGTTTAATAGTTCATTATTAATCAAATATAATGAATGGTAAGCAAGACTAATAAACCTTTTGATACAAATCTCTGACATGATAGTGAGGATGAGAGTACAATTTTTAAATTTTCTTTTCTTTTCTGAACGTTCAAATGTGTGGATACAATTCAAAATACTATAATGTGTACGTAAGCAAGAAACAAGTGGAGTAATTGTAATAAATAATTATTATTGGGTACAATTTGATACTTTGCTTCATTAAAAATGTAATTGATCTTCAGTCTCCATCGAAATAGGAAATACAAGAATGAATATGAGTGGTTGTGAATGAAGTATTGAAATTAATGACGTTTGTATTGACGGAAATAGCGCTTCATTGGACGTCATGTAACTTTTCATTTACAAGAATTTGGCAGTTTACTACTGCTGACAAATGATTGCCATTAGTTATTGCGAACTAGCAATCGACATATCATTAACTACATTATAGCTGTGATTTTTCATCTTTTCACTTTTCTAATTAGTCTCATTTTCACAATGACAGTACTTGTCAGAAGGTGAGGAAAATCTATTATGAGGGAATGCCCAATTAATAATATAATTACCAATGAATAATGAAAATAAGGTGCCTCGGATGTGCTGACTATTACAGTGTGTTCAACTTACGTTTCACTCCCCGAAGCAAATTTTAGGATTATTTACTAAAAAGGAGAGAGAAAAAGTAGTTAATTTATGCTCTAGAACTTAAGAAACTTGGTCATTGCGAGTAAGACCAACATTCCAGTTGTTGTTTCAGTTGATTTATGTACACAGTTTATTGTGCTTTTGTTACAGGAAAACGTTCTTTTTGTACGTACTGTGCGTTCTTTCGCAGTTGAACGCGTAACAACCCCTATCTACATCGTTTCGCATCTATATTAATGAGTTGGGTGGGAAGGGGGAGGGGGGAGAGTGGAAAGGAGGGCGAACGCCGAGCGAACGGCCTTGGGGCCATTGCCCCTGCGGAGATCAATTGCTCACGGTAGGTTGCAGGGCGGGATATTGCGTGCGAAATGCGTGCGTGCGTGAGTGCGTGACGCGGCGCGTGCGCGTCCGGTACACGCACGTTGGCCGCGAGGCGAGGGTTGTATGCTCTCCAAGAGCACCCGCAGCCTGGTAGGAAATGGTGTGGTGTTTACGGCATTGGCATCATTATAGAAATAGATAGGAATTTTAAAAAAATAATAGTAGCTTAGAAATGTTGTTTTTGTAGCACTGAAGATGGCCGCAATGCGACCAAAAAAGCTTTCTAAAAAAACCAAAAAAACAAACAAACAACAAACACTTACGACAAATCAACGCCTCATATCTATTTCTATAACAGCCTCATAATTTTGTATCTCATTCTCATCGAACCAATATAGAAGTCGGTTCTTTGTTAAAGTTTTTAGGAAACAATTTTTTTTGGTTAACATTGTTCAGTAATTAAAATGTTTATTTTTGTTATTCAGTACTTATTAAAATTAAAGAGTGAAAATTCATCCGTCAATAATTTTTTAATTAATTGCTTAAACATCCATTTTAAAATAATTTGGGACTCAAAGAGTGAGTGAAATATACAAATATATTCTCTATATTGCGATTCAAGATGTTTTTTTCTTGAAAATACACGCCGAAACCTGATACCGTATTATTTCATTTAGGAACATCTAGTACATCTCTGATGATACTTAACTGAATGCTTTCAAATCATTCAACAGGAAACAAAATCTCGAAAATTAAAAAAAATACATATATTTTTCACATTATGAACGCGAATTAAAAATATAATTTTAAATAATGTAAAATATTCGAAATTTGAAATAGTGTTTTAAAAAATGATAATTTGCGAGTTAGAGTAAATGATTCTTAATAAACTCAGCAAAATACATCTTCTGTTTATCTACCAATTCTACTTTCCCGCGCTTACTTTGTAAGGAGACAAAGTTATATAACCGTGCGCCAGAAATCAACGAATTTTCGGCAGAAAAACTCTTATTGTCGGGCCCAGGTAACGAAGAAGTGTTAAATTATTTTGCTGTGCATAGTAAATTGCTTCCTCTAACTCGTGGTACAGCCAGAAACTGTGTTTTGTGGGTCCTTTATACAGAAAAATTGATTAACAGAAATTGATGTTTATCTGTCTGTACGTCCATCTGTCGTCAACACTAGGCGCCTAAACCATTCAGCCGATTTTCTCTAAAATTGATATTCCCCGATCGATCTAAATGAATTCGAGACTTTGGGAGTTTCAACCAGTTATTTTTATTTTGAGAGAACTCAAAATTATGAAAATACTTTCAAAACTGTTTCAACTGTCGGAGACGTCAGGAGAGGTGGCTCAGGGTATCAACTGACGTCACTGCAGTGCCTCTGACCGAGAGGTGCTGGGGTTGGAGTCCTGACGGCAGCAGGATTTTCGTCATCAGCCAAGTAGCTAGGTCGGGTTCGGTCTCTGTCTGGAGAATTCTAGCGCTCGGTTGCTCTGATCAGCAGTTTTCCTTGGTTTCTCCGATCAACACCAGGCGAATGCCCGAGCAGTACCCTACTGGACTGGACATTTCCTTCCCATTCCTTGTACTACCCAATCCCTTACACACATTTCCACTTACTTGCACTGCACTACCATGTATGCCGAGAGACCGGTTGGGAGCTTAGAGCTTGTTCCGGCTGGGGCGGTGCCCCACTGATGGAAGGTACCTGGTTGGGGGAAACCCAACTAGTCGACGGTAGGTGGACGCCAGATCTCACCATCCAGCGAGGCATGATCACCGCCACCTCCAGAGCAAAAAAGCATGTACTATACTTACGGGACTAACGGTCTAAACTATGGAGACACCCGGAATCACTAGTAATCAAACAATCGCAGATCCCACATTAAACCGGTTACAAATTCTTCGCAATTACAATTCACTTTAGCTGAAGTATCCAAACGAATTCATCGTCGAATGTGAATCTCCCCTTATCACTCATCCAAGCCAGACTTTTCTTTCATCCGCGTAAGAGTCAGATTGCCTTCGCACTAGGCCATCCACTTAACTTCCCCGATCACGTGACTTCCGTTTGATCTTCCCGTCGCGGGAGGTTCGCGAGGGATTCTGATCGTTCGTGTGACCGCCTGATCTCCCCAGGCGGTCGTCCTCTCTCGTTATCCACCGATCTGTCCTCCCCTGTGCGCGCAATCGCCTTCCACGAGGGAGCGCCCGCTATCCGAGCTTCTCTTCCTACGTCTAAGGATGCCCCCCTCCCCTCCCCAGAAAACTCGATATTTTTATAACAATGGTATTTTTTTACCAGCAACATCAATATATTAACATAGATATTTTTGATGTTCAATGTTTTATTCACATCTGTTTTTAAAAAAATCATATGATATAAATAAAATTTCAGGAAATTAATTTTTTTGTGAATTGGTCAAAACCATAAGCCACTGACATCTATCACTGTTGTCGGCACTCAAACGAAGAGATTTCTTTATGGTTAGTTTTGGGAGTTTGTTCAGAATGTCTCACTTTATTATAATTTTAACACAATATCTATTATGTTTCATAATAGCAGATATAAAATGATGAGATAAAGATTCCTTCTTTATATTCAATAAATAATTTTTTGACATGTTTATACGTGACCAAGCAATTAAATGTAACTCTTTTAAGTACAGAAAATTAAAAAGGAAATGGGATGGGAAAATACCTCCTGTTTTATCATATCTATGTTTTTAACATCCATGTTTTTGTTGTATCTAAAACCTTTGGTGATGTATCGAAATCGTTGTCTCAAAATCGATGAAATTTGCCATCACCACCTATGTCTGCACTGGAACATGAATTCAAGCGGGACCTCTGGGGTCACAAGCACTCCTCCATCTCTCAAAAAAAAACATATTGTTGAAAATATTTTGCGGTAAGAAAAGCTAATCGTTCTCGTAACGATTCTACACGTAAATTAGAATAAGGTAATTGCAATAAAAGCTAAGTGAGGGTGCGCGAGCAATACACGACCGATTCACATGAAAATTCACATTCTTTTAAAATATAAGTTTTGAGGGAAAAGGTTTTAATTGAGCATGGCTGTATTTTTTGTGGCGAAAGAGAGGTTTTTCTCAGTGCACCGACTAAGTTTTGAAGAATATTTAATACATCTTTTTATTTGTGAAATATAATATTTTCTAATCATATTTCTACATTTAATACAAAAATTACAAATTCACTTTTTTCGTGTATAGGAGATTCACGCACTGCCACTAACCCTCTAGCAAAGATTTCTTGTTACAAAGCAGAATTTTTACAAATGAACAGAACCTTCAAGCTATTACAACGGAACTTTAACAATGATTGTCTTAAAATTATATTTGGAAACTTTATCAATAAAATGTTTTGAGACAATAACATTTTTTTAACCATAATAGTAAGTGTTTTCTTAAAACAAATTGTAATCATTTTTTATTTATGCATCTATCGTTTAAAAACAATTACAATTTGTTTTAAGAAAACGTACTATTACTGTTAACAAATTTCGGTTACTGTCTGAAGAAAAGTGGATGTCATAAAATTGGATTTGGAACCTTTATCAATTTAACCATCTCCACCAAATGGAATGTCTAGATCCGCCCCTGCTCTGAGTAGACCTCGTGCCTCCTTCTCCGTCGTCCGGATCGTCCACTCGTCTGCACATCCCGTCGCCCACAGCACGTGCGTTCGCCTCTCACGTCCGCCCACTGCGGCGGCGGCGGAGTCGCTAACGAGACTGCGCCGCAGTAAATTGGGTGCGCGTCGCCGCCGCCGCCGCCGCCGCCGCCATCGCCGCTGCAACCTCAGCCGCCTGATCGGGCGCGCTCTCGCCTCATCCGTCTCGCTCACTCCGCCCCACGCGCCCGCTCCCGCCTCGCTCATTTGGACGGCGCGCCGCGCCACGCCACGCCACGCCACGCCGCGCCGCGCCGCGCCGCGCTCGCCAGGGCTCGCGTGGTAAATGTGGGGCACTCGATACCTCACATGATTTTCAGTGTGGAATATTGCAAAAAATAACAGGATTCAATTTTTAGTTGTCGCTCAAAACTCATGTTTTAAAAAAATGTGAATTTTCTTGTGAGTTGGTCGTATATTGCTCGCGAAACCTCACTTATCTTTTATTGCGAAATTATTCTAATTTACGTGTAGTTTTAGCTTTTCTTTCCGCAAAATATTTTCAACAATATGTTGTTTTTGTTTTTTTGTTTTTTTTTGTTTTTTTTTTTTGTTTTTTTTTGTTTTTTTGTTTTCTTTTTGAGAGATGAGGAGTGCTTGTGACCCCAGAGGTCCCGCTTGAATTCATGTTCCAGTGCAGACGTAGGTGGTGATGGCATATTTCATCGATACAACGATTTCGATACATCACCCAAGGTTTTAGATACAAGAAAAACACCGATGTTAAAAACTTGGATATGATAAAACAGGAGGTATTTTCCGATACCATTTTCACTTTAATTTTTGCTATTTAAAAGAGTTACATTTTATTGCTTGGTCGCGTATAAACATGTCAAAAAAGTATTTATCGAATATAAAGAAGGAATCTTTATCTCATCTTTTTATATCTGCGCATGAAACATTATAGATATTTTGTTTAAAATGTTTATCGAATTGCATACACATGTACGGATTTATTATTTTATAACTTAATGCGTATTGATATTAATTAAAAAACATTGTTCAAAAAATTAAACTTTATTATATTAATTCACTTTTCTGCCTATTTGGTTTACGTGGGTTATGTCCCATTACTGTACATTTCCGTCCCATTGTACCTCCTACCGGCTGAGTTGGCTCAGCGCAACAGCTGAAACCAGCTGTGTCTCTAACTCGGACGTCCTAGGGTTCGAGTTCTGATGGTGGCGTACTTTGAATTCAGCTGCTGAGTGGAGGAGAATTGTAGCTTTGCCTGTTCTGATGGGTAGTTTTATGTGTATTCTCTGATCAATATCCGGCGAATGTCGGAGCCCTAACAAATGAGCCACGGACAACACGTGATGTTTCCTCCTTCATCCTTGACCCGTCCTCGTACCTTACACATGCCCTGGATTTATTGCCCTGCCAGACATGTCGGGAGACCAATAGGGAGTTTTGGGCTTGTCCCGGATAGGGTAGTGCCCAGCTGACGGAGATACTTGTTAAGGGATAATTACAAATTTGAAAATAGATATTTTTCCCTCAAATAAAATTTGTTCTCCATAATTATTTCTTTCACGCAATATTGCGTTAAATATTTGCATTATTAAAAATATTAAAAACACGAATTTCTCAAACACTACTCGAAATTTATTCTTTAAATTTTTGTTAGGGATAGTGCTAAATGTACAGTAGTATATAATATAAATGCCATTTTGCTGATTTTTTTTCAAAATGGAAAATACAGATTTTCAGTAAACACACAGACAAGATTTTCTCAAAAACGATTTCAAATTTTTCAGCCGAACTTTCCACACAGAGCGTGATTTTACTCTTCTATAATATTTTTATGGTCATGTTTCAGTTCTACCTTTAGGGGCCTAAAAAATTGAAACATAATATACTTTGGGTGGCAATAGATGACAGCTGAAAAGAAGTTGGGGTCTAAATTGAAAAATACTAGCTCAGCCCCCCCACCACCAACAATAGGAAACTAACTAGTACGAGACTGTCTGTGCCATTCTGTAACACTACTAGTTAAACGATATTTACATGTTTAACCTTTAAATTGCGTGTAATTATCTTCGTATATTCGTCGGGAATGGAGTGAACATATTGAGGTTTATCTCGAATAAATCTCATTTTACTTGTTTGCTTTTCCTTCAGTACATTAACATATTCGTGGAATAGAATTTACACGCAGCAGTCATTTGCATACTTTCGTGGGGAAAATATACTGAAATAAAAGGCAGTCGTAAAAAGGAAACACTCACGAAGATGTTACGGAAGACAGCGGTTCAGTGTAGCTATCTACAAACTTAGAAATTCGGAGATAACGCCATAAATGAGTTGGAATCGTAAAGACAAAAATGAAAGGATTAAGAATAATACATGTGGTACCATCTTAAAATTTCTGTAAAAAGTTTGAACCACATTGTCTTTTAATCTAACACTACAAACTCCAAACCTTAAACAAATTTCTTCAAAATATGGATTATTCAAGTTAGTGGGTGAACAGTGTTGCCTCAAAGTTTCATTTTGTCAACATGCATCATTCTATTACATTCCATCAAGACAATGACGAACAATGTTCTGGATCTTCTGCAAAATGGGTGGCATCTGCACTGTGCTGTTAGCAAGTTTGTCTCTATTGATTCTAGTGACGGTGCACCTACATTTAGAGAACCGATGGTGCATAGAACCTTCTGCCCTTGAGAGGTTATTTATGGGTTCAAATCAAATTAACAGTGATTCGTGATATGGATAATCTGGAGGATCTCAGTCTGTGTACACTCACGGACTGTGGAAAGGAAATTTCTCAATCACTCTACCTGTTCATTAGATATGGATGGCGGATCTCTTCTGGATATCCAGACCCTCACGAAACTGTCGTATCCATACCCTCACGGAACGCACTTACCCATCATTCTAAAGTTCTTGGGGTAATGCACTTCTGTCAAAGATTTAAGATTAAACGTGACAATATTAATTTTATTTTTATCACAGGTAACCTGAAGTTTGAGAGACTATCGCTGCTCTTCCTTTAGGAACATATTTTAGGATGGAAAAAAAAAAACTTTCCCGCTTTAACTATGCTACATCACACTTCCAAATGATATCCTCAGACCTTCCCGGTCTGGGAGTAAATATACTGTGCTATAATATCGCGACGTTCTTGTCATTATTTATAACCCTCGTATATAAAAACAGTTTATAGTTCAAAACGTTCTTGTCAAACATTAAAAATATTGATGTAAAAAATACAGAATCACAACTATAACAAATCATAGGTAAGTGTCAAACATTAGTGAAAAATTTCGCTTTCAATTAAGAATTTAACCAGAATAATAAGGGTAATTATATTTACGAATTTCCAAAACAGCGGAAGAAGTGAGAATGGCCAACAGTGGTGTATCAAATGATGGTTGTTGGAAAATAGGATGATAATGATAGACATCAGAAACAAGAGACAAACTCTCAAAATAAAAGTATTGATACAATATTTTTCAGTACTGCTTAAGGTTCTCCATGAAACGTGGTATCTCCTTACAATTGCGTGTAGCGTGTATTAGGCAGGACAGTCCAAGAGTGCTCCCGTACGTTATCGGAAGTTTACTGGGAGAACTCGAGAGGCCCCAGCAGGTGTTCGTTGGAGCCTGGGCGAAGGCGGGTGCGCTGCGGGGGTGGTCGGGGCTGGGCAGGGCGGGGCGGGGGCGGGGGAAGGAACGACCGCTCGCGACGTCCCCTTGCCCCCGGGGACGCATCACGCCTCGACCTCCGGTCGTCCCCAGCCCTTCCTCCTCACTCCCCCGCCCGCCCAGGCGCTGCGAGGGCAGGCAGGAAATGTGTGTCAGCAGGGTCGGCGCTCCGGGCCACTGCGCATGCGCGAACCAGCCTCGCACCTCTGATGCCTCTTCGTTCTGCTTGTGACCTCCTCTTTTTGTCTTTCGTTGCTCCTCTTGGAGTTAGGCTGTCGTGTTTCTTTGTTCATTGATCGCTTCTTTATCGATTGGAAGGCGCACTCCACTTTCCCCCGTGGGAACCATTTTGTTCTAGAAGCAAAAAATATCTTCTCTCTGAAATGTACGTGTTGTGCAACATTGGTATATTTTCTTTCAGGTACTACATTTTCACATGTCTTTGTTCATTGATCATTCTTCTTTGATTGACATGCATATTTATATATTTCATACATTCATGTCGGAAATATTATCGAATTACCAAAGCTGTATAGATTGTCCAAATTTCACGTCCTGAACCCCAATGTAATATCTAGTATAGTGTCTAAAATCGTTTGGAGGCAAAACGTGTGTTTGTACGTCCGGCCTGCCGTCCGGCCGTCCATCTGTCCGTCCGTCTTTGCCGTTGCTAGCTAGTTTTGGGGTAGCGAAAAGGACGCTTAAGAAAATCGTTCGTTGAAATCCCTGATTTTATGAAAAATTTTCTCAATAATTGCAGAAGTGCAATTTTCTTGACTACAATATTGAAGATAGAGAAATTTTTATTAGTAAAATGTGTTCTTTGAAATTTAAAGAAGGTTTTGAAATAAGGGGTTGTTCAATTTTTTGACAATGTATGTAGTTTTCCTGTAATTTTGCGCCGAATGCATCAATTTCTATTTTTTTCAAGACTTTTATTCTCAAAATCCGCTCCAAATTTTTTCTTTAAATTTTCTCCTCCCATGTATTAATAGAAAAATATTAGAGAGACATTTTTACGTACGAATGCAAACATTTCTCAGTAAACATGGCGCTTTTTCAGATTGGTAACTTAGATTTCGAAAATCAAAATCTACGGAAACAGCCATACTTCCTTTTGATAATGATGTTGCCTCATTCATGGAACAAAAAAAAAGCACTTATTCGAATATTTTTAGATCTTTCAAAAGCTTCTGACGTTGATCGTAACATTTTACTTTCAAAATTATCTTCGCATGGAATCCGTGGTATTGCTCTAGATTGGCTATGTTCGTCCCTTAAACAACGATCTCTTCGTGCATTAAACAACGATCCAGTAAGAAATACCTTACTGGAGTGATGGAACATTATGTACACTCCTTTCCGATTCTTTGCAAATTGCACGTGGAGTCCCGCAGGGATCGATTTTAGCCCTCGACGATTTGGAACAGAAGAACAGTTCTCTTTGTGGATGATATGAATATTCTTTGCAATAAAGAAACCACAAATAGTACAATATCAGATGTTTCAAATTGGTCCCGTAATTAAAAACGAATAGTAAATGAAAAAAAATCGTTTGAATGCAGCATTCCACTTCAGATAAACAATTCTATATTCCATTGAAATTGAACGGTGTGTCATTGACTGATGTTAAAATAACAACATTTTTATGTTTCTCAATTCAGTAAAACCTCAAATGGAACATCCATTTAAATTAATTTAACACAAAATTACTTTCATTATGCTACGCGTTCAGAATTATTTCAAATTCAGTCAGCCTTCATACTGCTCGTTGTGTATATTTCGCGAATGTTCATTCCTGCGTTAGATATGGAATAATATTCTGGGAAAATATATCTTGTAGCTCCCAGACTTTTAGATTACAAAAGAGAATTGTATAAATAATAAGCAAATCCAACCCACATGATTCTTGTAGGAACCTATTTATTAATCTAGTAATTTTACCATTACCTTTGTCTCTTGATTTACGAATTAGTGTGTTTTGTCAAAAATGACTTAAGAACGGGGAATATTTCTTCAGAAAACACCGATGTTTACAACTCTAACACTCGACGTAGTAATCATATTCATCAGGTGACAGTATCAACAGCTCACTACAAAAAATTCACATACATGTCCATTATTTTACAACACTTTCCCAAATGACTAAACGATTAAATTCGATACAAAAGTTTAAGTCCCGAGTAAAATCTTTATGCTGCATAAATGTTTCTATACAATTAGAGACTATACCGAGAATCAATAAGGAAAGCAATATTAATATTAACAATGAATTCATGAATTATTTACGATTTGGACTGTATAATTCTAAACAACCGATGACAAGTTTTGTACCTCAGCTTCTGGGTCAAGAACACTCATTTCGATCAGGTTTTTCGTCCAGTTTCGCTGATTCTTTCTTCCAAATGCTGAGATGGCCCCTTGTTTTGCTTCTTGACATAAAAGTAACTTCATTATCTGTGCACTTCTTCTAGAATTCCTTTGGAAATATAGTTATTCAAATTATCGTTCCCTACTTCGACGCGGCAGGAAGTATTATTCCTTCACGGAGGACATGATGAGAGATAAGAGCCGAAATCTATAGCTAATTTACCCTTGAAAATAGATTTTACTAGCAGAAGTACCCCACGTTGTTGGGGTACTTATCATAGGTAATACCACGAATGCTTTGGAAATTATCTATAAATCCCCGACTCGCGAAACGAGGAGTTCCAAAATGTGCCAAATATTCAAAATAACTGATAGCTATGCCAATATCAAAAATGTTATGTCACAGTACGTACTCGGTTTATTGGACATCGACGTAGCGATCGATGCATACCGCCTGCTAAGATAGATGAGACACTGTTTATGATTGACCAGTAGGGAGAAGCGGTATGAAAAATCGGATAGAAAAACCGATAAACGTTTAGAGATACAGCGCCTTGATTGGGGCATTTTGTATGTATCGTTAAACACTATTGGTTTTAATTTCACGAGTGGAATAGTCAAAATAATTGTAACACAATCGGAAAGATGTGTACATAATGTTCCACCATTCATGTAATGTATTACTTACTGGATCGTTATTTAAGGTTCGAAGATATCGTTGTTTAAGGTAAGAACATAACCAATCGAGAACAATACCGCGGATTACATATGAAGATAATTTCGAAAGTAAAATGTTACAATCAATAACGTCAAAAATAATTTATAAGAGAAGAATTGCATCTATTTCCGCCCTGCCCGGAGCCTACTAGCTTTACCATCTATTTTATTGTATCCCAGCTCCGTCTTGCCCAACCTCTCTCTATCTTCCTCCCCCTGGAAAGCTTCCTCTCTTTCTCACTAAAACTATTTACTTTTTTAAAATTAGGTTTCCCGCTCTCAAACTTCACTTACTTTATAACTGAAAATAATAAACAAATCTAAACAAAAAATTAAAATAGGAGTACTCGCACATTAATTTTATGGAATTTTATATATTAAACCCATATATTCAATCAGTAAAACTTAATCTTTTTCACTTTTTCTTCTCGCGGATTTATGAAGAAAATTTTGAAATTGATCTTTGACCTCATTCCGACACAACTGAAATATATGTGACGTCACGTATAAATATAAATAAAGTGCTTTTAATTAATTTGAATAAGCATTTTAGGGTCCTTGATAAACAGTGGCCGATAGAAAGGAGCCATTAACCACATAGACAATTACAATATCTCAAAAAATCTGATAACACACGGTGGACCTCGGGTTGACCAGTTTTTACTTTCGCGCTACTGCTAACGGAGTAGAGAGGAAATTATGAAATGCTGCGCGAAAAAACGGCGAATTTTAGGCAGGAAAACTCTTATTCTGTTATGTAAAAATCCTCTTTTGTGGCATTTTCAACAACCTTGAAAAATGTTGTTCACACGCACTCAGTTCCTTCCATTTCTCATTACTCTTTTACTTCAATTATACTTTTTCTTGTCAAACTTCTTCTAATCAATTTAAATAATCATTCCTTCACCACCCAAAGGTACGCTTTCTCCGCTGTAATAAAACACATCCCGACAAAAATTCATCCATCTCTCACAATTTCAGCCTAACACGTAAATCATCGGTAATATGATTCACTTTCACTTGTGCAACTCAAATACGTGATAATCATGCTTAAAGTACTCCATCTAAACCAATCACTGTTTCTTGTAGAACTCATGTGTGCATTCATACCTATTTACGACTTTATCAAACATTCATCAGCAAAATTTCGTTTTTTTAATCATCTCATATTTCTTTCTTGTATACTTAATACATTCACACCTAGACGCAGTTAAAGTCATTATCGAAGTTACTTTTATAAATAGAGTGAAAGAAAGTGAGAATCATTCTTAAATATGAAAATTTACGATTAGACAACTGAAGGTAAAATCAACAAAGTCCTCACTTATCCTATAGATATTATACGCAGTTCTGTGTATTGATGAACTCTATCGTAGATATCAGTTGTCATCCTCTGGTAGCTAAACTATTGCATATTGATGCACTCTTAAATCTGTTATGTAATGCAAGGCGAATAAAGTACAGGTAAATAAATATTTTCTGAATACGTTCAGGTTTATGGTTGTCAAAGTTTTTTGTTTTCTGTATTCAAAATTCAACAAGTGTACGACTTAGGATAGGGATCACAGAATTATGATAACATGCAAAGAATTCACGTCTCCCCGAAGCACGTCAACACTGTTTTTGACGCAAATAAATAAATAAATAAATAAATATACGGTAAAAAATATGGTTCTTGTTCCAATTTTCCGCGAACTCGCGAACTCCGCGAAATTGCAAAAAGTTAACATTTCAAAACTACAAAATTGAAGAATTGAAGAGATTTTTGTCTCAAGACAAAGTATGTTATAAAAAATCTCTTTAAAAAAGATTATGTATACTTTTTGAAAAAAAGTAGATTTTCCTTAATTTGTGTCTGAAATTTATGCAACTTCTTAAGAAAATATTTTCTCAACGACCGCACTGAGTTTCGATTAAATTTTCTCCTTTTAGGAAACAATGAACTGTAAAAAAATACGTTGCTGGTGCTATTTTCGGTAAACTCTCCAAATTTTCGAAAATTGCAAAAATTGCTTATTGGAAAAATTTTGATTTGAGTCATTACGGCGCTTCTGTAAGCTAGTGGTACGCTGACGGTGGGTTAACTCGGAGGACCTGACTTCTAGTTTTGGCGCTCGAAATGCTTTTTGTAGATTAAAAACACTTTTGCATGTTTGTATAGCAATATAATATAGCGGAGCACTTAGATAATGCGAGAAAGCACGTGCTGTTTCGCACCACTAATATACTACATTCATAAAATGGTTTTCTACAATTAATGTGATTATATTTAAAATAAAATTATATCATGTAATTATATAATTATATTTATAATAAATTCATTGTTTGATTCCAGTTGGTAAATGAAATGGCGAAAGAGGTTATGGGCTTATATCGTAATGAAAAATGTCCTCATTATCTTCTTTTTTTATTCGTCAAAAGGAAGTCGTTTAGAATAAATAATATAAAGATAAATTTCACCATTTAAAAGTTTATATCTTATGAGAAAAGAAATTCAAGATAATCCGGCATGTTTTTACATTATTCTCTTCATAGTGTAGAAAGAAAGTTATTAAAAATGGTTGCGAATCAATTTTAATATAAATTATAAGTTTACTGTTCTTTTGCACTATAACTCCAAATAGCGAATATCACTTTTTTAAATTTCTTTTTCCTTTACTTTTTAAACATTGCATCTGCTTTGTTGCGGCACAACATATTACGAGAGGTAATAGGTTTTGGTCTCGCAACATCTATACTGTCAATCATGGGCTCTCTGCTCTGAAAATTAGCCAATGATGCATGCGTTGTTATATAAAAGTTTTATATTTTGGCACAAAACCCTACCTTATTAATTGCTTTTTTGTGGTTTTAAAATTTAAAAATGTTTCTTGAAATGATTTTTAAATTAGTGTATTTTTCATGATTATTCCTCATGTTTGCTTCACACATTATGTGAGATTTATGCAGCATTTGCTTTTGGAATAGTATTGTCTTACATGGTGGCGAATAATATGATTTTAAAACCAAAGTGAAGTATAATTTGACAATAGTATAATTAATTAAAAAACTATATTGAGGAAAATGTGATGGGTGCTATTATGAATACCTAAATTTAGAGATTCGTATTTTGTCGTTCTCATAGGACGGACGGGAGCTGTCTTATGAGTAATTTCATCATGAACAGGACGCATTCAATCATCCATTCTGGTTTGGTCTGTGACCTAGTTACATAAGCGGCGCTGCCGCCTCCCTTTGATATCCTCAGAACTCAGTGGTAACTTGTGACCCGAATTCTGTCCTGAGCTCAGAAATTAGTCTTCTTGACTCTTGGAAAATATAGAGGGTGTTGTACATTAGTCGGATAGGTGTACATTAGACCATTGTATTTTGTTTAAAGTGGTTTTCTTTTTCTTTTTTTCATAACTCTCTTATTATCATTGTAACTCGTCAAAATACTTCCGTCGACGGTTCGAGTCAAGAGTAACAAATCTCAATTATGCAAGAAGTTTTGAATTTCCCGACCCTGCGCATTGAGTATGCTGTCTGGGAATTTGATTCATTTTTTCTTAAGAATGTAGGGAATGGCTAATAACAGCGTCCGTTATGAGAATAAGACTTAATCTAACACGACGTTATGATTTCAACTTCTTCTTAGCGAATTTATTACCCGTCACCTTTCTAACATTTTCCGTTAATTCTTGCCAGAGTTGTGGATATTGGTAAGGATTAATTGTAACTGTGTCACATACGAGAATCAGTTTATCAGAATTGGAAAATTGGCCGTATGTAAGGTGACCTACAGGTGCGCTCAATTTATGAAGGAATAGTGTCGTGCCTTAGACCACCTACAGTAAGACATTATGGCTTCATGGTCAGGTCGTTATTGTTAGTGCATAACATCTCTAACTTGCTCATGCTACGCTTACGTTTAACTCCCTATTAAGCCTGCAGATTCACCTTAGAGAAGAACAAACTTGTAATTGCTGGAAATTGCTTATACCAATGGAATTGAAAGAAAACAGCCTTCATCGAGAATTCATAAAATTTTCTTTATAAAATTTTAGACCAAACGTAAGAAATTAAGGTTTGTTCACAATCATCCAGTGGATCCGTACTTCCTTGTTTATAATTATAATAAAGTAACGTTACATCTTGCTGCTTCTCTCTAACCGTCACTATATATTCCTTTCATCTATCTCTTGAGAATCTACTGGCGGGAGCTCCGAATGTTAAAAGTCGCCGGTCAACGAATAGCAGCCACGGGTGAAGCAACCCCGACGGGGCGGAGTGGAGTTCTCCACCACCGCGTGCACCCCTTCCGTCGTCCCTGCTGGCAGCACCCGGAGGACCTCGGGTTTCTAGCCGCCCCACCCTCACTGCCCGTCGCTAGCCACCCATGTACTTGTACCTCTCTCGAAAGTAGCTGTTCACCCGTCGCGTCGCCATTACCACCCGTGACGCCCAGCTTCACCTCCCTGTGTACGGACCCGATGTCGGGTGTTACCAGCACTCCGTACTCCTCTCTCTCACCAATTCCTGCGCAGCCTCCCTCCACTTCTGACAGATCGCGCCATCCATATTTTTTTGCCCTTCTGCTGTGCACCTCCAGCCGCCACGACCACCATCGGTGTCGCCCTTCAGCCCCCACTACCACCGCCACCACCACACCGCCACCGTCACAATCCCACCGCCGCCATCGCCGCCACCACACCGCCTTACCGCCACCCCCACACCGCCACCGTCACAATGCCACCGCCGCCACCGCCGCCGTTGCTGCCATCACTGCCGCCGCCGCAATCGTCCGTCCTAACCACTCCCGCAGCCCGCTCTTCCTCATGCAAATTGGCCGCGATATTATGCGAGCCCATTTAGCGGAGGATAATGGGCATTAGCCCCTGAACCACTGGCCAGCGCTTGGCCGCCGCGACCGCGGCCACCGCCCCCGCTGCCCTCCGTTGTCCCCTGCGGCGGGGCGTGTGTTCGGAATGGCCCGTTAGCCCCTGCGTTAGGAGTTACACAACGGGGCGCGCGCGCGTCAGAAAGATGCAAACGCGTTCGCGTACAGGTTCCCTGTGCGCCCTGAGCGCGCGTCGTTTTTTATTAAAGAAGCCCGCGCAAGGGAATTTTGATTTATGGTTGTGAGGGTTCTCGAGAAAAAAAATGGGTGGTGAGATGAAAATTTTATGGAAATTTAAGTGGCAGGTGCACAATAAGCCTTTGAAATTTTTATCAGGTACGGTAAAGTTAACATTTTTATTCCGCACTTATCTGCCTTTTGTACTTTACGAACAATGAGGAATGCTATCCTCCTTTCAAGCGCATTTGACAGACATTACATTGATTATATTTTCGTACGTTGTGCAAAAATTTCATAAATATAAGAAAAAATACAATGCAAAACACTTCTATATTTTTCAAATGAACGCTGTCAAATTTTAAATTTTCTTTCTGCTTGTTATCTGAAATGAAACTGTCCATGAAGATTTATTAAAGTTTTTTTAAATTTAACAGCAATTTTTAGAATATCTTTATAGAATATATATTTGCAGGTAAGTTGTGACATGCTCGTATTGTTCACTTTAACTAGCCTAATTAATTGAACATCGTTTAGAAGTCTAACTAAAGATGGTGTATTAGTAAAGTTATTCCAAAAAATTATATTTCTTTTTTTGTCTGATTTTCTATTTATAAAAGTGAGGGTATGTAGTTTATATGTTCCACAAAATTTTAAAACCACTGAATTGATTGCTCTTAAATTCGCTATAGATATTTTTGAGAAGCGAGGAATAAAAGTAGCAATTTTGCTGCTTAAAATGTTACCCAAAAATGTGTTTTAAAAATATTTTCTTAAATGCAATTCCCATTGTGGATCTGGGTGGCATTGGCGCCTGGTGACGGGAGTCATCACATTAAGTCAGTGTTGTCAAGGTCGATGCCACGAGCGGGAGTCCATGGCACGGGTGCCACGACGAAATTGCCCCTCCATGCTGTTCATTACCCCGCCACCAGACAACGCCATCCCTATTGTAAAACGGCGGGGTTACTAATAGTTCCTTTTCTCAACGCTTGTTGCGCAGAGAAGCTCGTCGCATGCTACGATACCACGACGCGTGCCACTGCCACCAGTAGAAAACCTTGACACCAATGCATTAAGTCATTTCTGTACCCTTGACTTCGTTCTTCACATCTCGAGATACCCTTGAGGATTTTTTATGTGAGAGCACCCTGACACTGTGCCAAAAAAAAACAAAATCGTTTGTGTAGGAGTGCTGTGTTCAACACTTCAAATCGTTTATTTGTGTCAAGGTGTTTGCGAAGAAGTATAAATGCTCGTTATTTGGTAAATGTTTAAATGTTATTGCAAATTGATTTGAATATAAGTACTCTTAGGACAGAAAACTGTCAATCAAAACGGTTTGTAGATCTTAAACGTCTGCATTATTTTTCTCTGATATCCAAACGCAATAAATTGGATTATTAGATTACTATAAGATTTTATCCTTTAGATTTAAGATGTATAAAAATATAATTGTATCAACTGCACTAATTATATTCTTCTGGAAACGTGACACTTTATTTAGTCGTCCTTTTGAATTTTGACATCTCGGAATTTTTCTTCAGTACTCCAGGATACCACGGTTCGTCAATAAGCAATGATTTCCATAGAAGAGCGTGTGTGCCGCAGTTTGGGACCACTGAATAAAGCCCTTTCCTCGAACCCCTTTACCGAATCCCTGGAATTTTTGCGCGCGCCTCCTCCACTTGCCGCGCCGCGTCGCGTCGCGTCGTGTCGCGTCGCGTCGCCGCCTGTTCTAGCGCCACGTCGTGTAGGCGGCCTTCGGTGACGTCAAGAGACGATGTCCGTGCTCCCGCCCAGTACATGGCGATGGCGAAAGCAGGTGGAGCTATAATGGAAGTAAGACAATGAATGTCTGCCGCTAATATATTTGAAAGTATTTCTCATAATATCAGCACTGAAATAAATCTGCTCCCCGGAAACATTATCACCCAATGAATTTGTAAAGGAAGAGAAGACATGCATAAACTTTCATCTCTTTTGTGAACTTGAATTATTCGTTACTAACCGGTATTGAAGCCTGTCAATCATTACTTTTTAATAAACCAATTATGCAGTGACCTGCGCGCTATCGCTTCTCCTCTGGGTGTTGCAATTTAAATTGTACACACCCAGTGTAGAGTTCATGGTTGACAAAGGGGATTTGCAGCAGGTTTATTAGGGTTATCGAATTTTCAATGCTTCAAATGCTACCTCCTACTCTGATCTTCATTTTCGTTACACCATCTTATTATCACAACCATTATCATCATCGCACCTTACTGCCCATCTTACAGCTTGTAAGGGAGACCTGGTATGTTACTGCAGAAGAACTAAGAATAATTTTGGCGCCATCCATGCTACACGAGCAATAAAAAATACTGAAAAAAACATTGAAATTGGAAAGTGGCCTTCTTTCTAGGGGACCGCTGCGTCATTCACCATGTGTTGCCCCGGGAAACCATGTAAAATTACCGATCAGAGCAGCCGGCTGATAGATTTCTCCTCCAGGCCGCTGCTGAATTCGACCTATCTAGCTAATGTCAAAAATCCTCCCGCCGACGAAAGCAAGGACCTCCCGGTTATAGGCACTGCAGTGACTCAGTTGATGCTCTGGGTCACCTAAGTCGGTGCACGTTTCCAAATTAGCTTCTTTTTTAATTAAAATAGGACTTTGTATTTGAATGGGGGGAAAACCGTTCCCAGCACGTTTTACCACGGAAATTACCACCTGAGCAACTGCGCCATGATAAAAAAAATATCCGAGCGTGCATGAGCCGCATAGCACAGCACGCTCTGATATCTAGATTAAGGATACTCAATTTTTCGCCCCCCCCCCCCCCGTGCCGAAGTCATGGAATTCGCCCGTGCGCCTCCACCTGCCGTGGCGCGTCGCCTCCCGTGCCAGCACCGGCGGGCTCCGGTGACGTCAACTGCAGGCGGCGGCGGCGCCCACCCGCCCTTTCGCCGCGTCTTTCCGCGTGGCCTGTCGACGCCCGCGTAGGAGCGTTATTTCCAGTCGCTGACTGCGCGCTCCGACCGCCTGCCTGCCTGCGCGCAGCAGGTTCCTGTCCGTGGGCGCCGCGTGCGCGCGTGGCGCGCGGCAGGATTTACGCGCAGCTCCTGCGCGTCCCGCTCCCGTCGCCCGTTCGCCCTCCGGCCCGGCGCGGCGCGGCGCGGCGCGGCGCGGAGCGGCCGGGTATTTGGGGATGCGTAGCGGATGCGAACAGAGTGTGTGAAATTCAGACTAGGCGGATGTGGGCATCAAGCGGAAAGTAAGTGATGCTGTTTATAATGTGATGGACATTAATATGTGATTCCCACTCCCTCGGAGCTTGTAGGGTATTTTGTAGGATTTTATTGGGGTCAGGAGACGATGTAAACCATATCACTCCTCTGTTTCATCTCTACGATGATTAAAATGTTTTCGATATCATGCAGAGTAGGTCTCGGGTCATTATGTATCTATGATTTAATCCATGATGAAAGTATTTCAATATTTACCTTTCGTGACTCGTTAAAAACTGCATCACATTTATGAAGAGAATTTTTTATGTGTGTCAAATTCGTACTTAACTAAGCGTTGTTTCCATGCTTTATCGGAAACATGGCGTCCATCCAATGCTTGTAATGAACTGATTTGTTTCAGTTCGGGTTACGTGACTACGATGCTACGAAAATTAATATTTTATTCCCTCAATTTACTGCAATTATTAGTAAATTAATTATTGAACTATTACATTCCCTAATTAGTCGTTAACTAATTCAGGCATTCAATAACTCGTTATTAGAAAAATGTGGCTTTGCAATCACGAACAATTTAACTCGCATAATAAAACTGTTACATACATTATGAGAAATTCTGATAAATTAATAATGCTGTACACGTACGACCAGAGTAATGGTAACTGGCAGTATGTCCAACGGAAAGTTTCAAAGATTTTGTTTATATCTTAGGCGTAGATTTTGAAACATTGAACCCACGAAGAATCTGACAGGGCCAACAAACATTCCAGCTCTCTACTAAAAAAACGAATGCCAGGAATATGTGAGTCTGGCGATTGGAACGAGAGCAGTCGGAATCTTCCGCTAGCATTCAGATTTTTGAGTGACCGGAATCTCCATTCAGTGGCACTCATCCAAGGAGTTCCAGAAAATATTTTTCAACTCTCAGAATATCACAGATCGTATTTCAATACTTGCTAAGTTACGCTGTAGAAGAAAACAAATACGAAGGCTGTTTCTATGTCTCGTTTTTAAAATAGCGCCATAGTTCGAGCTAGAAAATGACGAATTCCTGAGATTGGCATTTCATAAGATTGCCGTTTAACAGAGCACTGAGACATCTCAATTTTGAGCCCATTGTTTTTTTCTTGAAATGTACAGTATTTTCTCTATAAAACTATACACTGGATTCAACACTGTGCATTCAACATTGCAAGTTCATTGCACCAACCCACATTTTTAGTGTTCAACAATGTTATATCATTACCATCTAGTTCATCAACAGTAAAATAACATCAACTCTGTCCGCGCAAGATTCTTGTTGTTGACACACCAGAGAACAAGGACCGACGAAGGTCAGCCAACGAATGCCGAGGATGAATATTCATCGCGTGGTCGCTTCAACTGTCCACGTGCACGTCACTCGCATATCAAGCGTCGCGGACTCCAAGCGGCTTACGGGATCGGCAGTCGTGATCTGCCTGGCGGGCGGTTCCTCCGCCGGGCGAGATCTCGCATCGCTTTCCAGAAGATTCTGCGTCCCACTCGCGTCCTCTTGCTCGCGGAGTCGTATGAAATCGTCTCTTTTCACGGCGCGGGGGGATGCCACGTTGCTCCGAATTCGCGGAACACCGGGCACGGAGAATCAATTAGGCTCTCCGATATTGGCGGAAAATCCGAGAGAGGCTTCTGAGGACGGTCGCTGCCAACGGAGGCAGGCAAAGGCGTCGCGGGGCGAGCGGAGGAAGCGACCGTCCGGAAGGCGGCGGCGGGCGGGGAGCGGGGAATATGGAGAAGGGGTTGTTGGGAGGAGTGGAGAGAATGAAATGGATCCGAAGAAGCTCATTGAGGGGTGGGGATGGGGTGGAGAGGCCAGGCGAGGATAGTCGTGGGAAGGGGAGGAGCTCGAGGACGGGGTGGTATCAGTGACGGGATCCGCGGGTCGAATGGTGTGGGGCGAGGCGGGGCTGGAGATTTCAGCGAGACGAGGGGGAGGGGGGCTTGAGGAGCGTCGCTGTAGAGCGGACCCTCCGTCGACCTGATAAGGTCTTTGAGATACCCCTGGGAATGATGTATTTACAGCAACTGCGATGGAAGCTCTCATCGCTTCTTGGTTCGTAAGCGGGTTGCGTGTCCCCCGATTTGGAAATTTTCTTTATTGTTCGATTATCAACATCGTCAACACTTAGCTTTCGTAGTAAGATATGAGTAAATTACGAATGTATTTTTTCTTTGAATACTTACATTTTTCTGTATTTTATATTTTTTGTATTGTAGAAATACATTCTCGACAGATCCTTAGTTTTACATTTCAAATACAAAAACGTGTTACTAATCGGAAAATCCAAATAATGTTCAAAGAACCATACTTTTTGTCTGTAGTATCGTCTATCATCTAAATGTCTGTAGCATCGTGAACAAATAGAAATCGTTATTTCTTTTTATAAGAAAAATAACATGAATTTCACGTTTAATAACGTTTACAATCACTGTTCTCTTTCAACGACTGTGTAAATTATAAAAATTATTTCTTTCTTGTTCTTTTTCTATTGGCTGTTGACACCAATTAGAGAGCCTTAACTCTAAGAAAAATGAAAGTTAGAACGTGTAGCATGTGTCCTTTTAAAACTTAGTTTTCCGTTTAAATTACAAACCGAATAAATTTCACTCACCGTTTCTGTATAAATTACAAACGCATTGTTATTACGAGTATAGGTGATTTAAACAAGCGAGATAATGAGGAATTAAAGGAGCGGCACCAGCGCAGGGTATCGTGAATGTTACGGTGCTGCAGGAAGCCCTGAGCCGCTGAGCCGCAACACCGCTTCCGGACCTCACCTGGCTTCCCTTTAAAGAGCCATTCACAATGGAAGTAACGCAGACGCAAGGACATAAACATATACTTTTAATATAAAATTGGACTAACCATTCACTATGACCGTGAGTATGAACATTAATACAATTATTAATGGATCGATCGATACTCACCCCAGAAATTCTATATACAATCGAACGGCGTAAAGTAAACTGGACGAGATCATGATTGGATGATCAATATTTCGTCTGCCGTGAGAGCTGCGAGTGTTTATACGGAAGATTGCTAGAGCTGTGATGATATGCGGCAGTTTATGCTCTAACAAACTATATTATTTTTTAACGACAACATTTGTTCTTTGCCCATACTACGGTAGTACACAATAGTGCATTGCTCGTTAATGCCAACATTGAAGCTTGAATATTGCAAACTTTCACGGTTACGTCTTGTGTTTACGCCACGTTTACATTCACTGACATGAATGGTGCTATTGAATAACGTGACACCAAGCCTTTAAGATTAGGTTTAAGTTTTATTGTGAGTGAGAGACTTAACTCGCCGCCGGATTCGCTCCCCCGCTGCCTCCCTGCCCAAATTTTCTCTCTTACCCAGTAGCGTTTCAGCTGCCTGGCGCCCTCCTACTCGCCCCGCGTGAATGGTGTGTGAATGGCGTGAATGTGTCTCTGGCCAACAGGCGCGGCGACCTTTGCGGGTCTCGCTTTCCGCACTACTCCTCAGCTCCTTCATCCACACTAATTTGTTTTACAGTTCTCCTCCTCTTTTATCGCATAGTCGTTCATCTTTATTTTTATGTCCTTAATCTTCCTTTAAACCATTCATTTCTGCCTTGCTCTCTGCGGCTCCCTCTTTCTGTTTCGTTCTGCTGATCATCTCATAGACCAGGAATTTCGAAGAGACTTTTTTATCATTCTTAATATGGTAATGAAGCTTTATTATTATTATTATTATTATTATTATTATTATTATTATTATTATTGATACTGTTATTCATATTATGACCAGTCATCAATCAAATTATTATCATTTTTCCGTGTATTCACTTGTCTTAATGAAATGAAGATTTAAATCTGGAAAGGTGAACAGTTTTAAAACTGTTGCAGATTATCAGATAACTGTTGCTTAAGGAATTAATTTTCATTGTTATTTTAAATTGTTAATTTCAAATCATTAATTTTAAATGTAAATTCCTAATTTATTTTCTTAAAATAATATTGCTCTATTCATCAGTTTGTGAAGGCTCTCTGATTATAAGCCGCATTGTTTTGCACACTATTAGCAAATTTACAAAAAATATAATTCTATATTACAGACAAATTGATGGATTTTAGTCAAGTTTTGTTCCATTATTTGGCAAGTTCATTTTACTTTTATTAATATTTAAAAATCACAGAATGACAATGATTTGTGTAAAGTGTTTCCCAGAGGCATAAGATGTCTGCGGAGAGCAAATATTTTCATTATTTCCCACGAGTGCCACATAATAATCTGAACTTCAAATGGAGAGATTTATACATAGCATCCAATTGATGCAACTGAGCAAAGGTTGTCTATTTAAGTGACGATTTTCATCCTGTCTTTGACAAAAATGGAGGCAAAAGCGATTGGAGAAACCTCCAGAGGTCTCAGTTCATCGGATTTGCGAACTTCGAGTTCTGCACTGAGGTGGTGCTTCTGAAATTGCTTTCAGTTCGTAGACCTTTGACATTTCTTTTCATCTGTCTGTGCATTGCGAAAAACAAAATTTCAACGTTTCAGAACGCTCTCTAATTGCATGGTCTTTGCTCACTGGTGGATTATTTTGGTGTTTCTGCAGCCGAGTAAAGAGAGCAAACGTGAAGCAGTGAGTACTGTACCATTTATTACAAAGACCATTTCTTGTTTCGGAATACGAGTAATTGCGGAGAAAATAATATGCACTTCCAGAATGAATGCGTAATGAAACAAGATACCTTAGAGACATTTGAGGAGAAGGCGTTATGAATATACAGAAACGGAATTTTGCTTTTTTTGTGAGGGGAATTTAATAACAAGGTGGAGAGACTTTTAGGCGTAGTTGTGGTGCTGCGCCATGTGCAAATTGCTTCGGAGCTCACCGCAAAGGAATCAGATGAATTGAAAGCGCGGTTCGTAAAAGAGTGATTAAGTTTCAATTAATTCTCTGGTTGCCGGAACGAATCTTCATTTTTTACGAAGCACATCGCACAACGTTAAAAAAAATGTCCAGTCATAACTGCTCAAATACTGAGCATGCTTGTTTATTTTCTAGAGTAAACCTTGCGATTGAAGAAGAATGTTTTGTACCACCTCTTCAATACACCATATCCTGTCACTCTCTCATACGTTGCAGAGTTCCCCGGCTCTTCTAACCAAGCAGAATTCGAAAATGTGTGTTGGGTAAACGACCGCACACGTCCATTGCGTTTGTCAAAGGGCGATGGCTCCATAAATACATAATGTGATGGACTCCAATATTGATGTTTGCCCGCCCATCACTCTTCAGGAAGAGCCGAAAAGTCCACCGTGCTCCACCGCTGGGCGCGGGCTTGCGAACGCGGGACGAGCAAGGCAGCCCGCAGCCGCGGCGGGGTCGCGCGTTTCGATCGCCAGCGAGCCACCTCCATGGTCGCACAGTGCCATGGTGTGGAGAGCAAGGCGTGCGGAGGGACAAAAATACCCTAAAAACAAAGAAGAAAACGTAAACACGTTCTCTCAATCTGGAGATGCTGGGGAAATCATGGACATTGTAGAAAATGGAATGAATAACTAAATCTGAAGCCACAATTTGCAACAGTCATTTATAGCTCGTAGAAAGATATTCAAAATGTTCCTTAAAAAATAACCACAAAAGTTCTTACGTATGACTTAAATATTTTAATGACTTTATTGCATGCCCACATGTGTATATGTATAAGTGGGAAATATTTATGCAATTAAAACTTCAAATGTCTCACATTCCAAAAATAAGAGGATAAAGTAACAAAATAGCTTACAGAGAACATACACGTGGGGAGGAAAGAAATATTTTTTACGAGCTTTTACGTAAAATTAAGTCAATTGTTGCAAATACTGTTATATTTCTTAGTTTTTCCATCTTGTTAAAAGATGTAATACACATCTCAAAACATGTTATTGCCTCACTTTGGTGCAATTTCGACCCATTGTGCGGCGGGAGCGCCTCGCGCCCGCCGGCCGGCCGGCCCGCCCCGAGGTAGGCCGACCCGCAGTACATCGATCGGCGGTGCCTGGCTCCTCGCCCGCGCCGCCGCCCCCATCCGCCAGGTCGCCGCCCCCATCGCGCCGCGCGAATCCATCGCCCGTCTGCGCCGCAAGGGGGCGGGGCGCCCCCGCCACGGCCGCCGCCGACGTCACGGCATTCGTTCATACCCAGGGAGCTTCAGCCGAAACCATTCTAAAGCCCGTTTTACACGGTAATATTTTTCACAGTTCTTCGTTGGTACAGAAAAGTGACGGACCGGACCCGATGTAATTTGAACAGAAAAATTACTCATGCTTTGTATTTAGCTTCCGATTTCATCAGTTTGACTACCGGGCTCCTGGCGTCACTTTCCGGAACATTTCTCTCGATTGCTGTGTGTGCTGAGGTTTGTTTCGTCTAGATTTGAGAGCGTTCTAGTGTAACTGAATTGTAAGATAAAGTGATTAGTGTGATGAGAAATAAAACATGGACTACGTTCTGATGTCTCATTCCGCGCTGCCCTAAAATAACCTAACTCAATTTGTTACCAGAGATTCAATGTTCAACTGTTTGATCTTTTGCGCTTTTTGTAATGTCCTCAGGAAACATTTTCATCATGATTTTGTGCTGAAAACAAAACAACCTTGTAAAACCTCGATCTCGCTCAACTAGTTTCCATACCGGAACAATACCGTGTAGAAACCAACGTCCGGTTTCAAACCATTTTCTGTAAAGAAAAATGAAAAAATACCCTGTATTTTTACTTGGTTTAACGTGATACATTATTTACACAACATCACCTTCAGCAACCACACGGCCTTGAGGAAAATAAAGTATATTAATGGTTTTATCCTTCTTTCTATAGCGCCACAACACAATTCGAACATTTTTTCTTGTATTCGCATACTCGGAGTGTTGAGGGTGAGTTTCGAGATCACGAGGAATAGATGTAGGCGAAACGAGGTTCCAGGCAGGCCCTGAAGGATGAGTGTCTGGTATCGAAGGGAATAATAGCATGCAATCCGAATTATGGGGTAGGGAAGAGGTCCGAAGATATCGCTTAAAAATAGGCTTTTAAGATTGGAAGGTGTGGATCGGACGCGAGGTGAATGATATTTTAAAAACTGATGAGATCCAGCTCCGAGATGATTAAATAATGTATGTGCCGGGAGAGAAGATGTGAGAGCTGACTTTTGTACTAATTTATTAAATAAAATGTAGTGGCAATACGTCCTGAAAACGCGAAACAAAAAGAAATCGCACACATCTAGTAATATAAATAAAACAAGTGAATAAACAATAAAAATATTATTTACTATTTCCTGTTTGTACGTGGTCAGCCGTGGCGCCTGTGGCAGTAGGGATCAAAGCCCCTAAGAACAACAAACCCCGTCCGGCGAGAAAGAGCTCCGGCATTTGTAAGTTGGAGACCAGATGAAAAATAAGAAACGTAACCCTATGTAAATTGAAGACCAACTCACAGAAGGGCATATGTAAATTGGGACCGACTACCTTCCAGGTAAAAGTGAAAGGTGACACTCAATTTTTTAAGAACATTTTCGTAGCCTTTATTTTTAAAACACAATTACCTTCCCAATCCTGGCTTAGGACGGGTATATTTCTTTCGAAATATTGTTTGGTTAAGGTTGGTAGTCCTTCAATAAATCATTCGTGGATTGAATTAATTCTGCTTATCTTGCCATTTTCATATTCTTACTGTTTCTCAGCTAATGCTCTATAACGCTGAGTATACAATGTGAACACCCTTTGTTTTCTTTGCTTTTCTTTTCGATATAGGGGCGAGTTTGATTTTCAATAAGGCACAAGGGAAAGCTGAACTGCAGCGCGGCGGCAGCCCCGTTAAAGCGCTTACCTGCCCAATCCGTCCTTTTCCTTACCTGTGTTGGTTTGGTCCTCAATTTACACGTTGAATTATAACGTAAGATTCGCAAGAAAATATCAAGTAATTGTGGTCCCCAATTTACATACGGCCAAGAGAACGATGGGGGGCGCGCAAAACCGGAACGCAGGCGGCCGAAATGCAAGTAGCACGCGAAAAACTGTTAAAAGAGTTCATCAGGAAATCAACTATTCCGAGAATTCAACTCCCTGAACATCATGACTTCTGACAGCAAAAACTTGGAATTACATCACACTCTGGCTTACCAGAAATCTCGGGTTCCCATCAACGTAATACCATTAACCAACTGGCAACAACAGCATGAGCACAGACGTACCCTTTTTTTGTATCCCCCCTCTCCCAAACACAGAATCTGGCAAACCCAATGTCTGAGTGGGTCGTAAAACACAATTCGCGGTGCTTGTTTCCTCCCCGCCAGACTACCAACTGAAACATCACCACTGAGTCGGCGACTCGGCGATCTTCGCCACGGCCCTCTGCAAGTTAATAATCGACCAGAGCAGTGGCCGGGGGGGGGCAGGGGTCGTTTTTCTGCCTCCGAGTTCATTAGGGCCCTCAGTCGCGAGGCTTGGGGCTGTCGCGAGCAGCGCGCGACGGGCTCTTTAGTGGCCGAGCGGAAAGCGAGTGCTTCAACAGGGGAGGGGATCGTAAAAGGGAACGGTTGGCCATAGGCTAAGCTCCAGTAATTTTCGTATTGGTCCAGAGTCCAGGTTGGTTTTTAAATTTGCACAACGTTTGGAGAGATTCAGACGGTGCTCCTGCTGCGTAAGAATAATAAACTCGGATGTCTCACGCAATTAATTTACCTAATCGTGGCTTTTGTTTTGTTGTGTTTTATTTCACAAGTGCTGAGAATATATAAACGGTGGAGTGTATCTGATATTAATTGCTCTGCATGATGATATTAAATTGGGTTTTTAATTGTTTAATTATCAACTGACTTTCCAACAGTGTTGTGCATTACATTGCCCTCGGGGGTGGGGGAGTAAAGAAGTGTGTGAAGTTGAAATTAACGAATTCGAGTTGTGATTTCTGTACGATATACGATGTTATGTACAATGACAAGAAAGCTATTTACATTATTTCACAGGGAAGTTTTACATGGAGAACACTAATTTTTATTGCATCTTAAATCGCTTTCTTTGCCGCAAGGATTGATCTGACCCACAATTTATGACCCACTACGACTCACAATTTATACAAATAGCCTAAACTTAATGAATTTCCTTTGTTGTCAGGAAGGGACGTTCTGGCTGTTGGGATAGGCTCGATTAAGATGTAATGGATATTGTTCTAGTTTCTCCATCTTACATTGCCATCAAGGAAGGACGTCCATTAATCCTCTTCAAATAAGTATTGAGCATTTTTGTCGTTTAAAATATCGGTCTTCTTCCTCGAGACGCGAGTTCCGTGCGTTTCAATAAACGAAGCCACGACAGAGATTTTCAGGAACACAGTGTACCTGTTTGAGCTGCCGCCGGCGGTGGAAGCGAGGGGCGCGGTGCGCCGGCGGGTGAGCCACGTGCCAGCCGCGCCAGCTCATCGCCCGCGCCGGCGGGGTGCGCCGGGGCGCGCCGGGGCGCGGGGCCGTGCGCGGCCTGCAGACGGGGGCCCGCGGCGGTCATTCCGCGCGATAATCGAACGCTTCGCGTCAGGTGCCGGCGGCGGCGGCGGCGGCGGCGAGTGGGAAACGCCGCAGGGCAGGCGATCGATGGCACTGCGTCCGCCTGCTGGGCCACGGGCGTCCGCCCGCCCTCCGCCCTAACCCCGTCCTCCCCCCTCCTGCTCCCGTATCGTCTGCCTTGGCCTGTCCTCGAACCTCGCGTTCATCCTCGGTCCCCATTCTCCTACCCTTCTCTCTCTTCCCTCGCGAACCCCCCTCCCCGCTTTCACCCGCCTTCGCCCGTCCTCGCACTCCAGGCCATCCCCGCTCCCATCTTTTCTCCTGTCTTCCTCCTCCTCCCCGCAGTCCTCCCTTCTCGAGGTCGTTTTCGCTCCCGGTCCACGCGCCCATTCCCGCTCCCACCACCCTTTCCTTCTCGCTCCCCGCATCAACTTCCCACTTCCGTCCCCACACTCTTATTTCATTCCTCCCGTATTTCTGCTCAAGATCCCTCTTTCCCGGCATAACGATTTTTCCGCTTCTGCTTCTATTTTCCGTCTCTTTCTTCTACCTTCTTTGCGCTTCGTTTTCACTCAACGATCTTTGTTTTCTTCTCCCTGCCGCATTTTGTCCGACCAGCTGGGTTTTATGGACGTCACCGCGGGAAACGACATGGTGACCAATCTTCTTATATTGCTTGTACGGTACAAAACATTCCCTCAACTTTGCAAGATGCGTTGTTTATAAAGGGTCTTTTTATTCCAGAATCACAGATTCTGATCGAATAGTACAGCAGAACAATGAAGTTCTTGTCAACCGGTGTATTTGTTGCTATTGCACTTTTGCATTTTTGTGGTGTTATTTAAGGTCGCATCAACTTCTAAGTCATATAGCGAGCACTATTGGATTAAGTCATTAGTGACCACTATTGGATTTTAACGTTATGGTATGAGGATGAAACGATATGGTGATGATAAGGGGTGAAAGGAAGAACACATACAACCATGCCTGAGGCGGGACTTGAACCCGCAAACTTTCGGTCCGAGATCGCTACGGCGCTACTGTCATAGTGATCTCGGTCACCGGGGCGGCACTGTTGAATTGTTTTCGTTTTGGAGCACTTTTCTGACGACGCAAACGCCTATCTTCCAAGCCACCAACGAATACTACAAGCTTCAACTTGCTCATACCCGTCTCTACATATGCGGGTACATTTTTAATTGCCTTTTTTCGCAAGTAGATTTAAAGTTCCCCTCTGAGTGTTTAGCAATACCCACACCCCTCGACATTCACGTAGTGTTTAGCTCTTCCCCCAGTCGCTGTTGCTAAAAATCATTTACTGTATGCGTGATGACTAGGGGGCAGCTTTTAATGAAATGTCATTTTTTCTTTCCACTTTTGAATAAATCCATTTAGTGTAGACATTAATTTTGTGTTCTGACAAAAGGAAATAACCCATTTTTATGTGACTTTTTTTGCATTTTTCTTCGATTTCGAATAACAAGCCATTTTTGATCATATTTAAAGCATTTTTCGCTAATTTCACTGATTTTAGAATCATTCTAATGGTATTTTCTTCGATTAATATTTACGAGAAGAAACAAATGTTCTCCAAAGAATTCGTCAACAGCCTATTTGATTTTTTTGCTCAGAAATTGTAATGTCAGCCTTCGTGAATATGTAATCTAAGTTTCCCGTGACGCCTATCAGTGCCATTGTCGGTTCGGCTGATTTCGGGGTAACTAAAGGCAGAGATTTTGTGGTAAAGAACAGTCCAAACCAAAAGTTCGCAGGTTGAGGTCACTTGAACGAAAGGAAGAAGCCTCGATTACATCAGTAACATATTAATAAGTTTGAGTTGTTTATCTGAATGTTTTACGTTATTTTTCTTTGTTTTTTGGGACATTTTAAAAACGTTTTAAGAGCATTGTAGGGCTTTTAAAAACATTTTAAGAGTATTTTATTGATCATTTTTGGCGATGTTGTAGGTCATGAAAATCCTACCCTTAATGATGACTGTACTTAAATACTAGATTTGGTTATTTAGTTTCGAGTTCGGACGCGGAGACGCGTAAGGAAAATAACACTCCTCTTGGAGCATTTTCCGCTTGTTAGATGCAGTTTCTTTCATTTATTTCGTATGTCTTGAGGTTATTTATTTGGGAATCATTATAAATGTAGTAAATGCTGATAAATGGCATTGCTACAGAACACGATTTCTTGTTAAGTAAAACAATAGATTTCTCAAAACCCAAATAAAGTCGGGCCTTTTCTTTTTAAACTGAGCACGTGATGACGACCATTTATTCCCTGGAATAAACACGTTATTTTCTGTAGGAGAATCGGATATTAATTCTCCTGAAGATGTCGAATACCACTTCTGTAGATGTGTACTAAAATTGTTCTTTTAATTCACAAGAATGAAGTTTAAATAATATGAGAAATACAATTTTCAAAAAAAGTATTAAAAAATTGAAAGAAAACCGAAAATAGGTTAATTTCTTTTCCTATTCCATAGGTAAAGTATACAATAACTAGGGGCTTGATGTTGATGATCTAAAACACTGCCAAACATTATCAATACAATGCTCAAAAAAATTCCTAAAAATACAGAAAAACGCAATATATCTTATCAAAACCAGTTCCGATGAACAACTCAAGGTGTCGGATGTGTTATTGATGTAATCGAGGTTTCTTCCTTTCCTTCAAGTGAACTAAGCTGGCAAAATGTTGGTTTGACCTGTTCTTTACCAGGAAATTTACGTCTTTATTTCTCGCGAAATCGGCCACACCGACAATGGCACTGATAGGCATCACAGGAACCTTAGATTACTTACAACTGCTGAAATTAGAATTCTGAGCGAATAATTTGAATAAGTTACCTTTGAATTCTGTGGAGAACATGTGTTGCATCTCGTAAACATTATTTGAAGCAAGTATAGTTAAAACAAGATTACAATCAATGAATTCAGCGCAGAATACTTTAAAAATTATGGAAAAAGGTAAAAAAATAGCTTATAAGTCAAAAATACAAAAAGAAGTGTTTTAAAAATGTGTAATTTCCTTTTGTCACGACAATTTTAATGTATATACTAAATGGTGTTGTTCAAAAGAGAAAAGAAAAAATATCATTTCATTAAAATTCGCCCCCTGGTAACAACTATCCCGCTTAGGGAAATGGAATGTTGCTTTCCCAGAAGGATCTATTCGGGAGGAAGTTAGGGACTGGAGGTTTGCGGAGTGGGGGTGTTGCCGCGGGGTCGAGGAACCGGGGCGTGTCCTTGACCGCAGTCGGCAGCGGCTGCGCCAGGGCGTGGCGGGGAGGGTGTGGAGAGGCGGGGCGGCAGGGGCGTCGCCTGGGCTCGGCCGCGTGGCGGCGGCGGCGGCGGCAGCCACCTGCACGTCAGGGGCCGGCGCCGGGCGCCCCGCCACCGCGGACCTTGTGAACTTTGCATGGGGGCGCCACCGCCGCCGCCGTGGCACGAGCACGAGGTCCCGACGGCGGCGGCGCCGGCCGCGGCGGCAGAGACGGAGGCGGTGGCGGTGGCGGGCCGTTGGCGCAGTGCTGGCTGCATCCGCCTCCGCCGCCGCCTCCGTCGCCGCCGGGATCAATAGCCTCTGCTGGCGCCGACCGTGGCCGCGGCCTCCTCCCCCACATGTCTTGCCGACGGCCGTGCCGGTGACCGTCTTTCTACGGTCTCCCTTGGTGTGATGCGCTTCCGCGCCACTGTGGACATAGGCACATTTACTTCCCATTACTTTCTGGGAAGTTGTTATATATAAAATAGAGTTAGCAAGGCGAAACTGCTACGTTTCGTTACGATATTATATATTAAATGAATTGCATTAATTTTTGTATTATTTTTGTTGTCTGTTATAGAGAAGCATGCTCGGTTTCATGTTGAATTAAAAATTAATAGATCTTTTCATTTAAAACTACACTTATTTTATATAATATTTATTTTGAGTAGTACAATATACAAAATTTCTCTTGAAAATTGTAGGACATGTAGGGAGTTCGAAAATGATAACTTTTTGACAGTGAAAATATACAGGGAAGTTGCATACGACAGTTATGTGCATTTACGCATGCAGCATTTGCTCTTGAATTTTAGGCAACTTCTAAAGTACAGATGTTTGTCAGGTCACATTTGGACGCACACAAGATAAGTTCATGCCCCCGTCACACAACTATGCGCACGGGCTGGCCTAAAATCTAATAAAAATATCACATGTGTAAATACATACAACGCAAACACATTAAGATATGTTGTTCCCTAAAATGAGGTCCATTTAAAAATGTTATTTATTTGGGGATATTCATTGGTTGATAGTCTTTCAAGGCAAGTGCCTAATTTTTTGCTATCATTAATACCATAAAGAAGTGGAAACAAAGGTAACTCAAAATACGTAAAAAATGTTGTAAATTATTTGTTTTGTACTCATTATTATTTGTACAGATTATCGATTAAGAGAATTTCTCAATTCATATCGACAAGTTCAGAATAGGGATGAAACATGACTAGTGTCACATGTTTACAAGTACTTTTTGTGAACGAATGGATAATGATAAAAAATATGCATCTAAATTTCCTTCCTTAATATGACGAAGGCTCTCCGACAGTTCAAAAACGGGAAACTCCCACCTGCTACATTACTAGAATATAAAATTAATTCCTTCGTTTATTTATTTACTTATACGTTATAGAATATATTTCATTAATAAAATTGTTATTTAAGTTATTGCAGTTGTCACACAGTTGTTAATTATTTTAATGGTATCTTGTTTATACCTACCTTTTAAGCGATTTCCAGAACAGACAAAAAATGACAATGACAGATCAGTCGTACGTTGTGGCTTGTGACTCTCGTTAACCGTAAAATTCCATTTGCACATCGCATTTTTCTGCAGAAAGTGAAAAGTGTACTTACATGTCAGTTACCATTTACACCCGAACGCCTCAATCACATGAAAATTGTCAACTCTTGGAATCCTGCATCGTCATTCTGCCGCTGTCATTTCCCTGATTTCCTGCTCTGTTCGTCTGCCCCTGCTTCTGTGCTGCCTCCTGAGCCCCCGGTGGAAGAGCGCGAACCCCCCCCCCCCCCACCAAGAGCAGCGTGGAAGGCGCAAGGGCCGGCCAAGTGGCTGCAGTCCGGTGCGGCGCGGCATGGCATGGCGCGGGGCGGCGGAGAATCGATGCCGGCCGCCCTGCAGGCGAGGAGGGCGGCCGGCCCTGCGCCTCCGCCGCCACCCCACTGCCTTCGCCTCCGCTTCCACCTCCGTCGCCACACCCTGCAGTGCCCGTGCCTCCGCTTCCATTCCGCCTGCTTTCCTTTCCACTGCTTCAACCACCGCCTTCATCGCCGCCGTCACTTTCTTTGTCACTGTTTCCGTTACCGCCTTCGCCGCCGCGTTTCTTACGCCTCCATCACCGTCATCGGCCTCGACGCCGGCTCCGTCACCGCGTCCGTCACCACGTCCGTCACCGCGTCCGTCACCACGTCCGTCACCGCGTCCGTCACCGCGTCCGTTACCGCGTCCGTCACCGCGACCGTCACCGCCTGCGTTACCGTCAACAGCTCCGTCACCGGTTCCGTCTTGGCGTCCGCTACCGCGTCAATCACCTCCTCCGTCACCCCCTCCGTTACCGTCAACAGTTCCGTCAGCGGCTCGCGTCCGTTACCGCGTCCATCACCGCGTCCGTCACCGCTTCCGTCAACGCGTCCGTCACCGCGTCCGCCACTGCGTCCGCTACTGCGTCCGTCCCCACGTCAGCCACCACCTCCGTCAACGGCTCCGCCACCGCCTCCGTCACCGCCTAAGACATCGCCTCCGTCTCCGTCATCTCTTCCGTCACCGCCTCCGTCACCATCCCCGTTTTCATCACCGCCCCGTTTTCGTCGCCGTCACTGCCTCCGTCACCGTCACTGCCGTTTCCATCCTCTACCCTGGCCTTCACTGCTGCAGCAGTCGCCGCCGCCTGCCGGGATTTCGGCTCGTGCTCCTCAGAGGGGCGGGCCCGCGCGGGCGCCCCCTCCCGCCCGCCATATTGATTGCGTCCCCAGGGAAGCGGCTGCGTGCGCTCCGCCGCGCCTCCCTCGCCCTCTTCACACTTCGGCGCTGGACGCCTCTCCCCTCCCCCTGCGCTCCCGCCAAGAGGCTTCCCTCGGACGCCTCCGACGAACTTGTTTCCTTTAATCCTACGCTCCTTTCGCTCAATGCGCCTTTTTTCATTCCCGTGCCATATCTTCGGGTTCTTTGCATATCATTGGAAAACGTTTTTAAACATCCGTGTAGTAAATTAAAAGCATGATACACACGTTCACTTAGAGTATCTTCTATTAAAATTGATACATTATTTGTGCTATGTTTAAAGACTTTTCAAAATACTCAAAGTGTTAACTGACTTTAAATAATCTATGCTAAATGTGGGAAATGCGAATGCTTGAATGTTTGTAAAATTATATGATCTATGGTCCGATTAAAATAAGTTGGTGATTGACAGTTGTACTTCATAAGCTGTAGCTTTATGCAATATGAGTGTATGGTTTGGTTACTTTAATAAGTATTTATTTCAGGTATTTATTTTCGTGTCCCGGGAACACGTGCACAGTGGTACGCAACCTGTCAACGTCACTCCCTTAAATTCGCAACTGTCAACCACCAACTTATTTTAATCGGACCATAGAGAAAAGGGTGCAGCTAAATCTGTTTTATTCTCGACTATAACTAGTATATTTTGTTCTTTTTGCTACGTCAGAAACGTTTCAGTATTTCCGTTTTGTTCCCGGTTTTCAGAATTTGTATGCTGTAAGAACAGTAAACAAATCAAAAAATAATCCAGATTGTTTTTGAAAAACTTCAATGTTCTAGCCTTCCTTTTACAGGTCAACGACTTCCTGACCTGAAGTCGAACATAACACAACAACACTGGCATTATCACTCCACAGAATTTGGTATCTCGCGTCATCTCACTATTCCTTCCCTCACGCCCGCCAGTCCCTCGTGCAGTCCAACATGCAAGCAGCTTGCCGCCGCAGTCCTGCGTGCGCGTGCTGGCACGCGGGTGCAATTTCGCGGGCGCACGTGTTCTAAACTACGGCGACCAGGCTGGGCAGCGGGCTTCAGTGCAGGGGATAAGGGAAGGCAAGCGACAGCACGAGGAAGGTACGTCCTCGCTCGGACACGACCCACCCCTTCGGACGAGCGACGCGACGCCTGCGCCGGGCTAATGAGGTTACACTCCGCGTGGACCCGCACTGGACGAGGCCACGCGAAAAGGGGCGGGCATGTCAGGGAAGGCGCAAGGAAAGGAAAGGATGGAGCGGGGCGTGGATGGGGATGGACCGCACGGTGGTGGGCAGAATGTGAATGGGGCTAGGATGAGGGTGGGATGAGTGGAGCGGGAAAGGGGTTGGACGGAGTGGGAATGGGTTGGAGCGAGGATGAGATTGTCGGTGCGAGGATGGAGTGGACGATACGGGCATGGAGTGGACGGAATGGGAATGGATTGAACGAGGCACGGATGGGGTGGACGGGGAGAGAATAGGGAATAGGATGGAGGGCGCTGGAATGGAGTGGACGGGGCGAGAATAAGGTGGAGGGTGCGGGCATGGGGTGGACGTAGCGGATAGAGTGGATGGAGAGAGAATAGGGAATAGGGTGGAGGATGCGGAAATGAAGTGGACGGGGCGAGAATAGGGTGGATGTAGCGGATGGAGTGGATGGGGAGAGAATAGGGAATAGGATAGAGGGGGCGGGGGATGAAGTGGACGGGGCGAGAAGAGGGTGGAGGGTGCGGTGATTGGGTAGACGTAGCGGATAGAGTGGATGGGGAGAGAATAGGGAATAGGGTGGAGGGTGCGGGGATCAGGTGGACGTAGCGGATGGAATGGATCTGGAGAGAATAGGGTGGAGTGTGTGGGGATAGAGTAGACGGGCCGGGGATGGGATGCTCGAACGAAGGTGGGATGGGACGGGCGAGGCATTGTGGGGATAGGATTGGATGGGCGGGGCTGTGATGTGTTGGACAGGGAAGGACTGAGAGAAGTGATGTGACAAAGGAGGTGAGGAAAGGAGGTATGAATGGAGGCGGCAGGACGGATCGATAGAGGGTGGTGCGGCGCGGCTCGACTCGCTTGGGTCAGCGGAACGTGAGTCGATTGATCGAGGAACCGAATCCAATCGAATTATGTCGCCGCTCAGTCATGGTTTCTGCACCGCCCAAGCGCGCCTCACCTGTCTTCCGGAACTGAAGAGGCTTTTGGGACTTTCAAAGCACAGTGTACTGGCATGTTCTCAACAAAGTCATCAATTTACAATAAGCATACTCGTACAATGATGATTAAAAATGACGAATAGCATTCTCAGCTTTAATGGCAAGTGCCTACCATAAACGTGAGTTTTTGATATTTAGATATCTTTGAAAAAACCAATTGACTGTATAATAATAATAATAATAATAATAATAATAATAATAATACTTTATTGCACAAAAAAGTACAACGGCGAGTCTCAGTAATTAAATTACTGCTTTTCAGACTAACCACAAGAAAAATACAGATCATAAACATAAAATCAAAAGAGAATAAGAATAAGTTGAAAAAAAGCATAAATGTAAGTACATGAGGATTAGAAATTGAAAAAGTTACATAAGTAAAATACAATTGTAAGTGTATAGCAGATAATATGAGACAATATAACATAACAGGAAACACTGAAGTAAAGCTAAACATCAAGAAGGTTACAGAAAATTTAACATAATACATCAAGAAACACTGAAGAAAGATTAAAAATTAAGTTTAATAAATTTACAAAGTTTTTCACAGAATGATTTGTAGGGAAGGGTTTTAAGCTCATGAGGGATTAAATTGTAGAAGTGTGGACCAAGATAGCTAAAGGATGCCTCGAATTTGGTAGTACGATGAACGGGAATAACAAGTAGGAAATTGGCAAATCGGGTAGTACGTGAAGCAGACTCATTTGATTGTGAAAAAAGTTTAAGCCGATCCCGAAGATAACTGTGAGAATTAGAGGAGAGCACAGAGTGTACCAGTAAACATAGGTGAAATATCCATCTCTGTCTCATGGTCAACCAGTCTGATTTATCCATGAATGGTGATATATGCTCGTATTTCCGAACATTGAAACAGAACCTCAAACACGCATTCTGAATAGATTGAACTCTAGCAAAATTTCTTTGAGATAGTGCAGGGCTATAAACAATATCACTGTAATTAAATAACGACAGTATGAGAGTATTGCACAACATTAGCTTGGTTGACTGTGTTAATTGGTTGCGATATTGATATAGGGATCTTAATCTCAAATATGCTGCTCTACATTTGATTAACACATAATGATCAAAATTCCATCCACTGTCCATCCATAAACCAAGATTTTTAGCAAGATCAACATGACCAATTGAATGACCATCAATTAACAGCTGAAAATTATCCGTATTTGCATTTCTTAGGCGATTTGTAGGGTCTAGAAAGAGATACACAGATTTATTAGGATTTAAAATTAATCCATTCTCCATAGACCATTTATGAATATTACCAAGATCCACATTTAAGCAATCAACAGCCAATGAAAGATTAGATGGGTGAAAGGAATAAATTAATTGAGTATCGTCTGCATACATCTGAATCACGGAGTTGAAGGATAGATGCATTAATGTTGCATAGATGTTAAACAGAAGGGGACCTAGAATGGAGCCTTGAGGTACCCCTCGAAATAAGAAGCGTAGAGATGACGTTTTTGTAGCATCCAGGGTGCGTACGACCGTTGACTGAGAGCGAGCTGATAGGTAAGAACTGAACCATTCAATTGCAGGTTCTGAGAAATTAAGGAAGCGCAGTTTAGATAATAGACGGTCATGACTTAACGTATCAAATGCCCTGGAGAAGTCCAATAGACAAACAACAGATACCAAATCTCGATCGAACGCTGTCAAGCATATATCAGACAGTAGAGTTAGTGAGGATGTAGTGCTGTAACCGCGTCTGAATCCAGACTGATTGTGAGGTAAAAGAGAATGTGTTTTCAGAAATCTCTGAATTTGTATCTCAACACACTTCTCAAGAATCTTTGACAGAAAAGGAACTAATGTTATTGGCCGAAAATCAGAGTAACTAGATGGGTTATTAACTTTAGGTATTGGAATCACGAGACCGTGTTTCCACGCAGACGGAAACTCAGACTTTTCTAATGAATAGTTGACTATATGGGTAAGATGAACGAAGCAAAATGGCAGGCACAGTAAAACCATGTTTCCAGAAATGCCATCCGAAGCAGCACTTGTCAGTTTAAGTGAGCGTACAACATTAAATAGATCTTCTTCAGAGATTGGCTTGAATGTAAAAGGGGGAAGTGAATTCACAACGTGGTCGCTTGGAGAAGACAAGACGTGAGTTGAACAACGAGGATCAGGGATGGAATCAACAAAGTGGTTATTTATGGAATCAGGATCCGAAAGCAAAGGAGTTGCAGGAACCAAATTGTCACATCGATGAACGTTAGCTAGCTTAAGTTTCTTCCACAGAATATCCGATTTCAAGGACGATAATGAGTCAAAGTATGCTTTCTCTTCAGAACGTAATAAACGCAATGTTTCATGTCGGAGCATTTGATATTTAGCCTTATAATATTCTCTTTCACAAGATGAGTGAGATTTTTTCATCTTCTTTTTCATCAGATTGCGTTTGCGTATCATACATCGAACATTTTTTGTTACCCACGGCGCCATAGAACGTCTAAAAGAAACAGTTTTAACAGGGGCAAAAATATCAATAAGCTGTACAATAAGAGAAGCTAGGATAGATACCTTCTCATCTATAGATTGACCGTCAAAAATATCATCCCAGCGAACATTGGTAGCCACATCATTAAAATTATCAATCGGTATAGATCGTAGATCTCTGAACATTACAGTGTGCCGCAAGTTTTGCTTAGGAAGACATTTAATTTTACAGGAAATTAGTTGATGGTCACTAATGCCTGCTGAGTCCGATACATCAACATCAGTCACTTCCAGGGAATCAGATACAAATAACAAGTCAATAATAGACGATGATGTAGCAGTCACACGAGTGGGTTCTGATATAATTTGTGAAAAATTAAAGAATTTTTGAAAATCAGCGACAAGACCATTAGCAGAAGATAATTGCGTCGATGTGATACCTATATCAACATTAAAATCGCTTAAGCAAACTATGGAAGATGTCATTATCACAATATTGGATATTATAGACTCTAACGTTGAAAAAAAGACTGAGGGCATGTAGCCAGGCGGCCTATAGGCAGTGACAATTGCTAAAGGCAAGTTGTCGCACGAGCATCTCAGACCATCTATCAATATGCCAACAGCCTCAATATGGGCGCTTGAATCTGAGGAGCTAGAAGCTAAATCTAGCACTGAATAATTCAGTTGAGATTTGAGGTAGATACATACACCACCTCCTCTACTTAGAGGACGATCACAACGAATAAGATTATATCCATTTATCTGAATATTAGAGTCAGGAATATTCTCGCTTAACCAGGTTTCAGACATAGTGAACACATCAAAGTCATATAAGTACATGCAGTTACGCAGATCAGATAAATGTGCCGTTAACGATCGGACATTAAGATGAGCAATAGAAAACTCAGATGCAGCAGTACTGGTAACATAATTAGTTCGTTTGTTGGGGACGGTAGAACAAGGACAATGCAGTCACAATTGAGACAATTTCTGTAAATCAGTACATGAAGTAATTCTGATAGGAACAGAGTCAGGTAATTGTTTAACAAAAGTGATTCCTCTCCGCATCCATACTACAGCTAGACCCTTTTCCTTAACTATTTTTCTGGCCTCATAAAATACCTTTCTCTCAGAGTATAATGATGGTTCAGTTATTGTAATTAAACCCTCATTCCAGTCAGGCGAGACTTCAGAAGCTTTAAGATATCTTTTTTTTTCGTTTGGCGGCAATCCATTCATCACGAATAATAGTTGAGATAAATTTCACAATAATTGGGTTACCTTTTGACTTTGGGCGGTGAATCGAGTGAACATCGTGAGTGTTGAACGTTAAGCCCAGAACACAACCAATCAAGGCAAGAATACTCAGAAGATCAGCTGTAGTTTCACGTGATTTAAGCTTCGTACCCAGGATCACCAATTGGGAATAGCGCTCGGCACGGCCCATGCCCTCAGTGTTCACAGAAGTCGTAGTAGAAGGCAGTGTCAAAGCATCAAACGAACTCTTTAAGACCTCGAGATCGCTCTGTATACCATCACAAAGCCTCTCAAAACTCGCCTGACTATCAGAAAGTTTCTTCACTTCCGACTTTACCGCATCAATACTAGTTGGTAATAATTCTAGCTTTTGAACTCTAGATGGCAATGCTTCTAGTTTTTGAATCCTATCAGACAGCGAGTTAATGCTCAATACTGTCTTCTCATTAGAACGAATAAGCTCTTCCATCTTATTCTCCATCAAAGTCATGAAGTTATATACTCTTTGAGAATTCAACGATAGCTCAGATGTTACAGAACTAGATGCATGTGTACCATCATGGGTTTCGAATAACAAAGTTTCTGATGACTCCGGTAAGGAGGAAGCGGAAGCTTCGGCTATGCTTTGTATTTCCTTCTGGCAGGATGAACAGCATTTATATCTCTTATTTTGCCATGTAACATTTTTAAGCAACATGCATTTATTGGGATGGAAGAGTTTCAAACATTTGTTACATGAAATGGGTGAGGTGACAATCTGCCCACACTCACTACAAGTCAATGTAACAGACGACTGGGATCGTGTATTGTTGCTTACTGAAGGTTCATGCATGTTCAATGCACAGATAGATAACAAATACCAGAGAACTATAGAAATTACAATTAAATTGATTGCGAATAAATCGCTGCACAGGGAAATTCACTGTCCTGCAGCAGAGGGAAAAGCGCGGGAGCAGCGCCGCGCGCAACCAACCTTGTCCGTCACCTCACAAGAACTGTCTCGCTGCACAGGGAAATTCACTGTCCTGCTGCAGAGGGAAAAGCGCGGGAGCGGCGCCGCGCACAACCAACCTTGTATAAAATAGGCAAATTTTGCTAGTTGATTCTCATTAAAATTGAAAGGAAGTTATGCAATTTAAAGGGTTATGTGTAAATCGAGAAAAATATTGGCAGAAAATAATTCAAATTCAAAAATAGAGAGTTAAGGATTTTTTTTGTATTGTCAGATGGGATGAAGTTTTTTAAACGCATTAAAACGCATATTTCAGGACAAAATAACAGTTCTTAATTTTGCATAAATATTTATTGTCAGTGTTGAAGAACTGGTCGAGAGTCCGAAAATGTCTTCTATTTAAAAAAATGAACTCATAAAATTTAATGTAACTCCACAAGAAAATAACCTTCCTGCTCAAAATATTCAAATGTCAGAACAATGACTCTAGTTGCCCTTATAACTTGATAGAGAAAAATTTTAGAAAGTGACATAATAATAATTATCACACCATGTAATATTTTTATTTCAAATTGATAGTCTGATGTCCATTTCACATTTGAATCTGAACCAATATGTTTGTCGTAATAATGTTTGTAAACTGAATTGTTATTTAGAAGTAATTTGCACTAATAATCAATTACGTTAATGATGTATGTGATATGTAATAATAGATGGCAGTGACCTGTGATCTCCGTTTCTCTTTGTTGTTCTGCATTTAGTTGATTCAGCAGCAGCATTTATTTGATTCAGCGGGATTTGGGAGTTTAATTTAATGAGATAATTAGTCGGGATTAGTGGCTTCCAGCACAAAAAATGCTGCTGAACAAAACAACACAATGGCTTTACGAAAAGTAGCACACACATGGCCCAAGAACAAGAAATAAAATACTCGTATAACATTGCAACACATTAAGTTTTAATATCGTCTTCACGAAAAATTTTAATTCTGTCTTCACGAAAACTGCAATAACATATTTAGTATATAGGGATACGGATGCCCAGTACAATTTTTCTGTATATATCAAGGATATAATTGCTCTTCCAGTAACGCAACACGTGAATAGCAAATATAATGGCGCGCGGCTTCTTCCTTAGAGCTTTACTGACGCATGTCGTGGGCGGCGTAGAGTGGGTGTCAGCCGCCCGGGGCGGAGGAAAATTTCGCCGCCCCCTTGTTTAGGTATTCAATTTAAAAGGCTAAAATGTATACTAATTCTAAAGAACGTTTCGGCAATAACAATTATCATTGTTGTGTACTATACAGGCTATAAACAAAAAAGTCACGTATATTTGTTTTACAATATAATAATTAAATTACAAAAATTCCTAATGGTATGCCACTTACATTGATATAACAGATATAAAACACTTGTTTTATCTTGACGATCGACAAGACTAAGTTATTATTGAATATAAAACACAAATTAATTTTCAATTAAAACTAAATCGATACTGTTAATATTTATATTTTTATTGAAAAATAATACAATTGATAGAATTAAAAACAAAACTTCTTTCTTTATCCAAAACTTTATTCGTCTACTTTATTTACGAGCAAAGTGTTTTATTGCACTATCAATGTCTTACCATCACATATCTCTTGCTCATTAGACAAGATAGCCAGGTTGATTAGCCTTAAAATACTTATTGTTGATCTTAATTATTGATTAATTTCAATTTTGAAAACCTCTTCTCACAGCTGGCATTGTTTATGGCAATTATGAGGAATATTCAGAGCATTATTATAATATTGGGCAGAGTATCTTCCAGTTTATATTTCAATAATTAAATAATAATAATTGTAATAATTAAAGTATGTCCGCATTAATTTATTGATTTTCGTTTACTCTGACAGCAATAAAAGTTCGCAGTAGTAGTCATTCCAGCTTGAAGACCTGCTCATCAATTTCAGCAGATGAGAAGTGTAGATTACATTTAGTATATTGTACACCTATAGTATACTGTAGCTATGTATTACATCTAGTAACATAGCCGGCGGTAGACAAGCAAACTTATCTAGAAATTCTGCAGCATCTACAGATTTTTTACAATTAATGTTTATAAGATTTTTTTTACCCGCCTTGGACCATGCATGCACCCTGCATTTATCGGAACTCAGTTTCATTATCTCGGTAGCAAGTGCATGTGATTTTTATTAATGGATCAGCATTTAGCTGGACCCTATTTTTATCCCCCAGAATTGTTAGCCCTGGCGGTATGAAAGATGAAATGATAATGAGGGGTGAAAGGACGACACACACATACAAACATAGGCTCCGACAATCGCGGGACTCGAACCCGCGATCCTTTCGTCCGTGATCGCCACGGCACTATTGCTTTAGCGATCTGGGCTTTCTGGACATGCATAAGAGATTATTATTACAAATTATTATTATTCCACTACATCACGACTAAAGATGTTATATATCGGCTGAATATAAAATCTACTCCAGGTTGCAACCAACTACCTAAGGAGCAGATATAGGGACTGTCGGTGCCTCTGCAATACTTTACGCAAAATGTGGGCTGTTCCAAATAAAGCGATTTCTTGCACTTCCCAGTCTTTTGATTTACCTGGGAGTTTAAACAAGTTCTTACACAAATTTTGTGGAACAAATCTCAGAGCTCCGATGACTGTCGGTACAACCTGTGCTTTTAAACCTCACATTCGGCTGATCTCGATTACTAAACTCTTGTATTTAAGAAGTTTCTCTGCCTCCTTGGTAACAACGTTTTGATCGCAATGTACAGCAACATCGACAAGTAAACACGATTTTTTCTCCAAATCTCGGATAACTATATCCGGTTTGTTTGCCGCAATGGTGCGATCAGTTTGGATTTGTTGGTCACACAACATTGTACACAATCCAAAAGACGTCACCGGTTTTGGTAAGTGATCGTACCACTTGGGGCATGTGTTTGGAACATTGAGGGCGGTACAGATCTGCCAGTGGAGGTAGTGTTTAGAAATACTTGAAAATACACGACAGGGTGTGTACCCTGTCGTGTCTTTTCAAGTATTCGGTCTTTGCTAGGATTGGACAAGCTGAGACAATATGATCAATGGTTTCTACTTGTGTCCCTGGCACATGCGGCATTTATCATCTTGGGAAATTTTGAGAACCGCTTTATCATAATGTCGTGTTCTCAAGGCCTGATCTTGGGCAACTATTACAAGTGCTTCCGATTCTGGCTTCATTCTTCCCCTTTTAAGCTACATAAATGATTGATCTTCATTGATCTGTGCTCTGTCCATTCGTTTCAAATATTATCTGTGGAGTGGTTTGTCTCTCCATGATTTCTTTAGCATGTCTAATATTTCATGTTAAGTTTATTATTATTATTATTATTATTATTATTATTATTATTATTATTATTATAAGATACAAAATCTCAACACTGTTGGACATGAGACAATACGTCGGAATTGAGATTCAAGACGTATTGTATAACAGTTGAGTTGATATCATTCAATCTCGTCTCCTAAGAACTTCCTCACAATATGGCAAGTGTCCAGTATCACAGATTTCTGAATTTTTGATCTGATTCTTTCTAATTGAAGGATTTTCAAGTGTTTCTTTGTGCTTGTAGGAATTAGTTCTGTGGCCGAAATGATAATGGGTCTAATATAGACTTTCTTGACTTTCCACATTTTCTTTACTTCATCTGCTAGATCCTTATATTTGCTGATCTTGTTGCTATAGCTATTGTCGATATTGTGGGAGAGTGGAATGGCAATGTCAATCAGATGGACTTCTTGTTTCATTTTATCTAGCAAGTTGATGTCTAGCAAAGTGATGATGGTGAGGTCAGTCCTTATTTCTCTATCCCAATAGAGTTTGAAATCGCTGTTATCAACTACTGGCGACTGTTCATATTTATAATAGGGTGATGCTGAAGCTGTGCCTCCTGCTAAATTTTGATGGATGATTTTTGCTACATTATTGTGTCTTTTGGTATATTCTGTGTTTGCAAGTGTACGGCAGGATCCTGTGATGTGTTCTATTGTTTCTGCTGTTTCATGACATTTTCGGCATTTATCATCTGAGATTGCTTCCTTGATTATGTATTTTCGGTAATTTCTAGTGGCTATTACTCTATCTTGGATCGCCATCATGAATCCAGTTGTTTCGCCAAAGAGGTTTCCATTTTTGAGCCAGAGGCTTATCTATATTATCTTTGTCTAATTGATTCGGAAATGTACCATGCAATTCTTTTTGCTTCCAGTTCTTTTTCTGATCCTCTATTGATGTACTCTTTGGAGTGAATGTGGAAGCCTCTGATAGATGCAGTGGAGTTGCCTTTACATCGGCTTTACAAATGACATCAAACATTCTATTGTCGGTTTGCTTCTCGTGAAAGTAGCATCTGAGGTCGTTAATTTGTTTGCTATGGAGTCGCGGAATATCGGTGATTCCTATGCCACCCATCAGTATTGGAAGAGTCACCCGTTCTATTGCTGATTTTGGATGTTTCATTCGGTGTTTTGTCAGTTGTGTTCTGACTAGTCTTTGCTACATTATTGTGTCTTTTCGTATATCCGATTCTGGCTTCATTCTTCCCCTTTTAAGCTACATAAATGATTGATCTTCATTGATCTGTGCCTTGTCCATTCGTTTCAAATATTATCTGTGGAGTGGTTTGTCTCTCCATGATTTCTTTAGCATGTCTAATATTTCATGTTAAGTATATTATTATTATTATTATTATTATTATTATTATTATTATTATTATTATTATTATTATTATTATTATTATTATCATTATTATTATTTATCGGGATATTTTGCCGCCCTCTAAAAGTGGCGCAGATGTGGGCCGCCCCTGCCGCCTCCACTGCGCTACGTTAATGATGACGTCAGCTGTCTCATAAGAAGTGAAGCACAGAGTAGGAGATTTCAGTTGGTAATATGAGAACTTGCGGAGTAACACTACCAAACATTTTCAAAACCATACAGTTTCAATGTTTTTTTTATTTTCCTGATTAACTGTGTATCTAACAAATCTGTAGACTCTTTCACGTGGCCAGTAGCTGCATTGTTTCCTTTCAACTTATGCGCGAATTCGAAATTATTATTGTAAATAGGATATTCCTTTCATTGTTCCTTCTCTGCGTTTTAAATTATAGAAAAAAGTCATAAAACCAATTGATTTGTGCAATTGTTTATTATTAAATAATTCGGTAAATGAGAGTTAAACAAATCAGAATATATTATTTCATCAATTTTCGTTATAAATATACTACATAAGCAAGTGTTATTGAAGATTAAAAACAAGTGTTATTGAAGGATCATATAAGATGTGATTCTTCAATCATAACTGTTCTGCAATTATCTTGAAAACGTATTCGGTGTTTTAAAGGAATTTTATACGTGCTCGCCAAAAAATGCCCTGTTTCATTAAAAAAATAATTTTGGAGGGAGCAAATGATACCATATTGTTAAGACGAGTGGGAGACTGTTTAGAACTTTTTATTCCTAAGTACTGAACACAGTACACATTTTACGACAATACATAGTCTTCATTATTATTATTATTATTATTATTATTATTATTATTATTATCATCGCAAACATCACATTTGCTAAACATTTCTAGAATAATTAGTAATAGAATGGAGTATTTTCATTGATTTATTAAGTGTGTTAATTCAATTTTAACCTGATGAATAGACCAATGATATAATCTCCCCGAAGTGTTGCCAAATAACTACCTCAAGATCTGATAATGTTTTATAATTGAACAGCACTTTTGCCTGAAAGTTTATGGAATTTTACATTCAAGTCTGTTGTAAAACTGATGGTCATGTGATTATGATAACTATAAATATACTTGATAGAAGAGATAGTCACAATATAAAATCACTGTATCTACCTGCTGATTGAAAAACCTAACAGAACTACTTACTATGTAATTAATTTAAAATAATAGTGTATGGTCATTGGATACTATGCCACACACCGTGACTATTGGCATTAATTTGTACTGTTTAAGCATTGTTTTCTTGTTTATGGCAGATACGTGATTCTTATGTAATTCAAAACTGTTTAGGTTGGCAGAGTTTGCTTCAATGTGGGTAAAGATGTAACATCTATACTCATTAGAATTGAGAGAATATGTTTTTCCTACGTCACAGCTTTTGTAATTTTTATTTCCATGTCATATGTCATACGAAAATAACGTGTGTTTACTGTTTGCTCTTTATGGAAAATAGTTACGGTATGCATAACAATTTACGAGCAGCACTGAAATATTTCCTGCGCTTTCTGTCCAACACGTTGTGAGTGTACTAGCCCTATTTCATGAAATAAATTATACGTACTCTCTGAGCTTTATATATCAGAGTTTTTATTTTTCTCATTATTTACCATAACTTAGCACCAATGAATTATTGCCTAACTATCAATCAATCTTTTGTCAGGTTTCGTATATATCTGAATTTGCTGATTTTTAAACCTGGATTCACAAGGCTCATTTCAACGAATACTAGCTACAAGGTTGGGTCACATATGACCCCGCGCTCTCTTAAATGTTCTTTCTTTTTTCAGATTTAATATTCAACAATGAAAGATGAAATCTCTATTTTAGTAATAAGAAAGTTTATTTATTTATCATTTGTCTTACAATAAACTGTAGAACAAACTATATAAATTACTAAATAGATTAACTTGCAAACAAGGATCCTATTCCGTATAGATAATCCCATGAGAAATAATACTTGGCGCTGTTAGCATACAAAATAACTTCAGAAAGAAAACTCTTGAAAGCTTGATACAAAATAACAAATATAAAAAAAATTATGAAAACATCATGAATGTTGCTAATCTGACTTTCAAACTGTCAAGAAACTTTGACATAAAACTTCAAGGAGCAAAGAGTAAATAAAAGGCAATCTTCCAAGCTATTCTTACAAATGAGTAATGGATTCGTTGGACATTATGACAGAAAATAAACGATAACCATCAGCAAAAGCATACTCACATGTTAGAAAAATCTGTGACTCTACTGTATTTCATGACCATCTGTTTTGGAATCCATTGCGTAGTTCATGGGTCCAAAAATAGAAATCTATGTCAGTTAGCCGACGTTTCGGAGTTTTATTTCTCCATCCTCAGGGCTGAATACATTTACAACACGGCTAGATATATAAACACTAATTTCTCAATGTCACACTAATTACACAATACACAGTGTATAAACACAATTACACAACGTATAAAAATTAATTACATACAAGTGTGCTCGAAGCACACATTACCAATCGCAAATGGTTTGTTTTATGTATATAAATGTATGTATGTACTTGGCGCGACAGTCCGTGAACGGGCTCAGTTCTATCAGCGACGTCCCTGCCTCACAGCCATGGGTTAAGGGGGTACGTTTGGTTAGCACGTAGACATCCCCACGCCGGCGTGTGTAATTTTGACGATCTAGGAGGAAAAAATTAATAACTCTCTTTGAAATAAATTCCTCGTAATTTTTGGAGGTCTGTTGTGTAAAATGTCCAAATAAACAAATTTGCTTGTAAAACGTAAATTTTTACGAAATATTTTGTAAAATATTTATGAAATTTGAATACTTGCATTAGCCCTCATGACATACGTTTTTCAAACGTTGCATTTGTTTATCTCTATTGGACATAATATTTGAATTTTACAAAACATACTCGGCAAGAAAAATAAACCGAAAGTATATAAAAATAAAAAGCAAAAAAAGGAAAAAAATAAAACAAAAATGAAGTGAGAGGAATGTACAACAAATATTTACAAATTAGTTTATAGCACTCCTCGTGTATTCTTCTGATGGTGATTCTTCTAAATATACAGTCTCTTTTTTGCCTTATTCCTTGATTCTAATAACACGAAAAATTCTTGTTTCACGTTTTTGGTTGCAGTTGTAGTTTTGGCGCGCATGTTCGACATGAATGTTTCTGAGTTAATAAGCAGCCGGTAGAGCAAATTCATATTTGCGTTTGCTGTTGACGTTTTTCTAGTTCTTTTTCGCCACTTTCGCTTTATTTTCATCGTCTCTCACTTGCCATGTTCGCATTTATGAACAATAAGAAATATGCAAAATGCACTCAAAATCATTTTTTTTGGCGTATGTGTACATACTGGCGGGTTAAAATATTAATTTCCACCATCAAAGCAAGTGCTTATCAACTGACAATGATGGAGGCTTTTGAAGAATGGATCTTCGAGCTTTCTTAATTGTAGTTCTCTTATTGGAAGAGGCTTCACAGAGCTCCTTATCTATAGCTGTCACATATCTTTGGCTTTACTTCCTTTTGCCTTAGTTTGATTTCTATTGCTATGAATAATTTTTCTGAGCTAGTAGTGTCTACAAAGGGTTTCAATTTTATGGTTTTAGCTTTAATCCCTCAATATCTGAAGGACTCATTAGGACTTCTAGCTCTATTAATTTTTACATTTATTTGTGATGGACCTGAGACTTCCTCTAATATTTAATCAGGAAGGGTAAGAGTTTCTTGCAGCCAGAAGGAATTATATTTCAAGAACGACTCTTTACTTCTTACGGAGTTTTGCAATCCGATTTTTTGAATTTTTTGACAAATACATCTAGCGTAAGTCTTAATTTTGTCCATCAGTGCTTTATGGGGCTCTATAATTCCTAATTCATGTAAGAAAACATTTAATACAGCTTTAGATCTCTCATCAAGTGAATTGTTTACTCATGTATCAAATAACAACCTGCAGGTACCTTGAAGAGACTTTCTGTAAAAACGTATATATAGTTTAGATAAGCAGGTTAGCACATAATTTAGATAATCATTATTTAGGTATAATAAGCTAGTCGATTAAGAACCGAAAAGTACTAGTTTTAAAATGTATATGGCCCAAAAGGTGTAATGGTGTATAACACATTAAAACTCTAATTGAATTTAGAGAACGTGTAATACATTCAATATAAATCGGTCATCTTTTCCATTAACGGTTTCAGACATAACAAAAATAAATACTTAAATTTTAGCTACAAAAAAATAATTGTAAAAGCATGTATATTACTAATAGTAAACCCACAAATCACAGAATGAGACAAGTAGTGTATCCCTACCAAGAGAACTTTACGGACTGAAAAGGGAACATTCAGAACTGAGCGCTGGCGGAGCAGCGATGGACTTGTTTGCACAATCACCATGGGGTCCATGTGACATTCAAGAGAAAACTAACAACGTTCCCACATAGTTCAGACATACTACTACACAGAAATATAAAAATTGTACTATTTCCATTCACTCGAAAATTTAATTTTTTCCAGCTAGTTGGCCAAAATTACACACTGTGCGCCGCATTCCGGTCTCATCAACCTAAGAAGTGAATTTTCTCATCGTCACACAGCAACATATACTGGGGCATTGCAAGGAAAACCCACACTATATTCTTTCCTGGACCGGGAATCGAACCCGGGCCCACGTAGTGGAAAGGAGCACGCTGACCAAGACCTAGGTGCGAGGCATGTATGTAAATACAATTCCACAATTAATTTTTTTAATTCAATTAAACTGCATACGACACATACCTTGCTTGTGTGTCGAAAATTACACAATCATAATCATAGTCAATCCAATACTCAGCACCACAAGAACTGGCATGACCCATTCAAAGGACTGCATACTAATTAATGAATTGGTGTTCATGCCTGGGAGCTAAACACTGACTACCAAGACTCTAATATCCAATACAACTTGATTCAAAATACCTTCCCACTATTCATAAAAAATAATATGTACATTTTGTGTAGGTAAATGGGTATAGGTTAAATGAATATCGGTTAATTGAATACCGGGTAAATTGAATATCGGTAAATTGAATGTCAGTAAATTGAATATCGGTAAATTGAATGTCGGTACACTGAATGTCGGTACATTGAATGTCGGTACACTGAATGTCGTACACTGAATGTCGGTACACTGAATATCGGTACATTGAATGTCAGTGTATAGATGAAATTTCTATCTGCATTATTTGTGTTTCTATAATTATTAACCAGTGCAGATTGTAGGCGTGTGTGTGTGACGAAGGGTGGTCGCGTGCGCAGGCCCTGTTCGAGCTGGAGCTGGCGGGCTGCAACGAGGTGACGGAGGCGGGGCTGTGGGCGTGCCTCACGCCGCGCATCGTCTCGCTCACGCTCACCGACTGCATCAACGTGGCGGACGAGGCGGTGAGCGCCGTGGCGCAGCTGCTGCCCTCGCTCTACGAGTTCTCGCTGCAGGCCTACCACGTGACGGACGTGGCGCTCGGCTACTTCTCCCCCAAGCAGAGCAACTCGCTCTCCATCCTGCGCCTGCAGTCCTGCTGGGAGCTCACCAACCACGGCGTCGTCAATATCGGTGAGTGCCATCCACACCTTCTCGTTCTCCTTCTTTGATAGAAGTACTAGATGCATCTTCGGTACATGCAGTATATCGAAAATGGAATTTAATGGAATTTACAAGAGGACGTCCTAGTGCTAGTACTGGGGATGCTTACATGTACACAATGTGTCAACAAGGTAATTGGAGTTTGTAAGAATTAGAATAAACGTCAGCCACAAGCCGACAACCAAGGGAGTCAATACGACAAAAAGCAAGTGTTTTGTGTGGGAGCACCTTAAATAAAATTATTAAAAATGGTCATAGTATTGTGATCGAAGTAATTTAAAGTAAAGGAAGAGCTTGTCTTAATTAGTGTTGGAAAATAGCATTGTTATCATTTTAAAATAGTATATTCTCATACTATTCATTCTCATTTAACCCCACATTCTTACCTTTATTTATTTCTTCAATTTTCATGCAACTGCAACTTCTCACACTTACAGATTTAAATATCAATGTAACTAAAATTATTGGAGCGTTAAGCACGGCTAAAATTAAATATATTAAATATTTAAGTGTAACTAATAATGATAAAATACATTTTATCGTCGTGTACGAGTTACAAAATGTAAATGAAGGCCACACTAGCATCTGCACCAAGAAGTGTCTGGGCGAGTCCGTTTATTTTGTCGAGTTGGCGGAGTTGAATGGAATCGTGGAGCGGCCAGCGCTGCCTGGCCTTAACGGCGCAGTCGAGCCCGTCGGGCGAGTTGCGCGAACGAGCACTTGTCTGCAGACGCACTTCGTGCCAAGAGGGCTCCTCGCACTGACCCACTTGACTCTCCGCGGCGGCGGCGGCCGCTGCACCGGGTCACGTCGTGCACTCTACCTTCCGCGCACACGGCCTTCGACGTAACAGTTTACGATGCGACCGGCAATTCTCAGTTGATCACTCCTGAAGGAAAAGGCAATGGTAATTCATAGAGCGCTCATTCATAACTGTTTATGGACTGTTGAATTGAGAAACTGGCATGAACAAAGAAAGTCTTGGTAAAGAGCGTTAAGCGGTACTCGGCCCCTGGTTTGTGCTGTACTCCGTTAGTTACTATAGTTTGCTTTTCCAGTGTTATTAAGGCGGTTCGGACGTTCTTCAGTTAACATAATGATAATAGGAGCTTGCATAAATTCAATTTAAGGAAAACGAAACAGATCCCTTTCTGTAGTAAAAACCTCGAAGTGTTTGTTTATAGTTTCGAAATTAATGCCTCTTCATGCTCGTATGATTTATAACAATATTAAAAATTCATATGGGGTCAAGGGAAAACGATACTTGAATTTTTTGCGAGATAGAGGTACATAAAATTTGCCTGTTTATTTTATTTGTAAACACATTTTCTATTAACTAATAGGCACGTGCCGTTACAAAAAGCCTGTCCCTACTATTTAAGGGAATTATTTTTAAAAGGATTGGAAGTCTATTTACCTGCTGTGCTGTCAGTTTCGCGGAGACCTCCCGCGAAACAGGTCTCTTGGCATTGCTTCATCTCGTTCAGGGGAGTTTGAAGGAGATTGTGTCGTTAAATTTTACGTGTTCCCGATACCGATAAAAGCACAAGGACGCGATGAGGAATTTCAAATGAGATATTTTGCTGTTTCAGCAAACAAAGAAATTACAATGAGTCGTAAACTTATAAAAAAATCAATATTCGGCTGCGCTTTTGAACCATTTTTTCGTTCGATATTTCATTTTACCTATGTCATTGGTACCTTTAGTTAGAACGTCATTTTTTTCAATTTGCCATTCAGGCATGGAAATCTATCTGAAATGGGCTTTTAAATTACTACGTGGATAATTGTAAAATTGAAGTAATTCACATTATTTTCTCATATCAATTTCAAAACAAAGAACTTACCATTGACCAAATACTACTTTTATGAATGACATTTGCATTAAGGAAGTTTATTCATACTATAATGACAATATTGAGATTCCATTATACTACCTGATATTATGTAATTAGTTTTGATGGAAATTTGAAATACATTTATCCTGCTAGGGCAAATCATTTATTTTTGTTCTTTATGAAACGTGTTACTTCGGTGCCATTCTTCTCATCAGACGTCTTAAAATCTTCTTTCTGTCATATTATCCCGGCATATTTTGGGAAGGCTTATATGTACTTTCCAAATAGAAGAAATCCAACAAAATTACCATATGTAGCAAAACGAACTAGTACTTTCCATCGGAAAAATAGACTAAAAGACATTATTTCAACGAAGTTGCTCTAAATTCGGGAAACATTATACTGTTTAATATTACTCTTGACACCACAATGTTTTTCTTGCCGGTGATTTGAGATAGTGAAAATCTGTAGATAATTAAAAATCAGAAAGAGAATTCGAATATTTCTTCTCATTCCTATCGACAGCTTCGAGCCCACCAGATCCGATATTTAAGGTTCATTATAAAGGCGACTGATCCCTATCCGACGGCGCGTGCTTTGGAATCGATACGGGAGATAAGCAAATAATGTGAGGGGAAAAAGGGGGCGGTGGCACCAGGGCGGCGATAGGGTTACGCCGCGTGGGGCGCCGCGAAGGAAATTAAAGGAAAGCGGCCGCACCCTTTGACCTATAAAGCGCGGCGGCAAAAGTCCTCATGTATATGCAGCGTGGCCCTCTCTCAGCTCGCGCGTGCGCCCGTGTTTTACGACTTGCGGCGTTTGATTACCAATAACATTTTGGCGTCGTAACAGCTGCCGTAAAAGTGCTTCCCGCCGCGGTGAATGCGTGTTTTGGTGGCGACCTCATCGATGGCGATCACTGTCCGCCCCTCCCCGCCATGCCGCGCTCTGTCCCGTCCCACCCCGTCCTGGCCCGCCCCGGCCCGACCCGGCCCGCCCCGCCCCACCCCGCCCCACCCCGCCTCTCACAGCCCCTCCCCGCCCCTCACAGCCCCTCCCCGCCTCGTCCCGTCCCGCCTCGTCCCGTCCCGTCCAGCCCTGTCCCGTCCCGCCTCGTCCCGCCCCGTCGCGTCCCGTCCCGCCTCATCCCCTCCCGCCTTGTCCCGTACCGCCTTGTCCCGTCCCGCCACATCCCGTCCTGCCTCGTCCCGTCCAGTCCTGTCGCGTCCCCTCGCGTCCCGTCGCGTCCCGTCCCGTTCCGTCCCGTTCCGTCCCGTCCCGTTCCGTCCCGTCCCGTTCCGTCCCGTCCCGTTCCGTCCCGTTCCGTTCCGTCTCGTCCTGTCCCGCCCTGTTTCGCCCCGTCTCGTCCTGTCCCGCCCTGTTTCGCCCCGTCTCGTCCTGTCCGCCATGCCTCGACCCCCGCCCTTTCCTGTCCCACCCCGCCGTCGCGGGGATGGCGCGACACGGGCGATGAGAGAAGGGAGCGGGGTAGATGGGGAGGGGTGCATCCACGTGAGATGACGTCGCGGAGCGGTGCACAACGAAGCGGAACAGTTGAATTGCAGAGGGGTGCGGAGCGGGATAGAAACACGTGGAATCACGGGATTGAGAGGGGAGAAGTGAAATGGTTGCGACGGTAGAAGCGGAGGCAGAACCGCACAGAGGAGAGATGGCGCAATGTGGTAGGAGTCTCTAGGCTCCAGCTGAACTCCAAATCGATGCAACACTTATCCAGGTGCGAGGGAATTCGGTGCTCTTTATGAAATTGAGATATCTGAGATTCGAGAGGAGAGATTTAGAGAAATGCGTACTCAACAGCTAATAAATTCTCCGTGTTTGTAGAAAACGGCACGCATTCTTATTTGAAGTAAAATTTCAATTTTTCACGTGGTCATTCTCAAAGTATATTTAAATCAGTCCATCGTATACTGTCTAGTATTATTGTGTTACCCGTGCTACGTTGGAAATTTGTTCCTCCTCCATTTTTTACTTTAACGAAAAATACTTCTTGCAATAGTGTCATATTACTAAAAGTCAAATTACACCAATTCCTTACTAATATTATACGCTCATCGCTTGTGATGCTCATTGCTTTTTCTTTGTCAGTATTTTTCGAATTCAGGCAAACAATGAAAACTGCCTTAAAAGTCTTTCAGTGATTGCGTAACTCTTCAAAACACTATAAATACTAGGTTGCTTCAAAAAGTAAGTTATAGATTCTACGGACACATGTTATTGCAATATTCGACGTGCTCTTATACTGAAAACGTTTATACCTACACGTTACATTTCAGCGCCGGCGTTGCCATCTTGATATCAATAATATTGAGGAAACAGTACTCCGAGGCATTGATGAGAATAGAAGAAAAACTTGTTAATGCTAAAGAAATTGTGTGACGACTTGGCACACGTAGGTATCGACTGTGAATATCCGCTATGCAGGTACGTTTTCAATGATTCGAGAGTGCGACAATCATTGGGTGCCATGTTGCGCCAGAAGCACTCATCAATTTACTTCGTTTCCTGTGGGAAGTACATAAACAACCTCCCTACAGCACGGTCCAATATCTGCTGTATCTCAGTGAGCGCTAGAAAACGTGCATCTGACAGTAACAACGCGGAACATTAAATTAAGAAATACATTATGCAGAACGGTTTTCACTTCGTTTGCTAAATGAATCGGCAATGTTGACAGTAGGATCATCAAAATTCAAAACATCTAATTGGATCGCAATTGTCCCTTGTCCTTCTCAAATCGTTGCCAGATACGAAGAAAATTTTACTAGTGGAAGAGCACCATTTTCAAAAGCCTCCATTGCCTTTCGCAAGAGCTTTATCGGCGCAGAACGGCTGTGGGAAGGGACGCGTGCTCGCCTAAATGGCAGGTTGCGTGGCTCGCAAAGGAGGCCTTTTTTCTCCTGGGAGTTTCAACGTTCGCGTTACTGTCGGTTGCGTGTTTTTCGATTGATGGAAGTAGAGCTGTGTGATGGTAATGCATGGTTAACTTATCGAAAAATAAAATACTTTCAAAGAAGCTAGTTAACTGATTCAGATTTTTTAAGGTTGGTACGTACTACAATGTTGGAATATGTAGATGAAAATGATTATTAGAGCCCATTAGGATTTTTTGCTTAACTCATCAGATAATTTTTTGTGTAAAGGTATCTCGTTCTCCGGAAAGTAATAAAAAAGCTTTCGATGTTCTGGATAACGTATTGTATATAAAGATATTATAATTATTACATATGAAGATGTATTTCTCTCTTTCTCCCTCTCTCTATGTAATTGTTTCTGAATCTCTCTCTGTCTGTCTGACTGTCTCTCGTTTTATAATTCCATAATTTACACTTTTACACAACTGTAAACGGTTGTATTTTCAAAAATGTTCTCCAAAGAATTTCGTCCTTTAAAGGTTCGAACTCAAACCATATTAATGAAATGACTTGAAATTGATAATGCTTTCTAAGTAAACCAAACTAATAAAAAGGTTTCGAAACTCTTTCGCATAATAGTTAGTATCGTTTAAGAACCTCTGCGGTTGGTATTTTCCAAGGTAGCACCGGAGTGTCACGTGTTATTTTTGAAATAATAGACACACAACATTTTACCAAAGTACATCTGTAATTTTGTTCGATATTTCAGGTTATTTAATGGAAGACTCTTCACTTGTAGCATGCCTAATTTTCAGGGAGAAATGAAATTTAAAATGATGTGAAGCAATATTGTGGTACCGAAACACGTTCAGCGTTCAAAGCCTCCTTGTCCTCCTGTTTGCCTGAGAGAGCAGAGACCTGCGCCGTATGCGATCTTCTCCGAAGGGGCCACTTGTCACCGCTGTGTATCTGGACAGTGGATTGTGGAAGCTGTGTCGTCACCGGTTAGAAGAGGATTCGGTCACAGTGCGTTTTTGTTATCTGCAAAACACCCGGTCTCTGTGGACGAAGCTAACCTGTGTCTGCGTCATAGTGCGCCTTTGCATATTCATATTCCTCAACTCGTAACTCGCTTCTACGATTTCCCACAACTACGTTCAAAGGAAGGGCCGTTTCTTTTACAAATTAATAATTGATATTTGATTTCGTGAGATTGTTTAGACTTCTAATGATTTGGAGATTTCCTGTGAACTTGGACCGCACTGTGTTCTCTCATACCAGAGAACGACCAATGCAACTTCTGCACCGTCCATTCGAGTTCCGTGCCAGAGATGCGGTTCTGACTTTGTTAGCTTCTTCTTATCGCAAAGAATCCTAAATGAAACTGTCCCATTCGTAATGATTCATTTGTCATCATTCAGCCCTCAAGGTCAACATACTATACTACCCTTCTTACTCTGGAAGGCAAAGACAGGCCACTTCCATGATCACTTGCCCAGGGAAAGATCGCGAGTCCTCTCTCGCCTACAATCCGAAATGAGTACGGCATTCACCGCCTTGCACTGAGAGGCGGAAAGTGACCCCTGGGCCGCTACCGCGCGTGACCGCCTAGCAGGGGTATTCCCTGCCCGCTGTTCGCTTTTGTTGTCCCCAGCCGAGCCCCGACCCCCGCCCGCCAGCCCGCCCGCGTGCGCGTGTGGCGCCGTGGCGACGCCATCGCGTGCGTCTTCGTCGTCGCCGGCTCTGCCGCCGCCACCGCCGCGTTATCAGAAGGGCCGGGGCGGCGGCGCACGGTGGTTTGAATGTCTTAAAAAGCGGGCAAAAATTTTTTTTTCAAAATTGTCCAGTTGACATGATCTAAGAAGTCACATACTTCTTGATCCATAGTATCTTCTTGTTCTTTGTCCATTATAGTAGAGTAGGCCTGAAAAATTCTGAATATTTAAAAGTTCTGGAGGTGATATTAAAATAGAAACTTATCAACAAAATTTCTCTTAGAAAACATTTTTAGTACTGTCATTTTTACTCGAAATATTTTTAATTCAATTTATTAATTCTTGTTGACTTAACCGGCTACCGACGAGACATTCTGCTAGTTTCGCTGCTATCCCCAAGACCTGTGTCGTTAAGCGACGTGCGTTGTAGATTAACATTGTATCTTATGCAGAACGGCGCTCGTGTGCTGTTTTGCAAAATATACACGTTACTACGACGTGCGTTAGTCAACGCAGATCAACCCAATGCTCGTGTGCAGGGGCCCTAAATTGATTCAGAATTATCTTCAACCCCACAAGGTATACATTGGCCTTGGTTATCCATGACGATGGAATTTCTCCGAAAAGAAATTTATAAAGGGACATTTTTATTATTAAAGGTCTGTTCTGGCAACTTGATGAATTAGAACATTTTCATTGAAAGCAATGTCAACATTAATAAGATAAAATTTTGATGTCGCACGATAAATGTATATGAGGTACAACATTGGGTATTGGGTAGACGCCAAATGAATGATAATGGAAACGGAATTATACTAGTAGCGAGTATTTTCGTAATTACGAAGCTTTGTGATTCACTTCGCCGTTTCCCCTGTGCCTTTCAATTTGATTCGATCTTTTCCCCTTCTTAACGCCAGCTGACGGTCTCTTGCGACGTGCGTCAATAACTCCTTCGTTGCTCTTTGCTGGTGGGAAAGAGCTTACAATTCTGCTTGAACAGGATATCACACGCAATTAATCATATCCCTTTACAAGTAGTCTCCTTAAGGTAGTAGTCGGTTACTTAAAAGTGTCAAAATGCGCCTCAATAAGAAACTAATTTAGGCCACTGCATGTAAAGTTACGTAATTTCTAGTTATAGTTGAATTTCTCAGACGCTTCCTTCTAAGAGTATAATTAGCTAGTAGGCTTCTAGACAACTGGAGTCACCTAGATGACTGGAGTTTCTTTCCTTTAGAAAAAAAATTGGTTATCGTATGGGTATATGTAAAATTTAACTTACTTATTCAAGAATTTAAGATAATATAATGTTAAGTGGTCAGAAAAATGCCATGTTGTAAGTAATTGGAATGGAAAGAAGAGATTAAATTGATAAACAAGGTCGTTTATGAGTTGCTCTTTAGATAATCTCATTAAATGTGATGTGAATCCCACGGACATATTAAATGAAATACATACGCGAAGAAAATTGCAAAATTACATACAGTGACTGATATTTATTCAATCCACTTTTATATCAACTTGTAATAAGAGATTCCGTGAAACTATGTGCCCGGTCTTCGAAACCGTAACTACAAATTTCCTAGGTCACGGGGTGTCCAATCTGCAAGGCTTCAAGGGCCGCAATTAAAACCTTTAATATGGTTGAAGGCCATTTTTACATTACTAGCGCGATCCACTCCTGACTCCACCGTATTGTTGACCTCGTCAGTTTGGCCGTCTTCTCTAAAACGTTGGGGGAGGAGAGGAGGGAATGGAACCCTGCGTGAATACATTGAGACGGATTTTGAATTTCTAAGTTTACTACAAAAAATTTTAACATCTAAACGTAACCTATTTTTACATTAAGAGGATGTTGACCCAATCAGGGCGCGTGCACTAGGTCCGCAATGTGGATGCAAGTAACTTTCACTTTTGTCTAATAACCGTTCGCGGGTCACAATAAATGGCATCGCAGACCGCCAGTGAAACAACCCTGTCCCAGACGGAAGGATGATATTTGTGCCCCTTTTTTCCAATCCGGCCCATAGTACGGCGGCGCGGGAGGCTGCGAGGCGGCGAGACAGTAGTGCGGGTGGCAACGACGTAGTGCGGCGGCGGCGAGCAGTGGGCTGTCCCCGGCTATCGAGCGGCGACGGCGTGGCGGGCGGGTACATATCCGGAGCGCCATCTCGCCGCACGCGCCGCTCGCCGCTCGCCCCTCGGGCCCTGCCGCTCGCCCGCACGCGCGGGTGGCGAGCGCCCATCACGCACTCTGGCGAAGGCTCCGCGCACCTCGGTGCTGACAGGCCAGCCTCTGGTGATGTAATCAATGACGGTTGATGGCGCTGCGATTGCTCGAAAATTACATCCTATACATTCTACACAAACTGGCCCATCCAAAATATTACTCAGTGAGAATGTGTGTGTCTGTGTGGGGGGAGGATATAAGTATAATGATTGGCGGATTGATGTTTTGTTACAAGGAGTTTTTCTTTACCATGAATATAAAATATATATTTATTTGTTTACTTATTGTTAACATGTATAATTAATATGTAATACAGTTCCCAACGGGGTTCGGCATAGATTCCCTGGGGTTCGGCGAAATTTTGAAGGGGATGAATGACGATTAAGGGGTCCATTGGGAGGGGGGGTAAGTAGCCGAAAATGAACCGGTTCCTGATGAGGATTATCAAGATCCCATTCATTACCAAAAAATACTAATGAACTTAATTAAATTTTTCTAATATAAAACTACAAAACGAATGACAACAAATTACAAATTCGATTCTCTCCTTTCGTATCCACCGTACATCCTTAGGAATTAGGATGTTTAGAAAATTCAATATATTATTACTCTACATTAATAACGATACTCTATTGCCAAAGGAAGTATTATCTGGAATATGCACGAAAGAAATGCAATGGCCACTTCTTAAAAAAACACCGAACATTTTGTAACCCTTGAATTTCAATGAAGATTAGAAACTCGGCTATACTGAAAAGCAGAAGCGTCTTCGACTACTGAAAAATGGATATATTTACGAGAATATTTGTATAAAAATTTTAGAAACTGTTTGCTTTAAGGTGTGTAATTCTTTGTGTCATGGTTATGGATGTTGTATATTGTAGAGACATGTAAAGGTGTCGATGAGGCCAACTACTTGTGTAAAAGGTCTCGATGAAATCAACAGGTTGGCTTAAACAATGAATATATTGGTTTAAATATTTGATATATTAAATAACTTTCGATGGTATGGAAAATTAATAAAAGCTGCATTGTTTAATACGTCCTTTTCTTACGGCACCTGAAAAATGTAACGTCGCTGTGCAAGAAATACTTTTTACTTGATGGCGTCACAGCACTCTGCAAAAGAGAGTTTATTCCACGAAGATTGCACTTTGTTTTGATAACCTGAAGAGTCGAGATGAAACAGAAGTATGATTCGTAACAGAAGCATTTTTATATGATCATAAAAAATAATGTTTAACTTTTGTGAGCCAAATAATTGGTTTCTTGCACAATTCCGATTTTCCTAGACCCGTCATGTAAACATACAAACTCTCAACCTTGATCGCGCAAAAACTATTATTTTACGCACTTAATATAATAAAAATTATTAGATGATGTTATTTTATTATTAATAATAATTTTATCTCAATATTGTAATAATTTTGTTTTTTAGAATTTGTATTTTCAGTTCATATCAATTATTGTTGAATGGTTTTATTTTAATTTTCTTCATTTCGAAATACAGCATTGCTGAGAGTATATGCAGAGGAGATGAAAAATGAGCATATGACAGAATGAAGTGAATGGATTAATCTTTCACAGAAATAGACGAAATGTCAGTCGTTTCCGCCTTCTCTCTTACCAGCTTGATTCACGATTGTTTTTCTGCTCATCCGAATGGCTCTGGTGGTAATTAGTCGTAGTTTCATCAAGCTGTTTTCGTCGACTTTGTGAAAATACCATGTAATATCCAACTTTTATTACATTTATTTCTGCGCATTAATTGACCATGAAAGTGCAGTAGTACTATCATATAGTACTATTGCTTTTCTAGCTTTGAGATTTTAGAGATGGGTCATGAACTGTAACAAATAAAATGATTTTGACGAGTGTAGCTGTAGCTTGCATAAATATCTAAGTTTAATGTCGCAATTATATTTATTTCTGAAGCTTTCAAGGCGGCAACAACGTTGATAATTCATTTCTACCGTAAATTTCAAACACTCCACACACATAGTATTCCTTTATCGGATGGCCGTGACCTGAAGCCACCTGAATTTCCAAAGATTGCTGTGTGTACCTGTAAACACACCGTTTGGAGAACATTTCGTCACTGTGTTAAATGACACGTTTTATCTAGTTGTGTATACATATTTACATTCTCAGAGGTTCAGAGTGAAAAGAGGACAAAGGTATCGATAGGGTTGTTATTCCAAAACTCGGAGGCAAAAAGACTACTTATCTTAATTTTCAAGGAAGTCTTTCTCACATATTGAGAGGATTCCATGTTTCTTCACATGTACTACAAATATAATTTTTATATTGGAGAAATGTTTTAAAAATATGAAAGTACAACGTGAAAATTTACGCTCTAGAGCAGTAATGTTTCGCATTGACTGAATTTTAATTTAAACCGTAGCCTCTCTTACACATTAAAGTCAGTTAATGAAGTAAGATAGTTTAATTTGCAATAAAGGCTATATTTTCTCCAATACTCTGATCCCAAAATGATCAAGAATTATTGTAATATTTGTCGTTGTTTTTTTTCAATTAAATGGTAGCTCGCAATAATCATATTTTCTAGAGGTCAAGTCTGTATTGAATCTACTCGCTCTTTCCGCTCCGTCCACTCCACTCGATTCTTCCCCTCCGCCTGCCCCTTGCGGTCTGTCCACAACTTCCACTCTGCACGCTCCTTTCCTACGCCTTCTCGTTCCACTCCTTTTGTTTCGCCTGTCCTTTCCGCTCCTCCCAACAAACCCGGCCCCGTCCGCCTCGCCCGCCCTCGTCCCGCAACATCCGGCAACAATGACGCCTCGTTTACTTCAAGACTTAGAGTAACATTTTCATGCTCAACGCTCCCCTTTTCTACTCGTCCACTCAAAGATATTTGGGTGAAATTTGAGAGCTCTATTGGTACAAACGGTTTTTTGAACGTAACATTCGTGCTTGCACATACACACATATTCACTTTTAAATAATAGTTTAATCAATAAAAGTTCATTCAGTGTGTTCCATAATATTAGCAATATTTTTCTTCGTATCGATTTCACTGACAAACGAACTAACATTTTTCAGTCATTGATAAACCGAGTGCATCCCCTGTGACTTGGGGAGCGAGGATCTGCCGCTATACTTTTCGGCATCTGTCCGCATCACCCTGCCGGCCCGCCCGCCCCCTTGCGGTGATCTCCGACCGCTTATCTGCGGCGCACTTGGCGTGCCCTGGCGCCGTAAAGAAGGGCAGCGAGTGCCTCTGACAGTAATGAAGACTGCGCTCCAGGGTTTTAAAGATGTCGTAATCTCCTCCTCCTCTTTTGTTAGCTGATGCGATTTCCACTCGGTAAACTGAGAGATGTACCGTCCGCACTCAAGAGCGCACGGCCGCTAAGAATGATGAACAACGCAGGTTTGATGGTGTTTTTATGAGAAATATTCTCTACCCGAGTGTCCATTTTTTTCGAAAACTATCAAGTAGTATTGGTTTAATGCATTTATTATTAACATAAATGCGTGATTTTGTTTAGCAATATTTACTTTTAACCCTCCGGCGGGTGCGTCCCGTCATCAGCACTCCGTGCCGCATTTTTCAACTTCGATTTTCGCGTTACTACTTTAGTTATTACTTTTGTTACTGAATGTGAAGGAAATATTCTTTATTTATATTTTACACATTTTATTTCATAATAACTAGCTAAATATAATACGAAATAACATTTAAAAAGAATCTGATGCATAATTCGCTCCCTCCGTGTCTTGGCACGTGTTACATGAAGGGGAATGAATATGGTGCAAACGTGCCTTCTAACGTTTCCTCGGAAACAACGCATTTAAATTTGAGTTAGTAGTTAGTATTCCAAAATCCGTGTCATAAAGCTCAGTAAAAAACAGCAGTAAGAATTCTATTGAATCAAATACGCAAATATTGTACTAACTTGACAAAGTTCTTGCGGTATAGAGTGCCGCAATCGTTGCAGAGTTTAAATTACTAATGAATAACGGTCGATCGGCAGTGTCTAAAATCGTGATTTGGATGTCATCCGGTTGAAAATATAATGAACGAAGAATAACTATGAGCTCAATAATGGGACACCACTTATTTACACGAAATCAACAAAAAAGTAAGAATGCGGCACTGAGTGCCGCTACGCGCCCGCCGGAGGGTTAAGTATATTAAACACCTTCAAGAAATTTCTATTCAATTGCATTGGAGAATTGTCCAGTTCTTCTCAAAGAGGAGAATGGAGATAATTGTTCAGTTCGGCTCCTGTGCACGGACGAACGCGACAACAATGGGCGAGCGCTATGCGAACAAAATCATTCGGGGCACTAATGGGTAAATATGCACTTATTTTTGTTTCCGAATATTTAGTTCTTAAATACTCGATGGAGGGTTTCCTACTACTTATTATTCAATGATGTATACTAGTCGTTGGAGACCTCTCTAACAAATGCAACTGAATGAAACCGAGAATATAAGATTAGCAGCTCGTCAAATATTGAAATTGTTATTAATTCTCGTAAATTAATAATGTTCTTGTTTTTTCTAAGATATTCAAATAGAAATAACTCTTTTTCGCTTTTAATCCCTCCAAAAAACACACATTTATAATGTAATACAGTGTACACATTTGTAAATGTAATACATTTTTAAAGTTGCTGAACCCTTGCAATTACATCGCACAAATGTAAGACCTCTAGAAAGGTTACAATAGAAAATTAAAACATATGCGCTATACAGAAAATACTACCTCCCACAAAAATTGTTTCGCATCGTTCAGTACTTATTCTTGAGACTAACAAAATGAGGGAAGTTTACATATTCTGGAACAATACAAATCACTAATCATTGTTAACACAAAAGTAAACAAGTTTTTGAAAATGTAATTCAAATGTTTTATATTTACTCAGGCTCTGGTCATGTGTTGTAATGGACGTAAGCAAGAAATCCTGCAATACTCGCTATCGTCGCTCCTCTAACTATACTCACCCTCACATACGCTGACCCTACTTCACTTGATCACTTGAAACTTTCGCCACAGCCAAACGATGTAATGAGCAAATGACGACAAGAGTTCATTCTATTAATTAAAGAATTATATGAAAATGTGTTTTTATTATAAAATCGGTGAATTAATAATAGCCAGCGATAACACAACTGGGGCCAATTACCTTTTATGTAAAGCCAAAATCACAAACTTTCCTAGGGGAGAAAGCTCAGGTTCCTTTCTAAACAAAAGTACTCTTAGAGTTTTACATGTTTAACTAACTTTACACTGCAAATCAAAGTTCAAAGAGTTCAAATCAAAATATAGGCAGAGGGAGTAAGTCGGAAAGTGACATTTTTTAAAGTTAGGTCTTAAATTAAGGAGATGAATTTGAAATAAAGTCCGTTTGTATAAGAGCTAATCCAAGCAAGCTCTATATTTAGTTTCGTTTGTTTATGAAGGCACCAAATTCTCTTAACTACCAAACTAAGCATTTCTCATTTCGATAGTTCAGTTTATCTACCTTCCATTTCAAAGGAGCGGATCGGAGTAAGGCTAGACACTGGGGGAGGTGACTAAGTGCATCAAATGATGTCACTTCAGTGCCCCTGACTGGGAGGTCTTAGGGTTCGGCGGTAGAATTTTCGACATTAGTTTATCATTAGGTCCGAATTTAGTCCCTGTCTGAAGGACAATTTTAGCGACCGGCTGCTCAGATTGGTGGATTTCTGTGGTTTCTCCGATCAACATCAGGCGAATGCCGGAGCAGTATCTTCACAAACGGGCCTTGATCCGCGTGCGATCTTTCCATACTCTTCCTTGTCCTATCCTCAACCCTTACACACACACACACATTAACATGCACTACACTACTACACATGCTGAGAGATTGTTCGGGGCCTTAGAGCTTGTCCCGGCTGGGGCGGTTCCTCGTTGTTGGGAGATACATGGTTGAGGAAACACCGCTAGTAGACGGTAGGTCGGCGCCGGGTCTCATCATCCATCGGGAGAAGATCACCGCCACCTCCCGGTAAAAGATGTACTTCACTTAAGGGACTAATGATCTCAATAGTTGAATTATTAACAATCAAGCAACCAGTCAGTACCGTTAAACAGTTTTCATTTTTTGGCAATCTCGTTTAACTTTGGTAAAATTTTAAAATTCTAAATTGATTTCAAAAAGCTTGTAGTGTACTTCAAAAAGTTTGATATGGAAACCTCTTCAGAAGAGAATTACTCATTATCCCTCGGAAAATTATGTTTTAAAGCCGCGCTCCTACCCAGCCACACTGTGCATTTTCTGTGCATTGCCTGCCCTACTTCTTTTCTTTGATATTTTATCCTTACTTCACAAAATAAATAAAATAATAGATGTGAGTACATTACAATGAGTTGAAAAGGATAATGGCGTAACTCCCGTCGACATTACAGAACGCCGACTGGAATTACGTTTAACACTGATAATCATAATTACTTTTATGCTGTCTTGTTGACCACGATTCATAACGACTAGGTCAAGACTAGGTGTCGAGAACGTCGAAGCGGCGAAAAGCGTCATTCGCCGCTACAAGACTTGTAGACTTGAGTAGTCCTGCAGACGCTCTCGGTCTTCAAGTTTCGACGTATTTGTTACTTTCCCAGCGAGCGGAACCTCGCCGTGGCGCCTGACTGTCTACGTCGGTTTCCTGTCGGCTCAGAGCATTTAGCTGGGGGCGGCCGAGGCGGCACGTGCGACCTGTGACCTTCGCGCGCAAGCCGCTTCTCTTCGTCACGTTCCATTCTCCGCGCCCGCCCCAACCTCTCACCGCCCACGACTTCTCACCCCCCCCCCCAACCGTCGCGTTCCCAACCCCTCCCCGCCAACAACCCCTCACCGCCTCCTCACTACCCCCTCACCACCCCCAACATCTCACCGCCCATGACCTCTCACCGCCACCAACCCTCGCCACCCCCAACCCCTCACCGCCCCCAACCTCTCACCATCCCATCTCCTCTTCGCCCCCAACGCCTCTCCGCTCCCAACGCCTCTCCGCCCTCAAAGCCTCTCCGCCCCCAACGCCTCTCCATCCCAACGCATCTCCGCCCCCAACGCCTCTCCACCCCCAACGCCTCTCCGCCCCCAACGCCTCTCCGCCCCCAAAGCCTCTCCACCCCCAAACGCCTCACCCCCCTAACCTCCCGCCGCCCGCGTCAGCCCCCTCTTCTGCCCCCGCGTCACCGACCCGAATCCGTCCTCCTGCTCATCCCGCCGCCACCCCCGCGCCCGTGGCTGCGGCCGCCGCGTGTCCGCCGGCCCGCGATGCACTGGGTGCTGTGGCCAGGCGGTGATCCGCTTATGGCGCCACCGCACGCCCGGGGCTTTTAAAACCGGATGTTCCGCGGATCGAAGCTGCGCTGCGGACCGGGGCGCGCGACGCGAGATGGTTGTTGGCTTCTGGGAGGTCGCGAGCGCTTGTCACCGCGGGCGGCGCAAAGGATTACTCGGCGACGCGGGCCGCGTCCATTGTTGGCTCTCGGGCGGTCCGGGAGCGGGTGGACGTACCTCACCGGGCGAGTTTGATTCGGTTACTGAAGCGAGCACTTCCGCTCGAACATGTGAGGTAGGAGTGGGAAATGGAGCTGCCACGATGTATCTCGATGAATGAACATGAAATGGGGAAGCAGTCAGTTCTCAACTAGCTATTTCAAATGATGCTCGGCTAATTTAATTTTGAACGATTGCATATATCTATAGTGGATATCGAGTACTGATTGTTGCTGGATTCGAACCCACGAATATCTAATGTACTCGGTGCGTGGTACATAGTGTGCTACTTACAAGTGCAATTGATGTTTATCGTGAGTCGTGTTCAATGTATTTAAAATGTCTATTGAGGGAATGTGCAAATCATGGGATAACGGATGTGTTTGATTAAGATTTCAATAATAAATTTATTTATAATTATTGCTTTGTTCTTGAAATGTGTAACTATAACTGCTGCATATCCATTTTGATTACCTATGCAACAATAAACGGTTAATTATTTAAATATTAGCTGTGTGTGACGTCGTCGTGCTTTAAAGTGTTTTAAAAATATTTTCATATGCTAAAAGTTTGTAATAAGCAAGTTCTAATTATAAAAAAGCTTTCATCATACGTTTTGTTCTTTTTTCGTCCTGGGGCGTAGTACGTAAAAATAACTAGACATTCAGAATTAATAATAATTTATAATTAAACTAAATAATAAAAAATACACAAACTGTGTGGTCGCAACTCCTCTTTTTGACTATTCTGTCGTTCTACGGCCACTACCCACCCCAGAATACGATGTTGGAAAAATTAAACCGAACGCTCACAGAAGAGTTGTTCTGAAGAGTTCATTATTCCACAGTATTATCAGGAGGCTTATTAAAGCAAATATGTACATTTACAAACTCCTGTTCTACAACATATCCTTCCATTCTTACGGTTTTACATTAGGATTTAATTTTGTAGTAGAAATTATCCTTCAAAAGTGAATTATCTCATTAACAGTTTCGTTTACTATTAATTATACACATTAAACAACAAAATTATCTTATAAAACGATAATTATTTCTACGAGTTGACAACGCTGACGATGAACCTTTTGCGATCGTGTTCCAACGGCGGCCGGCCGGTAAAATCTTAAGATCTTAAGCCACTTACGCCGTTCATCACCGATGTGCCGTGGGCCGCCTCGTTGGCGTCACATTTAGATGCAACCAAAGGTACTGGTGGCGTCGACCAAGGCGATGATGCAGGGACATATGATTCGTGACCTAACATCACAGTACACGTTATTAAGTGTGCTGTGAAACACACGTTATTAGAGACATTTCTTAGAATAATCTGTTTGTTCTAAAGACAAATCATCGGTGCCGCATCAGGAGACCAATATCGTTTGTCTCGATTGGTGGACGGGACGGAATCTGATCGTGAGTGACGGACGGACAAATGGACGGACGCAGGTTATTCGAATTCTATATAAGGATGTTGAAATGTGATTTACAAGTACTACTTGACACTGGTATTCATTTTTAAATTTATTTCATTACATATTCTTTCAACCAAAAAAAATTGTGATTGTGGCTGCATAAACATTTTCCAAAAGGCCCAGAAAGTGTCTGCCAATAACAAGACATCTTGGATTTGAAAATGGTTACAGTTAAAACTCCGTAAAAAAGGAGCACCAAAAATCCCGGTTATGTTTAATGTCCCGAATATGTTTCCGTAACGTGCGCGAGGAGAGCCGTCGCTGCTTGCAGAAACAATATTTGCCGAGAGGTAAGCGGAATTGATCCCTATGTTAGGAGAGCGCTTAGTGCATTTGTTGACCCGCGCGCTCCGCTCGGAGAGGAGGCGAAGCTCCGCGCAGGTACGCAATCGCGTAAAGGCGACAGAGTAACTTCGAAACAACGTGGAGCTCTTTCACAATCGAATCCTTTGAAATGCGGTGTTAAGTACTCTTCTGGGGTTCATGAAGCTTTGGATCAATACTTGACTGCGAATGATAAATATGTGTTAAGTTTCTTCATCTAAAGACCCTTCAGTTTTTGTGCTGATTGTACATATGAAAAGCGTACAGCCCAGACTGCGCGATTTCTGCGTGAATGCTTTTAAGCATGTTCGATTCTTCCATAAAAAGGGACAATTTGACTCTAGCGCCCTTAGTGGCACAATAGTTCGCCAATGGATTTGCTTGTGGCGGAAATCGTCAATTGTTTTCAATTTTGTGGTAAGATGGGGTGTGCAATTCATGAAATTTTTGTGGTGGACTCGAGTTCTCGGCTTTTCTGACGAATTTATTTTACTGCCTCTTGCAAATGTGAGGTTACTGAATCTCACTTCTGCAGCCAAGACTGCGTCCATTCGGAGCGTCTGCGCACCCACTAAAGCAGTGGTGAGAGGTCTGCTACTAGTGGCAGTGGAACGCCTCGCGGCACCGTGCCATGCCACGAGCTTCTCTGCGCCACTAGCGTCGGGAGAGTAAAGTATTAGTAACCCCGCCGTTTTACAATAGTAATGGTGCTGTCTCTTGCGGTGGGGTTATGAACTGCGTGGAGAAGCGATTTTGTCGTGGCACTCGTGCCATGGACTCCCGCTTGTGGCATCGACCTTGACAACACTGCGCTTAAGTCTTCGCAACAACAACCATGCTTGCAGCGACAACGATGCCCGCCTTTCTTTTTTCCCCGTGGTTCATTAATACTTAAAAGAGTACTAATAAAGTAGCCCAGAACGCACGTACAGAAATGTCTCGAATGAATGTAATCGGTCAGCGCAATTTGGGAATTCGTTTGTGTCGGCAGAGCATCTGGCGATGCGACATCTCGTGGCCTCACTCATGCTAAAATAATTCAGACCTCGTAAACACGACTTTTGATTTCGAATTCTTCTAGCCTGGGATACCAAAGTTTCTATATAGTTTGTGCATGATAATCTGCATGAAAACTGCATTGTACAAAAGGATCTTAAAGACAGCTTTTGACCATAACTGCATGATATAGGAAGACTTGTGCTAAAACATGTTATTTTTTTAAAAAAGTAATTAATTTAATTAAATTAGTTTCGAACGAGAATATGAGGCCACACACGATAAATTTTTTTTCACAAAATCCCGCACAAATTTTATTCAGAAAGGAGAATATATGTAAACGGATGTTGGTTCGATAAACTCCGTTTGACCAAACTCCACGAAAATTGGCACATCTACATGCTTTTTCACAGAGGATTTTATGCTGTTCATTTTGTTGTAACTCCACTGTTAGATACTCCACTATTATATAGATGGCGCTTCAGTTAAATACAGTACCCAATCCGCCTGGACTTCATTGTTGCTGAGCGTTGTCGTGTGACACGGGGCGAGGTCGAGCTGGACAGGACGAGCGGGCAAAGCGGGATGTAGACGGAACGAAACTAATACTGAGCTAGGATACGACAGCGACGGGGCGGTGGCGGCACGGGAATACCAGGTCATAAAAGCGCTGATGGAGTGAGAAGACGGCGGCTAAGCGTAATTCTGCTAGTAATATAATAATACCGGTGAAGCAGCTCACATCAGTGGTCCCTCAATCAATTAAGAACATTATTCTTTAGTATGATTCCAGTAATTATGCCTTATGGCTTCTCTTCGACAGATCAGTCATTTTAATTTATACTTGATTATGCCGATGTTATTTGAATGATAATGGAATGAGAGTCGAGAGAAATGGGAGAACCCCTTGAAAACATGCCTCGAATCCGCTTAGTACACCAAAAAGCTCACATGGATCGACCAGGATTAAACTCAGAGGCGATTAATAGAAGCGGAAAGCTGAGGTCGTGACCGATATACTATGACCAGCTTCATCCTTTTTGGTCAAATACGCGAAAACATTAACTTTCCTCCTCGAGATACCCCACAGTTTTCAAAGTCTTAAAAACGCTGTCCGTCTCTCGTCGCTGGGACCGTGGCCCACATAGGCCTGTCAACCGCCGCGAGGGCGCCAGGGCCCGTGGGCGAGGCACGCGCTGCAAGCGAAGCCGCGCGCTCGACGGCGCGTCCGCCGCCGCAGCGGGCGGGCCAGTGCCAGTGCCATTGCGGGCGCGGGCGCGCGCGTGGTCGTTCGCGAGGGCTCCTGCGCGGAAATAACAGGCGCTGGCTGGCGCGCGTCCAGGGCGCCGCAGTGCGCGTGGACGCTGCGGCACGCGTGGAACATGCGTGCGGAACGGGTGGAGGAGGAGATGGAGGAGGAGAAGGAGGTGGTTGTGTTGGGGGAAATGGAGGTTGTGGAAGAGGAGGAGGTGGAAGAGGAGGAGACTGGTGATAGATGGGGAGGAAGTGGAGAAGGAGATGGTAATGGAGGAGGAGGAAGTGGTGGAGGAGAAGAAGGAGATGTAGGAGGAGGTGATGCTGGAGGAGGAGAAGAAGGAGATGTAGGAGGAGGTGATGCTGGAGGAGGAGAAGAAGGAGATGTAGGAGGAGGTGATGCTGGAGGAGGAGAAGAAGGAGATGTAGGAGGAGGTAATGCTGGAGGAGGAGAAGAAAGAGGAGGTGGTGATGATGTGGATGTCGAAGAGGAACAGGAGGTAGAAGAGAAGGGGGTAATGGTGGTGGAGAAAGAGGTGGAGTAAAGAAAGAGGGGCTAATGAGGATGATGAGAAGGGGAAGAAGAGTGCCAAGGAGAGGTGGAGAAGCAGAAATAGAGGGCAGGAAGTGGATGAAGTCGAGGAAAGAATAGAAAGGAGAAGTAGACGAGAAGAGTTAGGAGAAGGAGGGGAGATTGGGGAAGAATGCAATGAAAGGCGCCGAGGGAGGAAAGGAATTAATGGCGGAGTAGTAGCAGTGATGGCGCGGAGGTGGCAACGGTTGTCCGAGAAGGAGAGGAGTAGGTTGAGGAAATGGTGTAAACCAGGTCTGCGCAACACGTCGATCGCGATCGGCGAGTCGTTCGCAGAATAGTTTTGTCTCGATCTGTTCTATAATTCATAAAACAATACGCTATTTACATTTCACCATGTTACAAAATTTATATTGCTATGAACGCGAATGTGAAGTGTTAAAAGCAGTAGGGGATTATCAGCAATCGACAAATGTGCTGTTATAATCTACAGCGGCTCTTTATATCTACGCAAGGCCGCGATTCACGTCATTTAATTTTGCAGGGCCGATCACCTTGGTTTATGTTTATAAAAATAGATCTCACCTGAGTTAAGTTGCCTAGGACTGGTGTAAACGATAGAGAAGAAGGTGAAGGAGGAGAGGTAGGAACTCTGTAAAGAAAGTTAGTGTCGTAGATGTTGCTCGTAACATTCAAGTCACAGTGATCATACCAGTTATTAATACGTGCAACGTTCTTATTCACATTAATCTAATGTAAATTATTCTGATACAATGAAATATTTAAAAAATAATAGAGATTATTAATTTGACAATCATAACAAATGAAGTGATGAATTTGCATTTTAGAAATCGCTTCATTTCAAGTGAACTGACCGTTCAGTTTTTGTTAAAATATCCAGTAACATACGAATTTCAAAGGTGGAAAATTGAGTATTTATAATACGTAAGTATAAATAAAAGCACTTTTATGAATAATCGGGTTTCTGTAAAATAGGTGAAAAGTTGTGTAGAATACATTTATTACATCAACATGAAATTAAAATATATTTTGCCTGAAACACACAAACTGTATAAATAAATGTAAATACAGAATGTATGTAAACAGAATAGAGTAAAAATAACCTATTCTTTATACATGAAGATTCTGCAAAGTCAGTGACATCGTTAGAGAAGGAAAAGGAGGGGGGCGGTCCGCTGCTGGTGTCAACATTTTACGGGTGACACCAATTAGAAAAAAAATATAAGTGGTATTATCTAATTATTTATTTAAAAAGTATATTTCTATTATTCTGAATTTCATACAGTATTTAAACATATTATAAATAAATATAACGTGCAAGTATGCTTTTATTTTTATACACACTATTCAGTGATAAATATTTTTATATTTAATTTATGGGGAGGATAAATACCATAATTTTTGTCCCGGGTGACGTCAACTGAAGCTACGCCACTGGGCGAAGTCGGTGACCCTCTTGTTGAAAGTACTGGTCATAGATGTTAAAAGGGTCTCGGGGTCGGCCGCCCGCGCCGCCGTGGCGACGCGTCTCGAAGGGGCTATGGAGGCGCGCGAAACACTCAGTGCCTGCTTTGCGCCAAATGCCGCCCTTTCCCTGCTAGGCCTCGTTTCCGCCTTCCCTTGGCAAATCGCCGCCGCCTCCCCTTCCACCATCTCCCCCTCCTTCCCCTCTCGGTCCTCCACCGCCCCCTTCTCTCTGTCTCTGTCTGCACTTGCGGATCAGCGAGATGTTGGGGAAAGGGAGAAGAGCCGTTCGCCAATGCGGATTTTGTGGAACATTTACGACGTTACAGTAGGACATCTTTTTTCTATTCTGTTTTTCGTTGCAGGGTTCCCTCGGTCTTTCTTTTTTTAATCGAGTGTCTTTTCTTTTCCTTCGACAGCTTTTGTGCAATGAATGGTTCGTTGAAGCGAAGAAGAGACTGAATCTCTTACGATTGACAATTTTGAACCATCCACTGTTTAATGTCGGCCATGAGATACCTCAAATGGTAGTAATTAGCGGTACTTGACATATAGTGTGTTATCACATTTCGTATACAGATGTATTTATGTCTGGTTTTATCCGGCAAAAGTTGGAATGGTTTGTATAAAAAGATTAGATTCGTAGTTTAAATTCAAATCTCTTTGTTTTATGAAAGTGTGAAATCATAAGGTTTGAAAAGGCAACTAAATCCACGTGAAGTTTCATTAACTGTCTGTAACGACACGAAAGACCTGCCAAGGCTTACCAGCGGCGTCCGGCCTTGCGACCATGAATTAAAGGGTAGATATGATAAGCACACAGACATTCCTACGCCGTATGCTGGTCTTCCAATCCTGAGAAGTGAGCTTCCTCATCGCCACACAACAACATACACTGGGACATTACACGGAAAGGTCTGCCCCGACCGGGAATCGAATCGCGACATGGAAAGCGAGCACATTGACCAGTGAGCTATCCATGGGCGTCATATTGTTTACACCACACAATTTTAAATGATATTGTTCATAGTATTTAAAAGCATTATAACTTATTTTCAAAAAAAATATGGGCATGAATTAACAGTTACAAAATCTAAGCTGAAGGTTACGTTCTTGCAAAATTATCTTGTTCTTACATTTGGGACTTAGTAAAATTAAATACACAATTTATCTCAATTGTGTCTTTATTTTCATGTTATTAATACGTGAATTGAATTGGATCATGTAACATATTAGTATTCGTTATTTTTCTCATTTAGTTGTTATTTTCATAATAATAACTACCAAAACCATTTAATAACAACTAAAATAATTTAATGTACTAAGGTCGTAAGTAATACTTAAATTTCATAAATTACTTTTATAAAATTGTTTCTCTTGTTGTAAGTGCGCCCATATTTCGCCCTATTATATCCGACACCCGCCTAATCTCCGCCTCTGTTAGTGCTTGGCACCGGTCACGCGAACCTGTTGTTTACACTTCAGTTGGCTTTTGAAAACAAGAGTGTTTGCATCAGAAACTGACAAGAAGTTACAGAGGACTATCTGAATTTTTAAACGAATGCTTTTGATGCGCTTTCCGAAATACGTATATTGTGATTGAGATACAAAGGTCACACCTTTTTTTCTGATTATCTTGATATTAGTTAAAAACTTAACACTAAGGAGGTGTGGAAGGTCTCTCGTGGACATAAAATTAGTGGCGTTTCCCCCTTAATGTTCATTGGCAAAATTACTTTTTGCCCAAATTCGTCACTTTATTCCGGACCCTGGACAGAAGTAGGAACACAGAGGAATCTTACAAAATACGAAATGAGAGTTCGATGTGCTGTTTGACAGTTACTTAGAGGTATTTTAGAGTTACTAATAAATAGATGCCTAAAAATATAAGTAAAACTTTTAACGCTGTTAAACAGTGTTTTATTCAGATTTTGTAATTGCTTAGCTTTTGCATGAAAAAGTAAATAGTTTAGGGAAAAAATACGGGAACGTTCCCCTAAATTATTCTTTCTTTGACATGTACTCTCTCTCTCTCTCACTCTCTCTCTCTTTCTCTCTTTCTCTTTCCCTTTCTTTCTTTAATAACCACAACCTCTTGCACTATCTTCCTCCATTCTGATCTGATCTCCTTTCTTTCTCTCCATTTTCTTACGCACATTTCTCATAGATCCTCCTCAACATCATCTAGCCATCGCACGCTTGGTCTTCCCAACCTTTTTCAATCAGGTTTTCCTTTAAATATCCGTAAAATGAAGATCTGTAGATCTTCATTTTACCTTTTTCTATATAGATGTCGTATTTTATTGATTAATTTGAAGGAATGTAGGAATTTTTATTGCATGTTATATGTTTTCTCTGTAATAATCTTAAATAAAAAGAACACTCTTGGGTCCTCGATTATTGACAGAATATATTTTACATCCCTAATTCACATAAATCTCTGGCGAAAAGTTTCTCATTGAGTTCACAAGGATATTACAAATAACAATTCACCTTTTCATTCGTTTAACATGGAATGGTATAATCTACTGCATGTAAATTGTCTCCAGCTGGGAGTCAATTTACATGCACGCGAGCCTCAATTTGATTCACTGCAGCGGAGCAACGCAGATTTAGTTCTATATTCATAGTTTTCCACAATATTAAACAATTGTGTGTTAATTTTGACATTGTGTTGCTATGTATTCAAACTATATTTTACAACACGACCATGTGCTCTATCCTCTGCTATGCACATATTATTTACATTGTGCAAGTCAGCCAAGTAAAAAATGTATCTTTTATCCCTTTATAAAAAAAATATGCAAATAAAATATTTTCAGACAGACACTAGTATAAGCGGTTTCTATTAGAGCATGCATAGAGAGCTGGAAATTCAATTTTTAGGCAGCCACTAGTAAAACACTTCTTCCGGTGCACGCATAACATGCTAAAAGTTCAATTTTCAGCACTAGCGCTAAAAATGAGACAGTGCTCAAAGTGTTCAAATTCTTAAATGCAATAAAGAAAACAAAAGACTTTCGTGTGACCCCATCAGCTACTACTGACCTTAATGTATCATTAAATGACGTTTATACTTGAATTAAAATAAAATAGAAGTCAAAAATACTGCCTAAAAATAGTATATGACACACATGGTCAAAGTGATTTTATTTTGTTCATAGGGTACTGCACCACTAGGCCTACTGGCCACGTGTCGCAACATTTTTTACTCTACAATAAAAATAAAATATCACCTTAAAACAAAATAAAATGTCTCCTTGCCACTCGTATCATAAATATTTTCACTTTATTTATTTTAGTAGTAATTTTAAAATCTTCTATCCTTCCAACCAATTCTGGATTCTTCGTTTTATTAAATCCATTACATTTGGATGAATTATTATTTATTATTCCTCTTATAAACTTGTTAGAAGTTCTGTATTTATTGATTTTTTCCTTTCTTAAATCGATTCCAATGAAGTCGCTTTATTGTATGGAGATATTTGTGGTAATAGAGGGATTTTGTTCGCTTATGGATATACTATTATATTTCTTTTGTATTTTATAATCTGACTTGGAATCAACACTATGTTTCATTTACGTGTTTTATTATAAAGATCGTATTTGCTCACCTATCCCGGCTGTAAAATAAATTTCTTTCCCAACAGTTTTTTCTCCTCTCTTGCCAGCTTAAGAGAAAAGATCTAGAATGAATCATTAATGGGAAATAAAAACTAAATAACGTTTTTCTGATGTCTAGAAAGAAATACAATAATTTATTTCGAGTGGAAACTTTCCGTAGTCATCTTGTTATGCGTATTTTGTAATGAGTTTAAACGAATAATATAGTTGTTTTTGAAATATTGTTCTTCATTTGCTCTTTTGAAATATTTTTTTATGAAAGAAGTGGAAAAATAATTTGTTTTCAAACCCAATACGAAAGACGGCATTTAGTCTTCCCTCGCTTGTTCAAGAAAGTGATATTCTTTTATCATCCGTTTGACAACATTTACTCACGTGATTGCTGGAACCCATCACATTTATCTCCTCTTGTCTGCCGCGTAATCTGTTCGCATACTGTACTCACCGCCGCCCCTCAGAGAGTATCATATCAGAGGAGCGGTGATTAGTGCTCGTCCGCTCCTATTGACCGGTTGACATTCGGGAGACGCGCACACACCGGGCAAGCGACGGCGCGGCGGCGCGGGGCGGCGTCGCTGCAGACGTCTATCGACGCGCCCCGCCGCGGCGCAGGGCGGAGACGCGGCGGGGAACAGGCTGCCCACTGCGCGTGGGCGAGACAGCCTGACGGGCAGCGACAGCGGATTGCTCGCTCTGTGCGCTGCGGACGTCTGATTACGGCCGAAACCTCACGCCCGGCAGGGGATGCAAGTGCAAGGGAACCGGACAGGGAGGATGCAGGGTGAGCGACAGCAAATAGAATGAGAAATGAAGAAGAAGAAGAAGAAGTAGAGAGATAAGGATGTGTTGAAAAATTGAGATTGAAAGGCAAGCGGAGGAAACCACACGATTCATTGCGACCACCGCATTATTCACCATATTTTTCACCGTTTTTTGAAAATAAATCTCTTAATTTTAATCAAAATACTTTTTATGACTCAAATCCAGGGTTTAAATTCCTTAACCCTTATCTGGTGACGTGCGGTCTCTGAGACCGCTGAGGAAAAATAAGCGCGTAGCCCTCCTTTCTGGTACGTCGCAATATGTTTTTCTTTCCAGTACCTTCCTATCTCCTTCTAAACTACACTCCCAAGCGGGGCCGCGGATGTAGTGACAGCCGTTCGCTTTTGAGGGCCAGTTGAAGTTTCGGAGTAATCTCTCGGACCTCACCAGCAGTAAGACTTTTCTTCCCACAGTGAATATGCATTGCACATTTTTTATTAATGGATAATTTTCGTGTAACAATGCATTATCGTATTTAAATGAAGGTTTTTATGAATAATATTTCAAACCATTCTACAAGTTCTTAAAATAAATAATAGAAAAGAAACAGTATGGAACAAATTATAGCCATAAATTTACTCGGCAAGTAATAATTATATTATTTTTATTTTACATATTAACGAAAAATACTTTTATTTTCTTGGTTATTATAGCACTGTTAACGTGAAAACAAATTGTCAAGTCAATATGAAATGGAACCTCGAAAATAATCTACCTAAAACCTTTGGGGTCTCACAGACCGCACGTCACCGGTAAGAGAAGTTTGAAGGCACATCACTAGTTAACGGTTAACATAATGGCAATTCAACATTAGAGTAAATTTCAAGTGTCCTTAGAATGTCCTGTTCTAAACGTTTATTGTAAAATACTTAACACCTTATTAATATTAAATATTAAACACCGTGTCAGGATAATTTGTGAATCGGTATGTGAAAGTTGCAAGCAAGGAATAGAATTAGGTAGGTGCCAAACCTACAGAAAATAGAGCAAGAGGATACAAAATGGTAGCATATTACTCAAGCTATAAATACCAAGGAGCACGGCAATGTTATCTCCGGGGGAAATAGAGAAAGGGTCGTGGACATTAGAAGGCTATAGGACAATGTGCAGTGTCCGGCAGAGGGCAGGCGGGATGCATTGGAAAGCTTTCCCAATGGGCGGCGGTAGCATGTAATGTTTGGCAGCTGACGGCTCTGCTCGGCGGTTGATGGAAATGCAGAAGTCCCTCGAAGGGCGATTGGACAGACAGTGAAGAGCCTAGGGCAATAAAGCTGCAGTGCGTTGTCGGCCAGAACACTACACGCGGAGACCATCCCTCTTCCTGTGATTTCTCGTACCTTCAACACTGTATCATAGGATTGCAAGTTTTACCAGTGTTAGAAAATAAAACATTAACCCTTCAGTGCACTTAGTGGGCCTCAGAGGCTCGACCGTGTTTCTTAAGGCTGTAAATATTTTTCCGGTAACATTACAGGTGTGTCCTTTCATGATACCCTATGTTGTTATGTCTCTTTTCTAACGGCAAAGAATGGTCCAGTAATCCATGACATTTTTCAATATTTTTCTACTTTTCTGAAGATAGTGTTCCACTAAGTGGGAGACCCGGTAGTCTGTTTTCCCTTAACGTATCTTTTAACGTATAAGAAACACATTTATGTTGTTGGAATTTATTCCTTATCATTCCAGACTTCATTATTTACTTCCCAGGAGACATAAATCATGACTACGTAAATACAGAATAAAGAGTTTTTTGGGTTGGGATTCTAGGAACGGATTTACACTAAATGGCAAAATATACAATGAAAAACCAAAGATGAGCTTGTTGCAAAAGATTTTGCATCGAAATGGTGAAAGGTTTGGTACAGTTATTATTCACTGATGGTTATAACTGTATAACTCATAGCTTTTTTGAGTTTCTAGTGATAACTTTCTACAAGCATATTTCTGGGTGAATTTCTAATGGAGAAAAAACTAACATTACGAGCTAACACACAGGAAATATCACCTGAACTGTGAGACTAAAATGGTAGATAATTATGTTCTAAAATTACATCATAGAAATATTTTTTTGTATCATACGAGTCCAAAAAACAAAATTGTTTATCTTCTTAGCACAATACATTAGGACCAAGAGCAAGTAAAGACAAACAAGAAACCATCAATTATTATTACCTATTTCAAAAGTATGATTAGAGTTTACCTCCCGGACCAAAAAGTCGACAATTACACATTATAAAGGCATTATCGTCAATGACCTAAGAGGTTATTTTACGACAAGTTTGACGTTGGAGCTTTGAATGCGTACGTAGAGAAATATAACGGAGAGAAATCCACAACGTATTCATATTAGATTTCCTGAAGTTCCGTTTTCGATTTTTGATTCATTTAAAGCTCCGTAATTTTCTCCGTTTTTAGTACATAAAACTCTTAATTTTATTTAATATTCAATACTTTCTAATTTCCAAATCTAGGCTTTAAACTCTTTAACATGATACTCATTCCATATTAGAGTAAATCTTAAGTATCTTTAGGATGTCCAATTTTAAAAGTTAATTGTTGAATATTTAACACTTTTTAAGACACTATAGAAAATAAATAAATTTAGGAGGAGGACTCCAAGGTCGCGATTGAGGGGTATGACCTAGGCGTTGATTGCGGTATCAACAGCTCGACGGCATCGTTAGAGATACGCGATGAATCGCTTAATGAGAGAAACCACTGAGCGAAATTAATTGATAGCATTCATAATCCTTTTTTCCAAGAGCGCAAAGGAAATAGGGTTAGATTTTTCACCGTGTTTTGTATTTATTCCCCTCTCAAGACTTTTCATTTTCATTTCGTATTTTGACGACAGCAGGACAAAAGATTGGTCTCTGGAGTTGAGGGTATAGTGTGTATAAACTTACAAAAACCATTACGGCGGATTCCAATATATCTCGGTACAGAATATCCTGTTTTTTGTTCCTCAGTTGAACGATGAAATTATCTTTGGTTGGTAATAATCATCGAAGACAGTGAAGTTAAATTAAAGTTCTTATCTTTGTAAGTGTTCTATGAAAATTACTGTAAAAATAGTTAAGAACTTAATTTCATTTTCTTTAATCAAATTATCATTCCTTTTGGCAACCTAATTGACAATTTAGTATGTAGCGTAGAAAACTTGTCGTTTGATGTGAATTCGAGTAAATTATTAAAATAACTCGCTCAGTTTTTCAGATTATGCCTTGTATCTGCAAAACAATATTGCACACTAATTTTTAGCTCGAGTGAAGAGAAAACGAAGAGTATGATATTGTGTTCAATCATTCTGACGTTAGTTTGGGATGTTGTGCACATGGAAAAGAAAAACGAATGGAGACGAGGGCCAGAACTCTTCCCTGCTTCTTTCCTCAGAAGAAGGCATCCATTCTCTTAACAAGTTATTAGCGATTCTTCTGAACATTGTGAAAATTGATTGTCGATTTGTTTCGACTGCCTTTTATTTCTCGGTATAAAACATCGGTGGGGTATTTCCGTTTTTTGAATTTAATCTTTCCCTCTGTTGAAACTATATATCGAACTCAAATTACGATTTGATGGCTTTTTCCATGTAAATCGGCGCATTTGTATCCGCAAGCTGTATTGACGTCCATGCATATTCCGTCTATTATTCATGAAAACACGGGCGTGGTTTTTTCTTTCGGGTATGAAACGATAAACGTGTCATTTTAATGCCTCCCACTCCTCTGCGTGGAAGCCCAGAGGAAGCGGGCCCCTTTTGTCTCACTTCGCGAAATGAATTTTGTACGCTTTTGGAATACTACAAAGGACAGTATACACTGTATATGTACCAGTACAATGTTGGTTTTTACTTCTGAGTCTTTTGTATATTTTCCAGATTTTCGTCGTAAATACTATATGGGCTACAGATATGTCATACAATAGATGAAATGTTTTCTTTTTGAATACATGTGTAACATTTTTTGTTACTCGTAAGATAAGCTTTAGTAAAGTCACATTAATATGATTAATTAACTATGTCTAGTATTATTATATACCACAGTTTCCTAGTAAAATTAAAAAGATGCTTAAAAATTTCCATTCAATTGATCTGAAATATCTAAATAAAATCTTGCTTAACAACTAGTTTCAACGTCACAAACAGATACTTAAACGGATGTTTGATGATTCTGTTTACATAATTTTAAGACATCTGCTTTTATTTTGTTGTTAATATGAACATTAATTAATTAATTATAAATGTTTTTTCTATACGTTCTGTCTTTTTTAGGAAACAGCAAAAATCAATACATGTGCATTATCCAACATTACTTTTGTAAAAGAAAATGTGTGCACTTCATTAATTTCGTTAAGTCGCACATTGTGGTAAGAAAAGTATCTGGCAATTAGAAAATTTAACATTCAGTTTAGCACAATTTGAAGAAAGGAAACCTTGTGGTGTGGCAGTAGAGTCGTCTATAGCACTCATCAAAATCGGGATGTTGCAGATAAAATCGCAATTAGAAATAAGTATATTTGTGTTTGCATGTTGTGTGGGCAGTTTCTATACAGAATACACTCGAGAGATGTTGCAAGATCCCTGTTAAAAAAATAATTCATTCTAAATGCTTACTTTGTAAAATACTAACACATTTTAAAAATGAGACTCTCCCCACTTGCAACCATGTAGAATTAGATTCCCGTATATACCAATCGGCTTCTATTTTCCAAAGACAAATAATGATTCCCTATCTGATAAGATTTTCTCATGAATTAAAACTCATATTTCACAGATTTGGCGTCGATGCTTCTGTGATTAGAGTTATGAAAATATCCCTCTCGGTGATCTGCACCCCACGTCGGAACAGAATTTTGTCATTATTTGCATATGCATTACACCAATCACGGTATCTATATTTGTTTCCTGCTATCGCCGCTGTCGAACGTGCACGGGTACACGTCTCACCTACATGGTTCCCCGATACTGCCACCATCAACGCGGCCCGGTCTAATGATAACGCTTAGCAAATGCGATAGGGCAATCGGATGCTATACCTGACACGAACGAACTTGGAGATTTCACAAAACTGCTGTCCAGTAGGAGTAGAAAAGATATAGAGCACATTTTTGCGATTCGACTGCTTTTAAAGAAATTTAAGTAAAGGAATTCATAGTAATTAATTAGTAGTTTATGCAATTAGTTTATAATGTTAAGCTTTATTGTATGAGTACACGTATTGACAACGAGCGACGTTAGGAGTGAGTTTTTAAATTTGTATGAATGCAATAAAGCAACAATATAAACGAGTTGCACAAGCTATTTTTGTGTAACAAAATTATAAATTTACCTCTATTAGCGTACCCGTGCGAGAACTCTCGCATGTTAAACCCCATCTTTTCCCTATCCCTTTGTCTGTACTTTCTATTAAGAAGGACCGTTGTTATTTAAACATGTTTATTTCTTTAAAAATGTATGAACATACAGAATATCAAACAAAAAGAATAATACAATTATGTTAGGAACAAATTATCAATAAAGGTTTATTCAGCATTATAGAGAGACGTTTTTGGAAAAAATTCATACTTCTTTGAAAACAACATTTGAAGAAATTATTTAATCTTCCTCGAGAGTTTGCTTTTCGCTTCCTTTGATTAACACAAAAATATTAGAAAAGATTTTAACTCTCGAGGAGGCCAGTGCGAAAATACCAGATCGGGCAAGTACAACCCTACTCTTTGCAATATTATTTAACTTTCCTTGATTTGTTATGTGGAACAGAGGGGGTTTTGGAGAAGCAGGGTACCAGCTTGCTGGGCTGCGAAAATTGAAAAATTATTTCTACACTAAAAAGTGAGATTGAGGAATCTAAGCATTCTAAGCATGTCGTCACAAAAATGGATACCAGCAATAAGGGCTGAAATATTTAGGTGGCGTTGATAGAATTGAAACGCCGAACCAAAAGTTTAATTGAATGTCTAAAAATGTCTCATCTTGTAGATTATGATGTAAAAAACGTTTCTTTGAGGCCTTTGACCTCAAAATTTTACTTTTTAAAGCTCTAAAACGCTTTGTTTAGAAGTTATTTGCCGGTATAAATTGGCGTGTGATGCGGGTTGCATTTTACATGAATATTTCGATGCGTTTTTTAACAAATCCTTCATATTTTTAATGTCAAAGTGCAATTCGTCAAGTCTCCATGAAATTCTCTTTCTTTAGAGACTTTATTTATAATGATTGGTTGCGTGTGAGAGCCGCAACGGAAAGATATACTACTGAAATAATACAGGAGACGATAAGAGAATCAAACTGAATTTTGAGAAACAACATTCTTGTTACGTCTTGGGCGTTTGACATGTATGCGTAAAAACTGTGTTCAGTTGATCCGTTTGCCGCTACCGCCTCACGATTCTCTCGCTGCGATTGGCTGAATGTGTGATGACGCAATCATTCGTGTCGTAATATGCTCATACGTCATCATTTGCGCCGTTAAATGCCCTTTTATGAACGATTTCTTGCAGCAGAAAAGGTCATTTATCATGCTGGTATACAAAAAATATTTTATATTGCACGCGAAATATGGAAAAATGAAACGGTATTCCCAATTATAATATTAAAGTCAACTCTCTGTGAAGTTCAACTGCATTCATGTGGGGTCATTTTTTTTTCATTTTAATACAATTATAAAAACTACACATTGTACCAACTATACAGATTATAAAAACAAAATAGCAAATTACAATTTGGCTGGCGAATGTGCTTCATATTCCCTTTCCTTTGATAAAGTTGCAAATCTTGAAAAACTCGCAAAGTACATGTCATTTTCATGTTTTGATTGCTGGCTTCCACACACCTCGAGTAATTCAGTTGAAAGTAATAAGAAAACATCATTTCGTTTTTTATCATCTGTAGGTTCGTTTCGTTCTTTCTCTCTCTCCCTCTGTCTCTCTCTCCCCCTCTGTCTCTCTCTCTCCCTCTGTCTCTCTCTCCCCCTCTGTCTCTCTCCCCCTCTGTCTCTCTCTCCCCCTCTGTCTCTCTTTCCCCCTCTGTCTCTCTCTCCCCCTCCGTCTCTCTCTCCCCCTCTGTCTCTCTCTCCCCCCTCTGTCTCTCTCTCCCCCTCTGTCTCTCTCTCACCCTCTGTCTCTCTCTCCCCCTCTGTCTCTCTCTCCCCCTCTGTCTCTCTCTCCCCCTCTGTCTCTGTCTATAACTGTCTGTCTCTATCTTTGTCTCTCCCTCTTTCTCTTTTTCTTTTTTCTCTCCCTTTAAAATTCTTTCTCTCTCTTTCTCTTTTTCTCTCTCCACTTCCGTTGTTCCTTTGAGATCATTATACTCCACCCTTGTTTGCTCTACATATGTTTGTTTATCTCCATCTTAAATCCTTCAAAAACAGCAAATTTCAGAAGATCAACTGTAGAGAATGGCACTATAATAAAGTTTCCAAAACATTTTCTCATGCGTGTTGTAATAAATACTGTTAAAAAAAGTCACGTTGTAACAGTTGCTTAATATTAATTAAAGCAATAAAAGCGATTGAAACATTGCGAAAAAAAATAGATGTTAATTTAATTGTATGTATGTGTCATTTTAAAGACGGATTAATTCGACTTTTGCCAACTAACAGTTTTCCCAGACCTGGATCTTGATTTTACTTATTAACCACACCTGGGGGTTAGGGAAACCTGTCGCGAACATGACGTATTCCCATCACCCTAACTGGCCTGCCTGAGTTTTTTATGAGCGGGAATCGAAACTTGGACTGCCTCACGGAAAGTTAGCACACTGTCCATGAACCACTCGAGGGGCTGTTTATTTATTTAATTATGGCTTCAAAATATACTGAACGATGTAGGCCTAGTAGAATTTACAAATACTCAGAAGGGCAGTTTAAACATTTGATTTTAGAAATTAAAATATGGAAGTTTTCGTCTCTCACAATGATATTGCTAAGCACTATAAGCTCGTGCAGCCCCCCCCCCCATTGTAGTAGTGTGTGCTTTGCGGAGCGCGTGGCGAGGAGCAGCGGCAGCGCGGGTGGGTTGGTGGCCGGGCGGGCGGGGGGAGGGACGGCGGGGCGCGGAGCTCCTGCGCCAGCAACGCGAAGAATTCAATTAAAGGTTAAACACGCTGCTTGTTCGCCGGGGTGCTTGAGGGAAAGGCAGAGGCCGAGGCGGCCGGCCGCCGAAGGGCGGGGAGAGGTGGTGGGAGGTGGCGGGTAAGCCGAGTCGAAGGGCCAGTGGCGGAACGCGGGCGCGCGCTTGGTGAAAAGGTAAACCCACGAGGCGGATGCGAGGCGGAGTGGCCACTAAGGCGGAAGTCGGTGAGAGGGCGTGGGGTGAGCAGTGGGGGGGGGGAGGGACTGCGGCAAGAGGCGGGCGCAATTCCTCGGGAGACCAACCACGGACACATTTGAGACGAGAGGCTGCATGATACTAGAAGCAGCGGGGCTGCTCTAAATGAGCAAGAGTACAGACAAACATAAATGTTGGTGATGTCGGAAAGGGTAATGTAATGAAGGTAGGACAAAGAATGGGAAGGAGGTAATTAAAGAACTTGGAGGAAATGAAAGGTTCCTTTAAAAGACAACTCACATGGCGGAAAGAAATAATAACATCAAAACCTTTTTGTACAAATGCAAATTGTTATACATTTGTAATTGCATATTTGTTCAAATAAAGCTTCTATATCATTAAACGATATTAATTATCTGAGATTAAATGCCAGAATTTCGAGAGCGCGGTATGATAGCCGAATGGCGCTTACTTTGCTGTCAAGGGCAGCTCCAGAGAGGGATGAGACGGGAAAAATACAACGGAGCTCCGAGGAGACGCTCGGGCCAATGTCATAGGACGTGATGTGTGACGAGAACGTGGGGCGAGATCGAAACGGCGATTCGCGGAGCAGCTGCAGGAGACGGCAACGGTCAGCGACTGGGAGGCGACCGCCGCTGGGCCGGGCCGGGCCGGGCCGGAAACGACGGTGGGGCGGGCAGTTAGGCGGACAGTAACGGCGACTGCGGTGGTGGGTGATAGCGGCAGCAGCCTCCGAGGAGGATGAGGATGGTACGGCAGGAAGTTAAGGATCGGGGGAGGGATGCCATCCCCGCGTGCTTCCGGATGCCGCGCCTCGAGTGCCTCCGGCGCTTTGCTTCCGCCTCTTTCCCCTCCCCTCCCCTCCCCTCCTCCATCCCCCCCTCGGCCCGCCCATTCCAGCGCCCCCCCCCTCGGCGCCGCGAGCGCGCGCGACTGCCTTCGGAGGCACGAGGCGGGTAAACAGCGCACTCTTTCTGGATTCGGTTCGTCTTCAAAGTTAGACGCTGCGCCGGAGAAGGAACTTTTCGCAAAGGCTTCACGAGTCTCAGGTATCGTTGATGAATTTAGCGCGCTATCAGAAGTACCAAGTTGGTTATCATTTGAGAACGGATTTACTTAAATTAATTTTTAATTGGTTTGCTCGAACATTTCATTTGCGATATTTTTTATTTTGGGTTGTAATGCAAGTCTACAGTCCCTGGTTATATTTATGTCAGGATCACACTTTCAGAACATAGAATATGTGAGAAAATATTATTTTAATACATTTTCATTATTTTTTTTAAGTAAACAAATTAATAAAAAATGATTTCAATAAATTGGATATTACATTATTTCACATTAAAAATTAATTGTTTCTATTTTCAAGTAATACGTGAATGTATAGCAATTAGTATGCACATAATAATGCTTCGGATTATAAAACGATATTTACTCAAACCTAATTAACTTAATCCCTAACTTCTTTCCACACAAAAAATATAAAATTTAAAATTAGTAATTTAATAATATATTTGAATTTTTTTATTTGTCAGGCTGCTTCTGTCCCAGAGTAGTTTGCCGGAGTAGTTTCAAGGATTGTTTGCAGATGATACTTTTAAAAGGTGTATTCTCCTGGAAGACAGCATTTCTTGAAAGAGTTTGGAGTGGATTATACCACTCACATCGTCATGTTTCAATTTATATTCAGTGGGTACCAATGTACTAAATCCTGCAAATACATGCGGGATCGTTTTGGTTCCTTGGTCAAACATTCTCCAATAGTCATTTACAACTCTACAATCAACTATGAATTCGAGATGGTTTTATTGCTATTAATTGGATTGCGAAACCCGGTTTAATTTATTAAATTGAATATAGAAATATTAATGATAAATATAGTATTAATATTAATATATTATTACCGAATTCGTAATTAACACTTGTGGGGAACTGCTAAAACACAAATTTACAAGATCAACCTGAGTTTTTATGCACTATTCTTCTGCACAATTCGTTGTTTCTCGACCTTACTAACTGATGATATGCATAGATTCATGCTGTTTCTGTCACTTTGTCATTTCAGCAAATGACTAAACTATCAGACATTACCGTGACAGTCCTGTATAATTTTCCGATCATTTTGTTGATTGTCGCTTTGCAGGCTGTGATTTGCAGTCCCTGATCTGCTAGTTAATTTTTCTAATTCCAGATTATTATTATTATTATTATTATTATTATTATTATTATTATTATGTTATTGTTATACAATAGATTTATGTTAACAAATAAAACTTGAAAACATTGATAATTTGTAGAACTCTTGTTGAATTACTCTAATAAAAATATATTTCTGGTGTTCCTTATCATTTGTATATTTGACTTTTATGAGGTCGAAGTATCCAATATTGGAATGAAAAATACGTAATTGAATAATATTTTGTCTTATTTCAATTTTTTCCTTAGGAGTGGGAAAAACCTACTCACTCGCTCCATTGCGAAAGTTCATTCTGTTCCCTAAAAGGCACAAATACCTTACACTCGCTCCCTTCATGCTTCATTGCCTCACAACCGATACAGTACATTTGTATTGCCTTAGATAAATCTAATTGTACTACTGATGTTACAAAATATGCGTTAGGTAGACATTTTACAGACAAAGCATCAGGAGTATATTGTTCCATATGCCTCAAATAAATTTATTGTTTCCTCGTATGGTCGAAGCGAGCGCATACACGATTTATTTTAATCTCATACCCATTATGCAAACTTTTTTAGGAAATTTGTTTGTGTGCGTAATGTAATGTGTATCTAACTAAATGCTACATTCACTGTATAATATGAAAAAGAGTTGATAGAATTACCCTAATATTTTCTTTTAGAACACAATGTATGACTACCTTCTTGTCAGAATTGGCAATTGATTGACATTAAAGAGCATGTATTTCAGACAATTTAGTTATTATACGCATGCAAGGTAATTATTGTGTTGTAAATACTTGCTAAAACGCATACAAGTAAATGCTGTACTGAATAAAAACAATGTATTAGAACATCGGATCGATCTTTTTTGCTCCATTTGTAACTTTATTTTCTATAATAGAAGTGTATTTTCTTATACATTCGATGAGCAGTTAGTTCTCCGACGATGAAAATTTCGCAATCCTTTCACCATGACGAAAAATTAGTAAAAATAACCTCTTTGCACCAGACTACAAAGCAGAAACAAAACAAACAACGTCGATTATGGTCACTGGCCGGTTTACCCTTTATTCAGCAGCATCTGAGAGACGTACTAAATTATGCTAAGAAAGTTAATACAAAATGTGGCTTATGATAATAGGTATCAATGTTGCATTATTATAATGAGACATTCATCCTCATATGTAACATACACACTTTCACCAGGATAGATGCTTTCAGCTTCAACTTCAATCAGGATAAGATGAATAAAAATAGAGCTGAGATTTTCTAAACCTATTCTAGAAATTTAACAATTTCTTGACATTATTCTTCATCAATTGCTGTGACATTCAAAATTGGAGGATAACAATGTACATTATTCAAGTTATTCAAGAACAGTTGAAATTGGTTTTTGTTGTGAATTTTAAGAAGTAGCTCATTTAATAATAAATTTTATTTAATCTTAATTATATAATCATTTGAAGAATGGTATATTTCTAAAATAAAAATACCTTTATTTCGTAAAGTGCGCAGATATGTCGCATAAAACAAATGAATAAGTGACGTGAAACATTTAACCATAAAGAAGTAAAGGGGAGGACAGCTTTGTAATTTCTAGCAGTACATACATTAACCCACTAGGAAGAATTTGGCGTTCATGTATGGGTAAATACCTGTAAACACGTCAAACTCGTAGGTGGCTCAGATAAGAAAATTCTCAAGATAAGGCAGTTGTTTTCTCGCAACTTAGGGTCTGTCGTCTGGTGAGACGTCACGAGGTCTTCCTGTTGCGTCGCGTCGCGTCGCGCATGCGGAGAGGAGAAGTGCGTGACAGCTCCATCGCAGGCCGTGCCGGCCCCGCTCGCCCCGCCTCGCTGCTCCGCGGCCGCGCGCCCGCGACAGTGACAAACGGCCGCCGCGCAAATATCGCCGTCGACCGATCGCGCGGAACCTTTCTACGCACAGTGGCAGCCGCTGCCTCCGCCAACACCCCCTCTGCAGCCCTCTCCCGTCACCACAGACCCCACCATCACACGCCCCCCTGTCACTTCCCTTGTGCCCGCAACCTCCGAAACCACCGCGGACAGCTTTGCCTCCAACGCCTCTACGATGAAATCTCAATCTCCACAACCTTGGTATCCTCCACCACCTCCACCTCTTCTGCCATCTCCAACGTCTCCAATCAGCCTCATCCCCCTCTCCAGAGCCCCTTCCCCGCCATGATTCTTCTGTCCCCTCCAGCGTGCTCTCTACAACATCCTCCCCTTTTCTCCCGCAGCCCTAATGAGCACTTGCCCTCACGTTTCCCTGCTACTCCCACCGGCCTTCTGCCTCCATCGCCTCGGCTGCTCTTCCCACGTCACGAGTCTTCTGTCTCTATTTTACCGTCACGCGCTGCTGTTATCTTGAGGGAGACAGGCTTTCGACTACCACCATCGCCGTGGGTTTAGGCCTCATCTCCTAAATACGTCAGTATAAATAGGGCGTTGCGTTACTTCATTGATATATCGAAAACAATAGATCCATGAGCAATCATAAGAGAAATTACTGAAAGAAGGGCCAAGTTTGACAATTCGGGAAACAAATAAGTCTTGTTGGATAATGGCATTTCAAGATGTGTCAAAAACATTTGCAAGTGAGATAACTGCTAAGGAACAAACTGTCGAATTGAGCGCATGGGCATATTCTCAAGTACTGTTGCCGCAGTAGCCAGTCAGAAGCAGACAAAGTTACAGGTTCCTTCTTAGAAAAATCTCTCTATACCTGAGGCTGAGTCAGCCTCCATCACTCACCCTTATTCATTGCCACCAGGCGTCTGCGTCGTACTATATCCGTAATCCCTTTGCAACAATCTCCCTTCTCCTAGTTCCCGTGTGCTCCCCCTCTTATCTTGTTACCCATTACCACCTGCCTCTTCCGTTTCGTCAGTCCCATTACGCTGGCCCGATCACCCCCTACGGTTCCGTCGGACCTCCCTCATTCGACCTTTCCGCCGCTTCCGCAGCCCCGCCCTGATCTGCCGCCACATCGTTTCCTTCGCCGTATCGTTTCCCCGCCGCATCCTCTTTTCCGCCGTCCTTCAGCTTCCGTTCCACGCCGCTGTTTTCCCCGTCCCCGCCCACCACTTCCCTTATGCCGCCCTTTCCCACACCGCCTCCCCCGCTTCCTTTGCGGTTTCCGTCATCTCGGCCATCCAGCGCCGCCCCCGCGCTCTGTGATGGATGGAGGAAGCGCACCTCCGACGCCTGCCTTATCGCGTTTGTCCTCCGCCGCATTATGACCGCCCGCGCGGGCCGCGCCACGGCGCCTTGGACAGCGAGCTGCCACCCGGGCCGGCTCATCTCAAAGGATTTGGACGATGGAAATATTAGCGAAAATATAAATTGTGACCGCGCGGACAGCGATTCATTAGCTTCCTAACGCACACACAGACTATTCCTTTTCGTGCTCTGTGGTTTACGGCCGGTTTTACCAAATACTTTTTAAGTATGACTTAGTAAATTCATACTTAATTTTAAGACGCGTTTTAAAAAAGTCGTGCTATGTTGTTCTTCGTTTCACCACCCTCTTTGAAGTAATGCTTAGTGAAGTAAAACCAGTGGCGTAGCTTCAGTTCGTGTCACCTGAGACGAAGCTAATGGTGTCACCCTTCCCATAAATTAGGTATAAAAATATCTATTGCTGCGTTGATTATACATTATTTTATTAAAAATACAAACATATTTGCACATATGTATAATATATTAAAAAAGTCTATGTAATTAAGAATTATTGCAATATAATTGCAATTAAATCATAATCTATGCTTATGATTTAAATGTATACTCATTAAACTAACATAAACAATTTTTAACTAAACCATAAAAATTATATAATTCCAACAATCAAATTTTCAAACTACTAAAACTAAGAAAACGAACTATTAATATATAACATTTTTAAGAAAATGATTTAAATTAATTAAATGTAATTGGTGTCATCCCTAGATTGGTGTCACCTGGGGCGCGCCCCCCCTCCCTAGCTACGCCACTGAGTATAAATTAAATGCATCCCAGAGTTGGTTGGCAATGCTGGTCCCTGGTAAACCGGCCAGTGACCATAATCGACGTTGTTTGTTTTGTTTCTGCTTTGTAGTCTGGTGCAAAGAGGTTATTTGTACTAATTTTTCGTAATGGTGAAAGGATTGTAAAATTTTCATCGTCGGAGAACTAACTGCTCATCGAATGTATAAGAAAGTACACTTCTATTATAGAAAATATAGTTACAAATGGAGCAAAAAACCGACAAAAATTATAACTGGGGAAACATTGAACGCGATTTTAAAGCAACGAGCTACAAAATGAAATATAACAAAAATTAAATAAAGTTTTGGAGAGAATTAGGTTTAGATGAAAAAGGAAATGCAATAAAAATTACTGAATGTAAAACTTGTAAATTGAAAGTAGATTTGGAACCATGAAAACATAAACTACAAAACACTTGTTGTTAGGCAAAATTGTTCTTGCAAGGCAATTATGAACCAAAATCTGCAGTTAGCTCCAAAACATGTAGTATTGTCATCTTTGATAGGTGAAATCGGGTGTCAAAATCCCTTTCTTCGAGCTTTTCGAAATATTCGGACCGTTTACAAATCCACCTCGGTCTACAAGAAGGCTTTTCAACGCTTTTGTCTTCACAATTGTCGCAGCTGTCACTACCGAACGCAACTCTCCATAATACGCACACCATTTTAACTGATTTTGCCACGTAAAGCATGACTTAAAATGGATAAGTGCAACTAAGAGGTGTGCTTAAATTTAAGTTGAACTTATGATATAAGTTCGCCTTCAAGGGTATAGTGAAACGGAAAAGTTTTCTATGTCTACCTTAAAATTCTTAAGACGAACTCAAAAGTTTAAGTAATGGTGATAAAATCGGCCGTTAGTGTGGTTTTGAATTCAATCCGTATTCCAAAGCAGAATAGAATATTTCAGCAGGAATAGGAGAATAAATTTTAATACATTTTTTGAACCGTAATGTTCGCGTACATTTGCATTACTAATTCCCGACGCGCACACAAATTGAAAGAAAACCCTGCTGCCTCCGGCTCTGTGAAAGATGTCTGTGGTTTTGTTTTATACCCAAGAACTCGGGAAAATCTAAAAACAATGACTTTTTCAATTTTGTCTGAAAAATGCAAATATTTGATTGTGTTATTCCGCTTATTGCCATACTGCGTACACCGACTGAATTCTCTTACTCTGTCCGTCACTGCTTACGTCATAGCCGACATCACGCGACTGCAGGGCTCGAAGAAAGGGGCCGACCGTCAAATATTCGCAATGTATGATATTCCTGTATTTGCCTTATGGAACTGAAACTTTTGGGTACTCTTGGTATGTGAATAACTGTTGCACCGTCTATTTAGTATACTGTTTTATGGCAATATTTGTAAAGACTAATTTTCTTGAAATATTTAATTTATACGAGAATATTTGATTTGTTATCCTGGAAAAGTGTACTTTTGGAAAAATATTGTGTGTGATTTTGTTCAGCAGCATTTTTGCTGATTCAAAACACTATTTCCTTATAAAAATGAAGGTCAAAAATTGAAATTAAGAAAATTGATTCAGTATTATTAAATTAGGAAAACTTTTGCATATCTAGGGATTTGAATGTTCAATTGAAACAGGCATGGATTCCGCAAAATATTCTCAAATTTATCTTGTTAAACCATATTTCATAACGTAACAAACATTTTGGGTAAAGGAAGGGGATTGGCTAAAACAGTTTGAAGTTATAAGACGATAACCTATTTCCGTAACAGTTTCTCTATTTAATCTCGCGAATAAGTCTAAACTAATCGTGCCCCAATAAATTCTCTGCCCTGCTAGTGACGTTTGATTTGGAAATAGTATTTCGATCTCCTCCTTTCAGACTGATTTCTAGTAAAAACTGTCTAAATATCTGTGACAAGTATATATATTTTCTAGTAATACTGAATTTTGGACTCGGATGTGTAAGGTATATGTCTATTCAAAGCAAAAATTTCCTATAAATTTAGTTTTATCTCTTAATTTTATGAATTCAATGTAGATATATATGCAGGAAACCTAAAATAACATTAAAAAGTTTTTTATAAAAATTACACTTTGAGTTATAGGGGCTTTTACAGTGTTTCACTTGTGACACAATAAATCGATTCATATTTACTATGTTTTCATAATTCTTTTTCCAAAAAAGAAAGAAGTAAGTGCTACATTATGCAAATCTCTAGGATTTGTAAGAAGTAAAATTTTAAAGGGTTAAACAATTTAAATTATAAAAGAATATTTTGGATTTATTTTCTTTGTCTTCTGAATGCATCCCTTCAAATGTTGTATAATGGAATGTTATAAGTGGGTCACATAACAATGTGAAAAATAACCTGTAAAATATAGAAAGAATCATTGAAATATCTCTTAGTTCCTGAGATCCTGCAATTCGTTAATCTGTCCAGGAAAATTAACTTTTCAGGAGAAGTAATGAAAGGTAGCATACCTACAGTGCTCCTGCAGCATAGTTTACACCTTCTCCTTCCCCTTCTTTTCCTTACCTCTTCCTCCTTATTCACAAGTACGTTTTTCTGCATTTATTCGGAGATGTTTTTGGTTAAATAATGTTTATTTTTCATTTGCAAATACAAGGGGACGTTGACAGATCCAAGGAACGTGGCAGCGACGCCATATTGAAAACAATTTATTCTATCTTCGAAAAAATTGCAGATAGAAAAAAATGGATTTCACCTCAAGAAAGTGTAATAATTGACGCTTTCGGAATGACAAAAAAACAAAAAAATCCCCTTTTTCATCATTCTCAGTCACTTTTGAGTAAACAAATAAATAGGGCGTAACTCATACGACTAATTAGTAACAAAAGTATGTAAGAGAGTTCTAAAAAATGAAACTCGCATTCGTACTCGCAGTCCTACTTGCTGACGTAATCCCATACGGAATGTGATTCAGAAAAAACAGCGAACAAAATTATGTTAGCAAATTGTAGATATAATTTATTACAGCCAAATAAAATGAAATGATTACATTTTATTCCCAACGATATTAAATACCATTTGACACAAATTGCTAATTTAATAAAAAATATTACACTAAACAACAATTTACATGACCTTTTTTTAATTTCATTATTATTTCTAGGAGGCGGACTTTAATGATCTAAAATATTGCTAGAAATGATCAATACAATGCTCTTAAAAAGTTCTTAAAAATGTCCTTAAAGAAAAATGACGTAAAAAATTGATGAAAATCCGTTAAGATTAACAACTCAAGTTGTTGGATATGTTACTTCCATTCAAGTGAACTCAGCTTGCAAACTTTTGGGTTGTACTGTTCTTCACCTTACTTATTCCTTAAAATATTAGACTCTTTGATGTTACTCACTATGACGGGTGGTGCGGGTGGAATTTTTTGTTCCTGTTATTGATGGAACAATGAGCCGCTGATGTAATAATATTTCTTTGCGGCTTTGGTGAGGGATAAGTAATCATTTACCTCTTCTTACTTTTACATTTTACTCTTATCCATTCTGTTTCCGCGGCTAATTCTTCATCAGTGCATTAAGCACTAATTTGTTATTAGCATTTAAATTTGATACAATATTTAATCCCATATATTTTTTCTAACTCCCTTATTTGGTGTTGCATTTTTTCTTTGTATCCCAGGGAGAGGTGGCTCAGGGTATCATCTGATGTTATTGCAGTGCCTCTGATCGGGAGGTCTTGGGATTCAAGTCTCGACAGTGGCAGGGTTTTCGACACTAGCCAGATAGCTAGGTCGAGTTCTGTCGCAGTCTGGAGAATTCTAGCGACCGGCTTGTGGTAGGTAGTTTTCAGTGGTTTCTTCGATCAATATCAATCGAATGCCCGTGCAGTACCCTACAAACGGGCCATGGACCGAGTGCAATCTTTCCTTCCCAGTCCTTGTCCTTTCCTCAACCCTTTCACTCACACTTACATACACTACACTACCACACAAGCAGGGAGGCCTGTCTGGTGCTTAGAGGTTGTCCTGACAGGGGCGGTGCCCCGCTGATAGGAGATACCTGGTTGGGAAAACTCCCGGTAGCCGACGGTAGGTAGGTGCCAGATCTCGATATCCAGCAGGCACGATCACCACTACCTCTCGAGAGAAAAAACGCAATATGCGCTACATTTACGGGACCAGTAACCTTAGCAGTTGACGCGCCGGAATCACTAGTAATGAATCCATCGTATCACTCATTTAGCGCTTTTCTTGAACAGCTTTTTTCTACAAATTATAATAATTTTGACCTTGTTCATAATCTTATTGTATTTCTCTATTGTGTTGTAGGGGTTCACCTTCTTTTTTTGAATTCTCCTCCAAAACTGTATTTTCAGATAGTGGTCCCTCACAGTTTTTGAGCTTGTTTTAAATGGATCCCCATCAGACGATAGCCTGAGCCTTCCTCAGAATCCTTAAGGTTAGCTTACGAAGGTGGATTTTCCGTATTTTTCCATGTCTTAGCGCCTAAGGTATTATTTTCTACAATTGTCAATGTACCAAGAGTTGTTTCTTTATTTTGTATTTTTGTGTATTTTTTCAGTTCGGATTTTTTGTTTTGTTTTGTTTTTAGTTTCTTCATCCATCTTCATGCCACGAGTAGCTAGGGATTAAGTATCAACCTATTTAAAGCCCCGCATCAATAGATGAGGCTAATCACTGTAGGTGGTCGCCTCGTATCCCACAGTTTAGCCCTCGTTACGGGTTGCTTTACACCTTGGCTTGGGGAAATATTAAAAAGGAGAAGAAAACGAAGAAAGAAAACGTATGACTCCCTAACCCTCGAAATCTAAAAGAATCAGGGTAGAAAAACAAAAGGGTCAAGAGAGACCTACTAGAAAGATCAAGAAAATAAGTACAGCCGTGCCACACTAGTGAGAGAACCACTGTGACGATCAGTGTCGCAGATGGGGAAAGGATATTAAATATGGGTTAAGAAGCATTTGGAAGTTGATTGAAGAAATAGGACAGACGGCTTGTTGTGAGACAGCCCTTCGTCTGGCTCCTCAACTGAGGCCTGTAGAGCCTAAGTGACCCTACCGGTAGCAGGACTAATCTATTCGCCAATTGAATAGCAATCCTCTCCCTGCAAAGCCCTCGGCTTCATTGGAGCACGCAAACCTCCTCGCCCACACGGTCGATATTACTTCCAGGCAGTGTTTTCTGGAGGAGGTGAATAATTTGCAAGCTAGTGATTCATATATTTTATCGAGGCAGTTTATACTTTGATATTTGGGTTTGGAAAAGTAAGTTAGGTAAGCTACTTTTACCCAGAAGCTCCATAACAACGCTGCAAAATGGTAGGTGGTAGAAATGCAGGAGCAATTACTGTTTGCTTTACGGTACTCTAAAACGAACGCCTCACTCACTGAAGATACATGACAACTTATTCAACATTTGGTAGGCTTTTCCGCCATCATAAACCAGATGTCTTTAATTGTATGCTTTATTTCAATTACCTCAACATGAGAATCATTCACTCTGTTACGCCAGGAGTCACATTTTTAGTTGGCGCCAACGAAACCGTTCGCCAAAAAGGCAAAGCATTTTATAACAAACAGAATTTTCTCCAATTCTCTTGTATCCATGCAGAAAAAAAACAATAACAATCATCTTCTTCTTCTTCTACACTTCACGGGTTAGGCTTACGCCTGTTCCGTCTCCACTGTATCTTTCCATCTTTTCGTGGGTCTTCCCACATCTCTTTTCCTTCTCGGTTTGTAGAAATATGCTAATCTTGGCAGTCTTGTTTCTTCCATTGTTTCTAAGTGCTGCAGCCACTTCTTCCTGTTTAATTCCATTATGTTGTTTGCGCTATTCACTTTCAATTCTCTCCTGATTTCTTCATTTCTTATCTGGTCTTCTAAGATGCAGCCTTTTGTTCTTCGAAGGAACTTCATCTCTGAGCTCTGAATTTTGCTTATTCTTTTCTGCGTTAGAACCCAGCATTCACTGCCATAAAGCAATAACAATCATATACGAAGTATTATGCCACCGATACCATAGTCTCCAATATAGTGATGATCGTCTGATAGTCTGATCCCAATCTCAAAATCTTCTCAAAGAGTAAATAGTCTTGCATCCTGCCACCAGAGACTCGCATTCATTCATTCAGCCGTGCATCGCTCAGGACGGCGGGGCGCCGCAGTGAATATTCATCACAAGTGGGTGGCGGGAGCGGAGGAAGCGGGCAGCGGAAGCGCCCAGCGACAAGCGGAGAATAGCCTGGATTTGTCGTGGTGAGGAACCTAAGTCGGCACCCGCCGCCGCTATTGCCACCTCTTCTGCCGCCTCTGCCTCCTCCTACGTTGCCACTTCCACCTTCTTCGGAGCTATCCTGCCTCCGACGCCGTTACTGCCACTACCTCCGCCACCTCCTCCGCCTCCGCTTCCGCCTCCGCTTCCATCCGCCACCACCTTCACCTCCACCTTTGCTACCATCTCCGCTTCCGCCTCCACCTCCACCTCCGCTTTCGCCTCCACCTCCACCTTCGCCTTTGCCAACACCGCTTCCGCCTCCGCCTCCACCTCCACTTCCGCCTCCGCCTCTTCCGTCTTTTTCTGCACTTCTGCCTTTGCTACCACCCCCACTTCCGCCTCCGCCTCCATTTCCTCCTCCGTCTTCACCTCCACCTTCACCTTTGCGACCACCTCCGCCTTCGCCTCCACCTTCGCCTTTGCCAACACCTCCGCTTCCGCCTCCGTCTCCGCCTCCACTTCCACCTCCGCCTCCACCTCCTCCTCAGTCTTCGCCACCACCTCCGCCTTTGCTACCACCTCCGCTTCCGCCTCCACCTCCACCTCCGCCTTCGCCTCCACCTCCACTTTCGCCTCCGCCTTCGCCACCACCTCCGCCTTTACCAACTCCTCCGCCTCCGCCTCCACCTGCGCCTCCGCCTTCGCCTCCGCCTTCGCCTCCACCTCCACCTCCATCTCCACCTTTGTCACCGCCACCGCCACCGCCACCACCTGCACCTCCGCCTCGATGTCCACTGCCACCACCTTGCTACCGGCGCCGGCCGGCGCGCGCCCCCATGTCAGGAACGGTTACCGCAGTTTAATTAAATCTCCTGGCGGCGGTCGCTGGAAGCGTCGAGTTGTCGGTGGCCGGCGCCGCCTGCGGGGCCTCGAGGCACGGCCATTGCCGCGCGCCGCCTTCCTCCCCCGCCGGATATTGCCTGCGGACGCCGCGTGGGGTTCGGGTGGCATTCCCAATGCTTGAACGCTATCCCTTTTGTGCACGCGCCGCTGGGTCGCAGGCAGTTGCTTCTGACACCCTCCAGGCTCCAGACTGGGGCGGTAGCTCCTATTTGCTGGCTTCTATCGGAACCAGGTGCTCGTGAACGAAGGTTTCAACTCCATTTTGGGAGGTTTGTGGGGAAATAGTTTTCGATAGCTTGATAATAAAGCAATATAATTTTATAATTGCGTTTTCCAAATGTTCTCGAACGACCTCAAGTGCAACATGGGTGTGTGGTTTCATTATGTCGCAAAGAAAGATGATGCATGTAACGAGTTGACCTGGTTAAGGAAAATTGAAAGATGGTTACTCGGTGTTTTTTCTCACGATCTCAACGAACATTTAGCGGAACTTCTGGATCATAAACACTTTTCTACACTGATTGGCTAAGGAAGATTTTTGTATGAAACGCACTTGAAAATCTCCAATATATGGCAATTATAACTCCATAAAAACTATAACATTGATATTCCTGAAATAAAAATGACACATTTCTACATTCTTCTTACATCTCTGACTTTTTAGATTGTAAGAACTTCGAAAATGAAAATATAGAAAATAATGTGATCGCATCTTCTGAAGTGTAAATAAATGAGACATTTGAATTAAAGCCGAATTACCCAGACAAAATTAGCATAGGTTCTCTGAGAATATATACCGATCTTGAAGATCTACAAACAAACTGTACGAAAGTAGATTTGCTTAATTGAAATTTTATAAGTTTCATTAGACTTCTTTTCGAAAAGCAACGGAAAATTAAATGAACAGGTTTTTCAGAGTAACATTGTGAATTTATTGTCAACAAATATTGTAAAAATGTTGACGTACGTAATTGAAAAGCGAAGATTAATTTTTCCTTACATTGAACAATTTGCAATTTTTGAGTTTGTCAGCGAAAATCGTCTCTGCCATTTTTCCTGACGCTTGTTTAATGATGATATCATCTAATTTTGTTTCTTTAGTTCAGTCATGTCGTTTAGATTCTCGAGACCACTAGACCTCTTGATCAAATGCTATATTACATCAGTGTGTTTTTGTGTTGTGGGAAATGTTTGGAAACGAACAACGCAGCGCTCCATCTTTTGAAAAATGTGTTATTCCTCGTTGTTTTGCGATCCGCAATGGACGTCGTCGCCGCTGAGCCGCTGGGGCTGTTTATTTATCTGCGAGCTTCGGCGCCGCTCGAGGCCACGCAGAGGGGAGCGTGCGAAGCGGGCGAGAGGCAGCGTCGTTCGCGAGATCAGGGGAGAGGGAAGGGGGAACGAGAGAGAGGGAGAACGTGTGTGAGAGAGAACGTGAGAGAGGGAGAACGTGAGAGATTGGAGGAACGTGAGAGAGAGAGGGAGAACGTGAGAGATTGGAGGAACGTGAGAGAGGGGGAGAACGTGAGAGAGGGGGAGAACGTGAAAGAGAGGGAGGGTAACGTGAGAGAGAGGGAGAACGTGTGAGAGAGAGACGGATAACGTGTGAGAGAGTGGGAGAACGTGAGAGAGAGTGGGAGAACGTGAGAGAGAGTGGGAGAACGTGAGAGAGAGTGGGAGAACGTGAGAGAGAGTGGGAGAACGTGAGAGAGAGTGGGAGAACGTGAGAGAGAGTGGGAGAACGTGAGAGAGAGTGGGAGAACGTGAGAGAAAGTGGGAGAACGTGAGAGAGAGTGGGAGAACGTGAGAGAGAGTGGGAGAACGTGAGAGAGAGAGTGGGGAGAACGTGAGAGAGCGTGGGAGAACGTGAGAGAGAGTGGGAGAACGTGAGAGAGAGTGGGAGAACGTGAGAGAGTGGGAGAACGTGAGAGAGTGGGAGAACGTGAGAGAGTGGGAGAACGTGAGAGAGAGTGGGAGAACGTGAGAGAGAGTGGGAGAACGTGAGAGAGAGTGGGAGAACGTGAGAGAGAGTGGGAGAACGTGAGAGAGAGTGGGAGAACGTGAGAGAGAGTGGGAGAACGTGAGAGAGAGTGGGAGAACGTGAGAGAGAGAAAGAGGGAGAACGTGAGAGAGAGAAAGAGGGAGAACGTGAGAGAGAGAAAGAGGGAGAACGTGAGAGAGAGAAAGAGGGAGAACGTGAGAGAGAGAAAGAGGGAGAACGTGAGAGAGAGAAAGAGGGAGAACGTGAGAGAGAGAAAGAGGGAGAACGTGAGAGAGAGAAAGAGGGAGAACGTGAGAGAGAGAGAGAGAGGGAGAACGTGAGAGAGAGAGAGAGAGGGAGAACGTGAGAGAGAGAAAGAGGGAGAACGTGAGAGAGAGAAAGAGGGAGAACGTGAGAGAGAGAAAGAGGGAGAACGTGAGAGAGAGAAAGAGGGAGAACGTGAGAGAGAGAGAGAGGGAGAACGTGAGAGAGAGAGAGGGAGAACGTGAGAGAGAGAAAGAGGGAGAACGTGAGAAAGAGAGAAAGAGGGAGAACGTGAGAAAGAGAGAGAAAGAGGGAGAACGTGAGAAAGAGAGAGAAAGAGGGAGAACGTGAGAAAGAGAGAGAAAGAGGGAGAACGTGAGAAAGAGAGAGAAAGAGGGAGAACGTGAGAAAGAGAGAGAAAGAGGGAGAACGTGAGAAAGAGAGAGAAAGAGGGAGAACGTGAGAGAGAGAAAGAGGGAGAACGTGAGAGAGAGAGGGAGAACGTGAGAAAGAGAGAGAAAGAGGGAGAACGTGAGAGAGAGAGAGAAAGAGGGAGAACGTGAGAGAGAGAGAGAAAGAGGGAGAACGTGAGAAGAGAGAGAAAGAGGGAGAACGTGAGAAAGAGAGAGAAAGAGGGAGAACGTGAGAAAGAGAGAGAAAGAGGGAGAACGTGAGAAAGAGAGAGAAAGAGGGAGAACGTGAGAGAGTGAGAAAGAGGGAGAACGTGAGAGAGTGAGAAAGAGGGAGAACGTGAGAGAGAGAGAAAGAGGGAGAACGTGAGAGAGAGAGAGAAAGAGGGAGAACGTGAGAGAGAGAAAGAGGGGAGAACGTGAGAGAGAGAGAAAGGGGCAGAACGTGAGAGAGAGAGAGAAAGGGGCAGAACGTGAGAGAGAGAGAGAAAGGGGCAGAACGTGAGAGAGAGAGAGAAAGGGGCAGAACGTGAGAGAGAGAGAAAGGGGCAGAACGTGAGAGAGAGAGAAAGGGGCAGAACGTGAGAGAGAGAGAGAGAAAGGGGCAGAACGTGAGAGAGAGAGAGAGAGAAAGGGGCAGAACGTGAGAGAGAGAGAAAGGGGCAGAACGTGAGAGAGAGAGAGAGAAAGGGGCAGAACGTGAGAGAGAGAGAGAGAAAGGGGCAGAACGTGAGAGAGAGAGAAAGGGGAAGAACGTGAGAGAGAGAGAGGGAGATTGCCACAGTTGTGAGACACATAAAAGCGTACGTATGTTTGTACAACATAATACCGCTTGTACGGGATTGATAAGCTGCACCCCGCTCGGCCTCCGGCGCCCGAGGCGAGTGGATGCACCTGGGCCCGGGCTGGCCCCCGCCAAGGCCGAGCGCCGGGACTCCCTCGCGGAGCGGCTCACCTTGGGCGTGCAGGAAGCGGCGCGCGCCTGCCGCTGCTACGTGACCGGCCGACCGGCTGGCCAGCCGGCCGGCGACCTTTCCGCCCGCAACGCGCCGCGGAAGAACAATTGGACGCTCGCCCACTCGCTCGCACTCTCAAAGGTGCGGGCGCGCCACCGCTGGCAAGTGACGTGCGGCCACCGCATTATCCGCCATCAACTGGGAATCTTATAGGACAGTGTTGTCAAGGTCGATGCCACGCGCGGGAGTCCGTGGCACGAGTGCCACCACGAAATCGCCCTCCACGCAGTACATCACCCCACTGCAAGAGACACCGCCATTCCTGTTGTAAAATGGCGGGGTTACTAACAGTTTCCTCTCCCGCCGCTAGTGGCGCAGAGAAGCTCGCGGCATGGCACGGTGCCGCGAGGTGTGCCACTGCCACCAGGAGGAGACTTTATAAACACTAATGTTATAGGACCAAGGTGAATCCGTTGACTATGTTGGTTGTTACACTAATATTACCTAAATTAAGAGGGCGTTCTCCGAAGTTCTTAATGCTGTGACTATTTTTGCCTATTCCTCACTGTTACAAATACCTCAATTGAATGGGTAAGTGATATAAACGTAAACAACAATTCGATGAACAATAATGTTGTTCACTATTTTTTCGTGATCAATTTGATGAGTTAGCCAATTTAAAAAGAACATAATTGTGACTCTAAAGAGAATCATATTCAAAGTAACTGATATTTAAAATAATGCACCATAATGTTTTCTCTATTGTTACAATTAAAACTTAACCTAATATTTTAAAATTCCCTCCCTCTCGTAGGGACATAATGCATCATGAAGTTTACGAGTGATAAGTGGCTGAAAATTATTTTTGTTAGGAAATTGTATCCTCCTCGTACCTTGACCATAGCAAAGATAAGTCGCATTGAAATAGTGGATGTTATATCTACACATTTGCAAGGACATGAGCAGCAACGCTTCGTATCATTCAGCGTTATAAAACTATTCTTCATGAAACTTTTCTCTTTTTAAAATGTCCCGAAGCTCAATTGTTGCTCTTGTTACCACATCCAACACAATAAAGGATGTCACTCTTATGAATTTTGCTTTTATGAATCAAACTGCCTCTCTTGTTTGTATTTTCATTCCTTCTAATCATTTACACACAAGTACATAAAACATTTTCATACATGTCCATCATAAACCAGCAATATATTGTAATCAATAGTTAAAAAACACATGTTTCCTATTATTATGGGTCAAATGAGTTAATGAAAAATGATTCAGTTGTCGCAAAATCAAGCGCATTAAATAAGTAAAGTCATCAAACTAGAGAAATTTGAAAATATTATCTTCGACAGAATAATACTCCATTGTCTGTCAGGAAGGTTTGAAAAATATTGACAGATCATATTTACGGAAACATTCTTGAAATTTTCCATCATTTGAAATTTAGTAATGTGAGTTCAGATTCTTTGTAAATTCTGGAAAGAAGCTTTTACCTTATATGCTAACAATCATACTCTGATGATGAAAAAGTGTTTTCATGAATGCTCAATGTATGCTGAACAGTCTATTGCGACTAGTGGTGATGAGGAAAAGCAAGGATTATTGATATGAGTGTTAGGGGAAAAATACGATGTAGCCTATTAATTGAAGAGATAATGTAATACTATTATTATGATTCTTAAATTAAGTATCATATCTTATTGATAAAATAAATTCCTAAGAGCTCTTAGAAAACAAAGCAGAACTTCTGGAAGAAGCCATAAAACTGAATATTATATTATTGATATGATCGTAACAATAGTTTAAATTTATTCTTCAGTTACGTTTGATGATACAAAATACTGTGTTTCATAAATAATCTAGTTTTCCTGCTTCAACAAAAATTTAAAGATAATAGCAATGAAGACGTTTTTGCGCAAGCCTATACATTGGTGCAAAGTGTGTTGCAACGAGTTTTCAATTGTATGCTATCTGTGGTGTGCAAACAAGTACAACGAATGAATATTTGCAGTAGTATCAGTGGCAAGTATTCACCCGTTATTCCATTCCTAAGATATGCTGTTTGATAATTTTAACATTTATGGGAACTCGAGCTCCTATTTTTTCTCGTGTGTAACAATTGGTATATAAGGGAGTTTTAATCAAACAATATCAATCTAAGGTGTAAGGGGCATCTTGTTTTTCAGAATTCTCTGCAAATGTGTGCAAAATGGTATTCAGTCGACTTCTGTGTGCTTTGTGTTCGTCTTCTGCTCTTGAACAGTGAATGGAAGTTTGTTTACTTTTTGCATACCATTTTTAGTAGTTGTTAGTGGAAACACATGTAAAGTTACGTGATTACTTTAGGAGATCTACTAACAATCTAAAAAATTGAAATAACATAGATAATTAGAAAATGAATAATTGAGATAAGAGAGGAATTGACGAGCAAATTAACGCGCTGTACACATTTTAAGGAAATTTCACTTAACTATGAGTATCACATCAAAAATACTTTCTGAAAGAAGAACGACAGAAACAATCATCTTCCACAAACTCACTTTTAATTTTTCACTGAAAAGCCTTTAAAAAATAGATTTTAGATTGTAATGAGGACACAAAGACAAGGCCCAAATCATCTTACGTACGATCCAATCTATCTTCTGTCACTTTTTCCATCCATTACTCTTTTCTCATGCCCGTCGCAGAGAACATACAAAGCTCTTTATTTGCGGTTTCGCGAACCAAGCTCCGTAAACAGGAACCCGCGCGAGACGTGCGCGTCGCGAAAGAGGGGGTGATGCAACCGGTGCGACGTAAGAAGCTGCCGCTGCCGCGGGCGGCAAAGGCGTTTGCCAGTGAACGGAGCAAATATTTGGGCGACGGGGTCCGGCAGTGGGCGGTGAGGACTGGCGGCGAGCAGTGGGGGCCAACGGTAGGCGGTGGGGACCGGCGGTGGGCGGTGAGGACCTTCGGTGGGTGGTGGGGACCGGCAGTAGGCGATGGGGATCGGCGGTGGGCGGTGGGGGCCTACGGTGGGCGGTGGGGACCTACGGTGGGTGGTGGGGACCGACGGTGGGTGGTGGGGACCGCCGGTGGGCGGTGGGGACCGCCGGTGGGCGGTGGGGACCGCGGTGAGCGGTGGGGACCGCGGTGAGAGGTAGTAACCGGCGGTGGGCGGTGGGGACAGGCAGTAGGCGATGGGGACTGGCGGTGAGCGGTGGGGACTGGCAGTGGGCAGTTGGGACCGGTAGTGGGAGGTTGCGACTGGCAGTGGACGGTGGGGACTGGCGGTGAGCTGTGGGGACTGGCCGTGGGCAGTGGGGACCGGTAGTGGGAGGTTGCGACTGGCAGTGGGCGGTGGGGACCGGTAGTGAGGGGTTGCGACTGGCAGTGGGCGGTGGGGACCGGCGGGGGCAGTTGGAGCCGATGTCGACCGAAAGCCTGCGGGCTGCACGGATGGCAGCGACCGATGACAGAGTCTTGTGGGCGGGTGGGCGGAGTGCCTTCACCTCCGCCGACTGTCACCTGAGACACACAGTGCTTGGCGTCTGCCCCATTGCCTCGCGTTTCTTCTCCTCTTTGAAGACGATTACACCACGCTCTGTACTTTCAAGATTACTCCAGGATTAGCATGACCTCTTTTGTTTTGTTGCGTCAGACTTTTCTCAAGCATTCACAATGAAGTATGTTCCTAAGCTGCACTCTACTGATGCCGGAAATAGACATTAAACGATATTAATTTCCGGATTAATTTGTGTTGAGATTCGACAGTTATTAATTTAGGTGAGTGTTCTATTAAATATTTAAATTCATCAGGAATCATTAAGTGTTTGTTAAATCAAATATGAATACGAAATTTCTCGTTACAATACAAAAGAAAAATATGCGAAGGGCATCAAACAAGCGTCCAAATCGGGAAATAATATTACTAAGAAAATTGTAGAGAGAAAATAGAAGATACATGATTTTCCACTACAAGTTTTCTTGCGCGTTTGAAATTTATATTAATTGCACTTACTACTGAAATAGTTTTGTCTCGTATACCTAACACAGACAATTTTATGAAATTCTGAAGAAAAAAATGACTTTATTTCGTACTAGATAATCACGTTTTGGGGTCCCTAATTTAGAAATCTTTCTCATTTACAAGAAACCAACAACAAAATGTATACTTTAAATGTATCGCTCGAATAGAACAAAATTTTCTTTGGTTACTTAACTAGTGTGGTTGGTGTAACTTAAAAGAGCATTGATTGCGGCGCTTAAGTTCAAATCTCAGCCCACGCAAATATTTTGCCGGTTGGAAACTCTTACGCATGTTCAACTAATAATATAAAATGTCGTAACTCCTAGAAATAATCTAAGAGAGTATGTACTGTTGGAAGACTACTAGTTGTAAAATTCAAACTTTTAAGTATTATGATTATAAATCAAATGAAATTATCAATTCAATAGACTCAAACGAAACTTGTGAATTGAAGAGTCCGAAATATATCTGAACTTCAAGTTTTATAATTAAATTTATAAAAAATACTGGAGCTGAAAAATGAAATAACACTCCTTTCTTGTACGTACGTTTACTTAATCATGAAGTCTAGAAAGTTTGTAGCGACTGCATAATTGTCGGACGCAAAGTAAATTTAATTTCGAAGGAACATCTATTACACGCATTTCATTGTCAAATTCACATTACGCAAAGTGATGATTTGTTTTTATCATGACATAAATGAGTTATAGGAATTACGCAGAACCATTTAGTAATCACTTTGCTGAAATGAATTTACTTCAATTATTCACTGTGCTTCTCGCGGTTTCGTGTTTATTTTGTCTTATTTCCCGTCCAGTGTCTTGGAAAGAGTATTCTCTTCAAACTACAAAATGACGTTGATGTGTAAATTGCGTGTGTTTGTCAGTGTTTCGTTCATCAGAAATGAAAATTATTTATCAAGCTTCACCTCAAAATTGTATTACAAAATAATCGAAGAGTTTTCTTTTCGTAGGTGAATGAGGGTCAATTTACAGTAGAAAGTTGCACATAATGCCGTTGAAAATCTTTGAAGCAGAATTGATAGTATTTTTTGATGTATGATGGCCATTTGCGGAATTCGAGTTGAGACTAAATATGATTTGTTACATTTTTTAAAACGAACCTTATTGGGAACGTTCATGTCTAATTTACTTTCTCTCTCAATGATCGAAACTTTCTCAGTACATGTAAGCATGTGAGTTGAAATTTCCACTCCCCTCAAGTAGTCTCAACATCTATACTCACTTTAACAGTTGCGAGAAGATAGTTAAGTCAAGTGATTTTCATGGATTATACGGAATTTCTTAGAAAGCATTTCTGTTTGTAAATTCGATTAAAAAAATAAGTTGTCGGTACTGTTTTTCGCATTACCAGAGAATGCGCTGTATCCACAGCTTGCGCAGCAACTGTGAAGAGATATTACTTTTAAATCCCAAAATATTTCTGCGGCACCTGTAAGCTTGTTCAAGTGTTTCGTTTCGTCAAACAAGTGCGTGAAAACATCTCAAAAATATTTTCAGTTAAAAAGAATGTCTCCTCATGAACGTTCATAGATATTTTAGGAAAACGTTTATGTCGGACAGGTCGACTTTTTAAATAATTCCTTGTTTTTTCCCGCGTTATTGGAGTTTTAAGCGTTCTGTTTATGCAGTCACGGTGAAAGAGTTCGTCCGGAATGCCGAGTGCAATATGAAGCCTGGCAACATTTCTCGGTCCGCGGCGCGTGGCACTTGCGCCACGACTTCGGTACCCCCCCCGCCCCCGCCCTCCGCCCCCGCCCTCCGCCCCCGCGTGCCCGGAGGGTCGTGCGCTGCAATCTGCGCCGCGGCGTCCGTGTGCGGCCGCCGACCGGCCTGCAACTGGGCCACCTTTGAGCGGTGGCCTCGCGCACCACTTGGCACGGAGGAGGAGGCGGCGGCGGGGGCGGCGGCGCGCCCGAAGTGCGCCTTCTTGGCCGACGCTCCTCCGCCCCCGCCGACGCCGCTTTCGTGTAGGCCGGCGGCTTAAAGAAGATACTGTCCACTGCGAGCGAAAGGCCACCGGGAGGGTTTGGGATCCCCAACGCACTTCTCTGTTTAGGTTTCCGGTTCCTCATTTCTTACTTTGTTTGTCCTATCAGTTTCCTATTCACGGGTTTTCCCCACGCGCTTGAAATACAAACACGCATGTTGAGGCTTTTGTGCCGTACTTTCCATACCCCATGGGTAATATTTGGGCCAGATATATATATTGCGTAGTACATTTTCATACACTGAAATAACGACCTGGATGGATTATCCTAATGTTTGGAATACACATCCAAACTTATGGACAAAGAAAGCGCATTCAAACCTTTGGATACTACATCTAAATATTAATGATCATATAACATTTGACAGGACATTCGTTCCTTCGGATACGGAATCCAAAGTAAAAATTAAATATTTTGAATTATAAAATGTATTTGGATACCGTATCCAAAGTAAATACTTAACCCTCCGGCGGGCGCGGAGCGGCACTCAGTGCCGCATTTTTACATTTTTGTTGAATTCGTGTAAATAATTGGTGTCGCACTATTGAGCTCATAGTTATTCTTCATTCATTATATTTTCAATCGGATGACACTCAAATCACGATTTTAGGCACTGCCGATTGACCGTTATTCATTAGTAATTCAAACTCTGTAGGCCGATATACACTGTATAGTTTTCCGTGTAGATTCTTCATGTAGTCCAGGCTACACGCTTTCTATATGAGAAAATTATGAACATGTTCGTAATTTTTTCGTGTAGAACGCATACAGTTTGACTCCAGCGCCTCCAGCGGCAGAATCGTTCACTAACCGTAATCGGCCATGTCGAATTTGTGGTTAGGTGCGATTGTATTAAGTGATATATTGTGATAAACTACTTTTTTCCTTATCCCTGCCTTCCAATTTGTATACTCTATGCCCCTCATGGTTAATTAATACTAAATCAAGATCATAGCCAGAACGCACGCATAGAAATATCATCACTGAAAGTACTCGGACGACGCAAGCCAGCTGTTTCCCGCTAGCCCCCCCCCCCCTGGCGGCGGCTTGTGGCGATTCATGCAGAAAGCATATAGACTGTGTATGCGCTACTTTTTGGCTTTTATACGTTCAGTTTGAGATTTTGATGTTTCTATACAGAAACTGTATGAGAATCTACACGAAAACTGTACCGTGTATATCGGCCTTGTAATGGTTGCGGCACTCCGTACGGCACGCGCTTTGTCATGTAAGTAAAATATTCGCGTATTTTATCCGTTAGAATTCTCACTGCTGTTTTGTTATTGAGCTTTATGACACATATTTTGGAGTACTAAATTCTAATTCAAACTTAAATGCGTTGTTTCCGAAGAAACTTTAGAAGGCACTTGAGCACCGTATTCCTTCCTCTTCATGTATCACCTACCAAGACACGGAGGGAGCGAGTAATAGATCAAATCCTTATTAATATTGCTATTTTGTTTGCTATTTAGTTAGTTATTATCAAATAAAATGTATAAAAACATAAATAAAGAATATTTCTTATACAATCAATAACAAAAGTAATAACTATTGACGCGAAAATCGAAGTTGATAAATGCGGCACGGAGTGCCGCACGCGCCTGATGATGGGAAATGATGGGACGCGCCCGCCGGAGGGTTATATTTGATAGAATATACAACACTTTGGATGCTGGATCTATAATATTTTGTTAATACAAATATAAGATATTCTCTGTGTGATTAGGGAACATTTCATTTCATTAAGCAAAATATTTTTCAATTTTCTTTTTTAACAAATTACAAATTTTCTTTATTAACATAGCAAAAACATAACAGCACTATCACAACACATAGCATGGGACTCACAAAGAGCAATACTTCATATGTACGTCTGATCATAATCATTCTTAACTTTAGAAAGGATATTTTGTGAAGACATTTTCATCTCAAGTTTATTTACAAATTATTATTTACAATAGTTTATTAAAATAGGGAGTCATTAGTTTTAAATTCTTGTAGCTGAAATTTCATTCCTTTCATGCTTTATCAGTGAGAACATGATCGTACATTCTATAAATCGCTAGTTACATCACTGAAATGTTGTTTTCTTATCACTTCTACCATCTTTATGTTCTTTTTAAAATAATAATAGATCTCCAGAATTGAAATTATTGATGCAAACTACAGACAATGAGGATGGTATTTAATCGATCATAACAGCTTGTAGATTGATTTATTAGTGTTTCCGAGAGCGTCAATTGCTAAGGCCATTAGTCCCGTAGGTATATTGCATGTTTATCGGGATGGGTAGTGGTTATCATTCCCCGCTATATCTGGCGCCGATGTATATGTCGGCTTGTGGGGTTTTCCTCATCCACGTATCTCCCGTCAGTGGGGCACTGCCCCAGCCGGGACAACTCGACTCCCGACTGGTCTCCCGGCATGTTTGATAGTGTAGTCCAAATAAGTGTAAGTGCGTATAAAGGAGTGAGGAGATAGGCCATGGAAAAGAGAGGAAATAATGCACGGGGTCCGCGGCCACTTGTTACGGTACTGCTCCGGCATTTCCCTGGTGATGATAAGAAAAACCATGGAAAGCTACCGATCAGAGCCTATCCCTAGAATTCTCCTCCAGACAGCTGCCGAACTTGACCTAGCTATGTAGCTAGTGTTGCAAATCCTGCTCCTGTCGGGACACGAACCCCAGGCCTCCCTGTCAGTGATACTGCAGTGACAAAAGTTCATGCCCTGAGCCACCTAAGCCGGTGGGCTGCTGTCTTCAAAACGGCGCTGCTCTCGCATATCTACCTCGCTAGCAAGTTGAGTGGGAATTGGCTCTATTTCGAATAACAACATTGTTGTACAACTTGTTTTTATCCATTGAAATTATTTATGTTTATTCAATTGTAATTAAAACTGTTTAAGGCCTATTTCACATTTACATTAATACATTCTTCATGATTCTGAACATTCAGTGAATCTCGAAATGTTGGTTATGTCTATGCAGATGACAATGGTATCGAATTATCTAATCATGTTTCACTTCACTACTATGATTTATCTTTCCTTGAAAGTTATACGCTTGTAATAGTTTTTGAATGCAGCACAAATGTGAAGTGCACATGAGCGAGAATATTTGCAATACGTTATACAGCAGCCATGTAATTCAATTCAGAGTACACGAACAGTAAAATAAAAATGGACAAACAACTAACAAATGCGATATTGAGAAACATGATTAAAATTAAATTGATTGAACTACGTATCATACTATTGATAGCATTGTACACAATAATATGAACTACAATGAAATAAATAATTCTGCATTCTGAGTCAATATGCACATAATTGTGAAATGTAGTTTTTAAAATGTTTTGTGCAGCATAGAAAACAAGAGTATGATATCGTATGATTTTTGCGGTGTAATCGTATGGAGGTTTGTGTACGTCAATTTTATTTTTAAAAAAATGTCATATTTCTGCTTCTTTAGCTTCCCCTGAAAAGTAGTCCAAACAGACTTATGGGCATACACATTGGCCATAAGATTTATATTTTGAATAATTTCTTGGGAAACATTTAATGTTGGTACCGCAAGTAATATACGAATATAATTGTTACATTGATATTACGTAAATGGGGAATGTGTTACAGTCTTATATCGCATGAGTCTTGCTCTTATAGAGTTTGTTATAATTTAATTATTCAGATTTTCACCGACTACGACATGTATACATTGTGTGTACATACGTGTGTACATTTGTTAAAATTTTGAATGCAACTGGCTTTTATTTTTGTTAATATTTTCAATCAATACTTATTACATAATTTTCATTTATTCAGATATTAATTTTAATGTTTGATAATTAGTACCTTAAGTTATTGTATTCTAAAAATACTGCTTACAATTGAATACAAGAACGTAAGAGCATCACAAATGCTATGATAATAAAAAATACAATAAAGTGGCAATAATGTTATTTATTCATTTTAAATATTGCAAAAATTAAAATAGTAATGGGAGATGAGTTAAAATGTATATTACTTAATTGAAATATTAATGAATGATAAAAAGTGACGTCTTCCTTTCATTTTTAATGCCAAACAAGTATTACTTACTTCATACAAAAGAAAGAGACATATACTTGTGAGATAGAACATACGTTTTTTTTCGCTAACGCTAGTAAATGTTTACGATTTATTAAGTGCATAAATTGGTGTAAAAATTAAAAATAATTTTGAATATATTTACATGTTTTAGAGATAAATGATAATGTAAATGATGGTTTTTAGAACCATTTTTATGTGAATGTTCTTTAATAAATTGTTTTTATTTCCAGGTAAGTGGAGGTTTAATAGCAGATTTTCATGCAGTTTGGTGAGTTGGAAACATTTATACACAGTACATTTATACACAGGAAACAGTAATATAAATATGAAAAATAAGGGATTGATTACATAGTTAGCCTTCTGGCCCCGGAACTTGGGATAAAACACCAAGTGCGCGATACACCTTACGATTGTGATTACGAATACCGCGTAATGAATGAATGGATGTTTTCTGTATGTGCTCGTGTAGGATGGAAGCCTTTTTAAATCCCCATGTATCTCTCATTGCATCATCCTTGCCCCAAGAAATGTGAAAATAATAGTTTAGAGACTAGGTTTTCGGACACGGAGATTCGAGGTTCTGGTGGCTCATAAAAGAGAGAGTGGGGGGAGGGGCGGACAATGAAAGGAAGGAAGAAAGGAAGATTTTGAGACGGGCTTCCTTAGAGAACGTTTTAGGGGAGAGGTATGTCATCACTTACTACTCACAACAGCATAAGTAAGGGAAGATACTTAGGAAACCGTCAATAAAGGAGGTGCTAGCGATGAAATGCTGCAAAACTCTGACAACAGGCAGCAATTTAAACACTAATAAAAAGGAATTCAACCATTTCATTAACCAATGCAACTGCGATCACAGAATCTTCACACAGTATTATAATCAGTAATCAAATATTTATCCACTAATGCGAAAATGTTAAAACGAAAGCTATTCATTTCATTTGAGGGCATTACGCAGCCGTAATGGATTACCGAGTGGGAGCGAAAGGTTTGTGGCGGGGGCACGGTAACCGCTGCCGCCTGCGTGGGCGACCGCGCGCGCGCACGCTCCGACTAATTGAACCGCACCCCCTCCCGCGCAGCCACACAGCCCACATCCACGTGACGGATATTGTAGCCGATTCTTTGTTCTTCTAATTCCGGGATATTGAATGTTGCTTTCAAAAAAATAACGTCACGTTCGATGCATATGTTTGTGGATACAAGGGCAGCCGCCGACGAGCGGATATAGGACTTCACCAATTTCGAATGAGGACGCTACGTGAAAAGCATACGTGATATGAGTTAAAACTCCTTGTTCCTCTATGTTCTGCGTAGTGATATTAATATAAAAAATATAATACTGGTATACAAATAACTCTCAAATTAATTATTTAAAATTGTACTGCGTCGAACGTGATGATTCTAACGAAGTGTGTAGCATGAAGTACATGTAAACTATTTTCGAATGTTTAGGTTTACTATTCAAATAATATTTTATTTGTTATCTTGAAACCGCTGGACATTGAAAAACACGTACAGTTTGTAATTTAAACACATCTGCAACGCTAGTATTCAACACTAATAATACCCGCCACTTTTTAATCGCCGTCATTTTGTGTTGAAACTTTTTAATGGCGTCCGCACTACTCTCGTGTCCGCCCGTAACAGTTTTATGCTGTAGTTTTGAACCGCAAGTGGCGAGCGGGCGGGCGTCGCCTCGCGTCTCCTCGTTATTGCGGGCGTGGCCCCGCCCGGCGCGCCTCCGCCTCCCCCTCAGCCACGCCCTCCGCCCACCGCCTCGTCCACCTCAATGGTCGCAGGCACCGGCGCTGCCACCTTCGCCGCCTGTCTCCGCCTTGGCCACTAGCTGTTTCGCCTTAACTTAACGAGGTAACTCTGCCTTCACTGCCGACGTCGCCTCCGCGTCCACTTCTGTATCTGACGCCTCTCCCTCCGCCACCACGTTTGTTGTCTGTCTCCTCCACCACCTTGGTCGCCTCTACCTCCGCCATTACCTTTATTGTCTGTCTTCGCTTCCATCTTGGTCGCCTCTTCCTCCACCACCACCACCACCTTTGTCGTCTGTCTCCGCAACCACGTTGGTCGCCTCTAATTCCTCCACCACCTTTGTTACCTGTCTCAGCTACCACGTCCGTCGCCTCTACCTCCATCACCACCTCTGTTTTCTTCCTCAGCTACCACCTCCGTCGCGTCTGTCTCCGCCTCCACCCCAGATGACTGTCTCCACCTCCGTCGTCGCCAACGCCACCACCTCGGCGCTGGCGCGTACGAATGCGCACGTTGAATATTCAATCGCAGCGCCGTGCCGGTGGAGGCGGCGGCCGGCGCGCGCCTCGCCGCACTGCTCCGCTCCGCACCGCGTCGCAACGCGCAGCAGCCCCTGCCAGGTGCGCGATGCCGCAGTGTCCTCTCCGCCCCCTCCCGCGCCCCCCACCCCGCCCCGCGATGCTGCGGCCGCCTCGTTAGCTTCCGAGCGATGGGATGGGCGGTTATAATCCAGGAAGCGGTGAAAGCCTGCGTCGGCTCTTTAAAATGTTCAAGGAGTTAATAGGTCATATTGGACTAGATGCGTGGCAGATAGACGTACGTAGAAAAGAGGTATTTACTAGCATAGCTGAAGACGAGCAAAGCCAGACACAGTGATGTTTTAAACATATAGTAGGAGATGGACACATTAACCCAGACCGTGCTGTTAGCAATTCCTACTGCTTGTGAAATGAGTTGTAGAACGGTACTATGGAATGAGGTATGTTTTGGCAACTCTGTCATCCATATGGTGATCTGGAGCTCATACATTCTAAATTATTTCCTTAAGAATCCCACCAAAAACTTCGATTTTGAAACAAATTTTAGGCCGAAAGCACGGATCCATAGGCATATTAGCTGTGAAGATTATTCAAAGTTGGCGTTTTATAAGCATGAGCACTAAGCTTTCCTACGAACGTAGAAGGCCAATGTTGATAGAAGTGCTATTGATTTCAAAACTACTGTATTGATATTCATGGTGTCAGGTCAACAATTATGTTTACGCATCGGGTCAACTATTTCCAGCATGCCACGTACAAAAGTTAACCGTTGTTCATTAAAAATAAAAATAAAAAAACGCTTTTGAGTATTTTATCGAGTAAAGCTCTTGAACAAAGCGTCCATGCCACGTCGGCTTACAACTTATTCCGTCCTTTCCTTTTTCCTCGGCGTCGCGTCGCGCCTTCTTCTGCGGCGCTGCAACGTCGGGGCTCGCGCCCCCCGCGCGCTCCACCCTCCGCTCCGCCCTCGCGCGCCGCCCCCGGGGGAGGCTGCACCTGACAGCGGCGCGACCCGAGCAGCCTTCGCGCGCGCTTTGTCTGCCTCGCGTGCATGCGAAGAGAAGAGCCGCTCCGGAAAAGTGCTCCGGCAACGTTGCGGAAGAAAAGAGAAGAATGGAGATGGAGAGTGCTTCGTAACTCTTCGCGTGTGGAGGGTGCGGTAATGTGTATGTAGTATTATTTGTGTGTTTCGAGGAACGCTAAATTATTGATAATCGTCTTTGTGGCAGTATTCGCACATTAATATTTCTAGGCTGTTTTTCGGATGAGTGACAAAGTTGAGATTTGATAATAGGGCTTTATTAACGTCTCTTATTCTCTGCACGTGCAAAACATTTATCTTACTACATGCAATATAATTATTTTATTCTTTATTTTCTCATTTGTAATATTCATTATTTTATACTCACAATTTAATGCATTTCAAAACAGTTGATGTGTACTATTTAGTTTTCTGATATCATTAAATTAAAAGTGGAAAATTCGTATCAATTTACGAATTTATGTTGTACCTTTTGAATAAAAAAACTACAGTATATAAAAAATGTTATGGAAGACATTTAAAAGTCACAAAAGTTTTAATTTTGGTAGGTCAGAGTAGAGCGTATGTCAAAATGAACTTGTAGGCCTTATAATTGGGAAAAAGTGAATCTACGAGCTGGTTTTAATTTCCTCATCTATTTGTTGCGTTTATTTTCAAACAAAGATACTACTTTGATCTTCGTAGAAATAGTCTGTAAAAATTGAAATGAGGATTTAGAATAAAAAGTTATCTTTCAAGTAACAGATCAAGCAGATGTAACTAACCCTCTTTTTGATAACTTTTGGGTCTTCCTATTCCGTTTTCCATGAACTTGCGTGCTGAGTTGGCTACACGAAGTTTTGGGACGTCACGATGGTTAATCTCTTGCTCAGAAACTAGTAGTTTTCCTAAGTTTAAGGATCTATTAAGCAATTTGAGGCAGAAGTATCTCTTTTGGTGCGTAAAATCGTTTGAAACTAAATTTTCCTAATAAATTTCTTAACATGTGGGTAATTAGACTTAAATATAACTTGTCTGTTACGAGAATTCTAACCATACTTGATAATGTTGCTCTTAGAAATTCAATAACAGTCATGAGTAAAATGGAAAATGAATAATAGTACAATTTTATTATTTACTGGTAAATCAAGATAAATTAATAAAGGAGGTATATATCTCGAAACTGATATATATTTTAATTCTTTTATTCTGGAAAAGAAATTGAAAATATTGTTTATTTTTAACAACGCGGCTAACGATATTAATATAAATCTCATAAACAGGGATGTTTTGTTGATTATTATCAATATTCACGTTTGCCACTAAAAATTACTGTATTGGTTCCACCATGGTTACGCATGGTTGAGTAAAAAGTGCATTTCGTTATCGTGAACCATTCATAATTTTGGGGCAGTTTGGGGCAGTTGGGGGGACACACGGTGTATTTAAGTTTTACATGAAGATAATTCATTTCGTTTCTTATATTCCTCTTGTATTCCTCTAGTGCAGGCGCCATATTATCCAATTGCGTAGTTCGAATGTTTCAATGCAACATCTTGAGAACGTGAGCGCGTGAGCGGAAGCCGCCAACGCGTTAGCTCGCCATGAATAAACAAGCCGAAAGCAGGTGCTTGCGGGAGCGATGCCCATCAGGCGCCTGCGGTGGGGGCGTGCTGCAACTTGCCAAGCGCGCCTGTCGCGCGGGCTGCCTGCTCCTCTGCTGCCGGGCGCTGGCTGCCAGCCAGGGCTTCCGCCCGCAACTCCATTAATTAATTTGCCCTGCGCTTGCGTGAGTGACAGTGCTGTCGCTGAATGTTGTGGGCGCCCTCTTACAGGAATTTACGTAAGAATCCTTATAAATGCGGGCTTGTCGGATTAGGAAAGTCAGGAAGCGGGTGCAACGCGAGCAAGAGAAGCGGAACTAGTGTTGCAATTCAGCTGCCGTAATTAATTTCTTGAGGAATATCTCATCTTCAATCATTAGATTAATTTAATATGATCATGGAAATTATAGGATCTTCATCAATTGTAACTATTATAATTTTGGAGTAGGTCGTTGGTTAAAGTTTCACATCTACAATATATTATTTTTGTCAAATTAACCTATCTTATTTGAAAAGTTCCACGAAAGTTTAGAAAACTGGAAAGAGACTAGAAACTAAGAAAATGCATCTTTTACTCTTCCCAGATTTTTCCATTATCACTGAAAATGCATGATAAAAATAAGTTAAACTATCACGTCCACTCTAGTTACAATTACTCTCTCTTGTTTTCAGTTCAAAGAGTACTCTCTTACTACAAGCGAACAAAAATAAATACAGCGCGAAGCTGATGTACTACGTGCTCGGAGTCCAGTACTGCGCTGACCTCGGGATATTTTCCTACGCGGAGCTTTTGGTCTCACAGATTGCGTCGTCTGCTGAGTCAGTTACGTAACGGATGAGCGATCAGAGGCTCTTCATAACTAAAGCAATGTTAATGGAAGAAGGATTACAAGCGTCTTTGTCATCCCATACAAAAATTTCTTTAAATGAAAAATATGATTTCGGGAAAACAAGGACTAGAACTCAACGAAGTCGGCTGTGAATGTTCAGTAGATTAAGATGAAATCTGACCTCACTTATCTAGCCTGAAAAATTTTCCCTGATTTGAATTTGATCCTATAGGAACGATGACATTCAGTAATACTCTTTGACTCGCACAAGTCGGTATTAATCTCCTGATACGTCACTTTTTACTGAGAAATATTCCCTCAGAGCATCAATAATTGCAAAGGCGAAACATTTTGTCGTGTTTTATTACTATTGTATTTACGCGTAATCAGAAAAATGAGAACATTGGAATGAATATTTTAAAAATATAATACGTCATGCAATTGCTCCATGTAACAGGAATCTAGATGTTTTCATTTCGTTGACCCATTTTTGTTCATAGAAGTTGAATTTTCTGTAAAACTAGAAATTTTCCCACGACGTATACTTTCGTACTAAACACTTAATTGACAATTATATGGTGCAACATTATCGATCGTCTTTCCGCACAGACTCTTTGATTAAAAGTTGTATACTTATAATTATATCATCTTTAATTATATTTATTTTCTATACAAGGAAAAAGCTTTAGTATTCCCTAATTCAATATCGCTTATTTTCAATTTCTTATTCCATTTTCTCTCTTCTCTATTACAACACCCTCCACCTTAACTATTGGGTGTTTTTCGCTCCCAAGCAAAGATAGATACATGCCAATGAGTTTGAAGGGAGCGCACGAAATATTACGGGCGTTTATGAGGGAAGTTACTTTAATTGATAAGTAATTAATAAGGGGATATCGTGGAATTGAATAATAATATTTTTATTGCTTTATGGGTGAGGAATGACTGATGTTATTATAACTGTCTGGGCGTTGTCTCGGCTCTATCGTTTATTGCATAGGAAGTATTATGAGCATTTTGAATTACCTATAATGCTAGTATGGATGATGTTTTTCAATATTTAAATGTTCACAACTTTGTAAGACAGAATATTACAAAAAAAGTTTACAAATTTCATTTGTTCGAACACCATTGTTTAATTAGACTACTTTACGTTTCTGCATTATTTCCTTGAATATATTATATCAGCATGTGTTGTGATAAAATGTTTATTAGTCAGTAGAATTTAAATCTGAAGAAAATGTGAGGTTTCCTTGAAAAATATTCCTCTTTCTGCGTGAGTGTTTCATTTTAATTGAAGACACTCAAACTTTTTAACAACATAAAAGCTAATGAAATAAAACTAGAGACGATAAATTAATTTGAATTTTTAATTTCGAAAAGTATCTTAATGAAAATAACTCTTACTGATTATATCGCATATTCAATATAAAGAATCGTAATCCTCATTTCAATATCTGAAACTCATTTATCAATAGTATTCTGAATTACGATTATTTAGCAGAAACAAATCAACGCTAAATTGGAGAATAATTGAATTCATTGTACTACTTTCCATATATAATTCACTATTCTAATATTTGTATTTTACTTTCTCTATTTTCAGTAGGTAATATATAATTTATCGTTTGTAGTAGTAATATTTGTGGCTTTAGTAAGAATAAGTATAATATTTTTTTAAATCTGAGCACATTTCTATCACAAAACCTAAATTTAATTACATATTATCATTTGAAAATTATAAAAATGTTTCTTTAAAATTCCTTTTGATCTTGAGCTACAACTCGTGTAATAAGGTAATTCATTCTCCCCGCGCATAGTCCCTCAGTCTGTGCATAATTTGAAATATTGAGAACAATGGTAGGTAGAACCTGGTTTGAGGATTAATTCGGATTTGCAAGTAATTACGAAGAAACATTAATCTCGGATCCAGTTCTTTTATTCAGAGCTTATAGTCGTGGGTGAATTAAAATTTCATAATCCAATTCGCGTGGCGCGATGAATACAGCGAACTTTATGTAATTCCGATGACCTCGTGGAACGACAGCCGCTGCCGACCTTGCCTGCGCCGCCGATCTTCACAGTCCTTTCCTCTGCTTTCCCTTCCTCCAGCAGAATGCTCATCTCCAACCGTCCTGCTGCCCTAAAAATGCCTTCTGTTACTTTCTGCATCTTATCAAGATAGTGCTACCGACACTGCCCCCCCGTTCCGGTCTCGCCACCTACTGCCATCATTCCAAAACTGCCACGTGATACTCCTGCCACATCGTGCCTCATTCGGATCATGGAGTAGCTGACATCATTATCCCGCCTCCGTTCTCGCCACGCCATCTCTGTCGCTTCTGCGTTTGCGTCCCGCACTCCCTCAATTCCCACGCTCATTCCGACGCCTCGCGGGTATTGCGTCACCCAATTGACTCATTGATGATTAGTGATTCCGGGCAAGTCAACAGCGTAGGTTATTAGCCTCGTAAGTGTAGTGCATGTTTTATCGCAGGATGTGGAGTAGGTCTTCCCCCACTAGATGGTGGGTTCCGGCGGCGACCTACCGTCTTCATGCGGGGTTTTATTCAACCAGGAACCTCTCACTTAGCGGAGCACCGCCCAAGCCGAGGCAAGCTCTAAGCTCCCAACTGGTCTCCCGAGCTGAAGTGGTAGCTTTGTGCATATACGAAGTATGAGGATAGGGCAAGGAAGTGGAAGGGAAGATCGCGCGCGGTTCGTGACACGTTTGTTAGGGTATAACTCCGACATTTGCCTGGTGGTGATCGGAGAAACCTCGGAAAACTACCGATCAGAGCATCTGGCCCCTAGGATTCTCCTTTACACCGCGGCTGAATTCGACGTAGCTGTCTAGCTAGTGTCGAACATCCTGCCACCGTTGGGACGCGAACACTCTGACATCTCGGTCAGAGGCACTGCAGTGACATCAGTGAATGCCATGAGCCACCTCAGTCGGTGCGCCATTGGAAACCGTCTACATTTTTTCAGTACATACCGCCTTCGCCACGGCACCGCCGTCACTCCATCATTCCGTCACATCATTCTTCTCTCCGTCATTCCGTCCCTCCGTAACGTCATCGTTTGTGCCGGGAGAGATGGCTCAGTGCATGAACTGATGTCACTGCAGTCCCTCTGACAGAGGAAATCCTAGGTTCGAGTCTCGACAGGCGGCTGGATTTTCGACACTAAGCTTGTCAGCTAGGTCGAATTCAGTCTGTCTGGAGAAGAATTCTAGTGGCCGGCTGCTCCGATCGGTAGTTTTCCGTGGTTTCTCCGATCAACACCAGGCGAAGGCCGCATGCAATACCTTAACAAACGGGCCACGGACCTCGCGCGATCTTTCCTTCCTCTTACTTGTCCTTATCCTCACCTCTTACACACACACACACTTACACTAACATTCACTACACTACCACACTTGCCGGGAGACCGCTCGGGAGCTGAGAGCTTGTCGCGGCTGGGGCGGTGCCCCGCTGGTGGGAAATACCTGGTTGAGGGAAATCCCGCTAGTCGACGATAGGTCGGCGCCGGATCTCGCCATCCAGCGAGGAAAAGATCACCGCCACCTCCCGATGAAAATCTACACTACACTTCACGGCACTAATGACCTCTGTAGTTGACTCGCCCGTAATTACGAACAATCATTCAATCAATCAATCGTCCCTCTCTTCATTTCTTCCTTTCCTTCAATCAGCCACGCAGTACGCCATTCCGCCACTCCACCATCTCCGTTATCTGTCCCCACGTCGCTCCGCCACTTCGCCTTCCGCCTCCTTAGCCCCTTCCCCAAGAGCAAACATTCATCCCACCACTAACCGTCATCGCTACGGCTCCTCCGTCACTCCGACAGCTCCGTCACGTGTCTACCTTACCCGTCCCTACTGTCGCATGATGGCGGCCGTCACCCTCCTACTTTCTTTGCACCTTATCTAAACGCCAACATTCATCTTACTCGGGTTACTAGTCATCACAGTTACCCGTACCTCCTCCGTCGTTCCGCCTTCTCCAGTGATTAGGCGCTAGAGAAGGCCTTATGGCCTAAGACTCGACACTAATAAAAGCGTCAATATTACTATTATTATTATTATTATTATTATTATTCCACTACATCACGACTAAAGGTGTTACGAGTCGGCTCAAAATAAAATCTGCTCCAGGTTGCAACGAGCTATCTAAGGAGCAGATAGACTGTCGGTGCCTCTACAATAATTTGCGCAAAATGTGGGCTGTTCCAAATAAAGCAATTTCTTGCACTTCCAGTTTTTTGAACTACCTGGGAGTTTAGCCAAGTTCTTACACACATTTTGTGAAACAAATATTATTATTATTGTTATTATTATTATTATATCTGTTATAATTATCATCATCGTCACGTACCTACTTCCGTTGCCCCTTTCCCACTAACGCCTTAAAGCCTTCGCTCCCCGCCTCGTTTATATCGCGGGCAATGCCTTTCACCGGAAGGCCGCCTGCTGGTCAGAGAGCTTGTAATTTACGACCGGTGGTTCTCGAGTATTCGCCTCGCTGTGCGGCGCGCGCCCTGGCCGCCACCCGGCGCTCCGCTCGCAGCAGAGCCCGCCGAGGCCGCGCCGCAAACCCGACACAGGCGCCGCGCTCCGCGTGTTTTGATTTAATGGAAGTAGCTAAATGGATTTGTACGGCGGGTGTCGATATCATGAATAATGCATGACGACGGCGCAAGCGGCGCGTCGCGGCGGGGAGATGTGGTGACGTGAGTGCGGCAAGGGAAGCGAATGAGGAGCGACAGGAAAGAGATCAACGCAAACGAACGGGTGAGTGGAGGTGTAGCGCTAAGTCGACGCGCAGTGGCCAGACCACTTGCTCAAGAGGTAAAGGTAGGGCCAGAAACATTTGCACGGAAAGAAAAGCGGCACTAGCAAGTTTTGCTCCCTGCACTCTGAAACTGTATTGCCTCGGGTTGGTTGGTTGGTTAATTAGTGATTAAGGGCGCGTCAACTGCTAAGGTCATTAGTCCTCTAAGTGTAGCATGTTTTATTGCGGGAGGTGAAGACCATCCCCCGCTGGGTGGCGAGATCCGGCGCCAACCTACTGTCAGCTAACGGGGTTTCCCCTCAACCAGGTATCTCTCACCAGCGGGGGACCGCCCCAGCCGGGACAAGCTCCCGACTGGTCTCCCTGCATGTGTGGTAGTGTAGTGCATGTAAGTGTAAGTATAAGGGTATAGAATAATACAAATAATGGGAAGGAAAGTTCGCGCGTGGTGTGTGGCCCGTTTGTTAGGGTACTGCTCCGGCATTCGCCTGGTATTGATTGGAGAAACCACGGAAAAACACGGACTCGAAAATCCATCCACCGTCGGAACGTATTCCCTTGGTGGGTGTGAAATGCTTGGTAAATGAAGGCGTTGGGAAGTGCATTAACGCTGTGCGAGAGCAAGCGCAATGGCAAAGGTTACAGGGGAAGCTGAAGGATAAACGCTAATTGGTAAAGGAAAGGAACAATTAACTGAGGTGTGGCAGTAGAGGCAGCGTACCGAACAACGCGGTGAACCGACGTCTCGTCTCTGTGTTCGGTAGGTTGACATTGTGGTGAGAACACTCATACGTAGCAAAGGTGACTGTTTGGCGTAGTATCGCAGAACATGGTACAGCGTAACCGCATAATTCGGCAGTGCGGTGCAACGAAGGGTCGGCGTTGCGACAAAGCAGCAGGGAAGCCTAAGTAAACGTGGCATGGCGGAAGGGAATCACTATTCGCACATTGTCAGGCTCCGAGCTCTACTGTCGAGGGTGGTAAGGAATGAGGAACGGACAAAACAAACGAAGATGAGGCGTGACGATCTGAAGGAGCTGCGGGCTGATGGCTGATGGCTGATGTCGGCGGCCTTCAGGCCGGCGGGCTGCGAGGTGCGTCTGTTGGGGAGAGGCTGGGGGTGGCGGGCTGGTGACGGCAGGCTGGTGGCGGCGGGCTGGAGGCGGCGGGCTGGTGGCGGCGGGTTGGTGGCGGCGGGCTAGTGGCGGCGAGCTGATGACGGCGGCCTGGGGCCGGCGGGCTGCGAGCGGCGGGCTGGTGGCGGCGGGCTAGTGGCGGCGGGCTGGTGACGGCGGGCTGGTGGCGGCGGGCTGGTGGCGGCGGGTTGGTGGCGGCAGGCTAGTGGCGGCGAGCTGATGACGGCGGCCTGGGGCCGGCGGGCTACGAGCGGCGGGCTGGAGGGGAGAGGCTGCGGGTGGTGGGCTGGTGGCGGCAGATTAGTGGGGCTGGCTGGGGGTGACGGGCCGTGGCGGCGGGCTGGGGAGTGGCGGAACGAGGCGGCCGGCAGGTGGTGGCGGTCGGGTCTGCGAGCAACGCCCGCTCGCCGTTTCCGCGGCACCCGAGGTCACGCTCCGCGCCGGGGGTGGCGCCCTGTGTGGCTTTGGCCTCGAGATTCCGCCTTTGAAATGGGGAATCTGCGCTGTGGAAACTCGCAGATCACGAGCTAACGTTGTAACTGTAATTCCGCTATTCTGTAGGAGTTCGCGTAATAAGTTTCAGTTCAAGGACATGACTTATCTTCAACATCAATGACTTTTCAGTATATTTCGGTACCGTTTTATGTATCTTTTTTTGTATTTCAATAAAATGCTGTTTGAATTGTATTATTTTGTGGCAATAAAACGAAGTTAAGTCTTAATCGTATAAGTTATCGAAAATGATGACGGTATTTTATTCTCTTTCTTAATAAACTGTGAAGCTTTTGAAAATATATAGGTCATTAAACTTATCGATATAAAAATACCTCTAAAATACATATAATTTAAAAAGTGCAGCTTACGTTGAAATATTCTAAACGTTATAATATTTACAACTAAATCAACGAATAAATAGATTATACCCTGGCTTACGAGTGACTAAGTTTTCGACATGCGTGAAATTTTGAACTGTTAACTAATCAAAAGAAAGAATTTTCTATTTTATTGTAACCTCTCGGGATTTTAGTTACACAAGAAAATTCCTGGTCCCGATGAGTCAAGTAATGAAAGCTTGAAGTGTGGCATCCAAGCAATTAGCAGAAGGATTTGGCTGTATCATAAAACTCTGGGTGTTAGTTATGCATGAACTATGATCAGGATCTACGGATTCGTTCGTCGAAGAAGAAAGATTAAAGAAATAGAGGAGTATCAATTTAGGTAAGAATTCATTGTGAATTCTTTTAGAAAAAATATTGCTTATTTTGCACTCCTTGATTTTAAATTGACACAACTTCGTCATTTACCATTTTTCTTTGTTACCCCAAATGAACCTATTCTAGAAGACAATTTTTCGTTTTTTGAATATTTACTTTTAGTTCTCAAGTGTTACTTTACCTTTCTTGAATATTTAAACTCCATTAAAAACCCTCAATAGTTTCCGTACATAAAACTAAATCATCTGTATACAGTAATCCAGAAATTTCCATGCCATTAATTTCCGGCGCAGATGTGACCGCTCCCTGTACCCATGTCTTTAAATTTTTTATAAATAAGATACAAAAACGATGAAAGAAGACCTATCTTACTTCCACAGTCAATTTTATGTTTTGCATAGTACTTCCGGCGCCGCTTGCCGTTCCGCGTCGCCGTGGACGCAGAAATTTACTTCTCTGTTCGTGCTCTGCAACACCTTTAAAACATTACGTGAGACAGTTTACATAAAGATTCCCTATTGACTGAGTCAAAAACCTTTTCTAAACACAGAAAATTGCATTGTAATTGCCTTTGTTCACGTGAAAGCGCATATAAGTAAAAATATTGAAGATGTGTTTAAATTTACACATATTTGTGACATATTGTTTCATGAAAAAATGCAATGATCCAATACATTTCGTGTAGAAGTGCTGATGTGCAAAGTAAATGGGTTCCTCTGTACCTTGCTTTTAGAGATTTGTCACCGAACAATCTTTAAATGTTCCGGGAAACCCTTTTAACGACTTGTGGGTATTCGAATGTTTCGTGCTAAAAGCCCCAGCATTTTTCTTGGAACGATTTCTTTCTTCTCGTGTTCTTTTCTCGGAGCTATGCCCTCTTATCTCGATATTTTAGAACAGGCTTTATTTTTAGTATGCCCAAAGAACATCCTTTCTGATGTTCACATTTACAAGACTGTTGCAAAACTTTGTTAAGAGTGCTGGTAAAGATGACGGCAGAGAAGAACGATGAAGGGTGAGAAGTTAAGGTTTTTTAAGAAGGGGAAAATATCAGGTCACTTGAGGAGAATGAAACAGGAAATATCAAATGTGGTGTTTTCCTCAACGTAAATATATTGCACTACTGGTTCCAACTTGCGCAAAACAATGTGCCACTCTTTGATCCAAGTTCATTATGTTCTGTTTACTAAATATGCACGCCAAAAAAACAGTATTACATCATATTTTTATTTATATTAATTTTTCATTTTCATGAAATTGAACTACTAGGAATTTACTGACAAGTTTTTTCGAGAAAACTAGTCACCAATTCGCCCTGTTAAAAACAAGCATGTTCTGAATCTGTGATGACTACGGGGAGGATTTTAATGAAATGTCATTTTTTCTTTTCATTTTATGAACATTATTTTTAATGCATTTTTTGCTGATTTAATCGATTTTAAAATCATTTTAATGGTACTTGCTTCAAATAATATTTACGAGATGCAACTAATTATCTCCACAAAATGATTGAGTACCTACACCTGGAAGCCTATTTGATTTCTTCGTTCAGACGTACTTTCAGACATTGTACGTAATCTAAGGTTCCTGTGACGCTTGTCAGCGCCTTTGGTGGTTCAGCAGATGCAGAGATAGCTACAAACAGATATTTTCTGGTAAAGAACAGTCCAAACTAAAAGTTTGAAAGTTGAGTTCACTTGAACGAATAGAAGAAACCTCGATTACATCAGTAACAAACCCAACTGCTTGAGTTGTTCCGAACTAGTTTTGATAACAGTTTTTACGCCATTTTTATTTGCTTTTGAAGCACTTTAAAAACATTTTAAAAGCATTTTATTGATAATATTTGGCGATGTTTAGGTAATCAAAACCCGCCCCCTAGTGATGGCCAATTTAATTTATTTGTCGAAAAGTATCACAGCTGATTGGTTGTTTAAAAATATTCCAAATGTCACGAGGTTGGATTGAGACAAGTTTGCTCGACTAAACTCGAAACAATTAGTTAAATGTAGAAAGCATTGCCGCAGACCAAGTACCAGTCTTGCCAAGTCCAAGCCATGGACCGCCCGACATTTTCTTCCTCATCCTTGTCCTTCAGAAACACTCACACACACTTACATGCAATAAATTACCCCAGGTATTGGGAGACAACTCAGAAGCATATATTACCGTTCTATATAATCAATTACACTTGCGAGTTTAATGACACTAGCAGTTGACGCTCCCAAAAACAGTCAATCAAAGAGCAGCGATCAATACAGTGTAATCGCACTTCGCCACTCGTGACCCCAATCTTATTTAAAGAAACGAATGCTACAAAATTATATTTCAGTTCTGAAGTATATGGGTATGATCCCATTGAACGAGTAAGGTGCATTTTGTTTTTCTGGACAAGTTAAGCGTTCCTTTTAGTTTTGTCGGTGCGAAATCGTGGTCGTTTCGAGGTGCAATCTGTAGCTTCGGCACTATTAACTCTTCGCTTTGTAACATTCCCGACGGCACTCCTGTACTTAGAAGCCTTTTGACGTGAAGTATCGACGACAATGAACAATTTACTCCAGCATTGTTACTGTGGCAGTCAACTGTTCTCTCAATTTCTCACCTATTGTCTATCTCCCCGTCGACTTATCGCTGCTTGTCTTTCTGTCATCTCATGCTATCATATTTCATCCACACTTCCACTATCAACAGAATTCTCGTCCCTACTCGCAGTCTCCCACTCTCAAATCTGCGTCCTACGCCCTGCCATATAGACATTTCCACCAACGCCCACAGGACTACATTCGTTTCTATCATCACGGTAACCATCGTCATCTTTGTCTTTGTTTCCATTTGTTCACAGCCAACATCTGGTCCAAATCTTTCACGCTTCCAATGCTGTTACCGCCTTCTACAACGCCTCAAACACATTTTCCAATGGCCCAATCACAGCGCCAGCTCCCACCGCAAGACATTGCAGAGGCCGTAGTCAGTGTTATCACCAAAGCCGTCCCCACCGCTTCCGTCAACACCACCCCTCTCCGCGCCACCCTGACACCGTCATCCCTCGGTCCTGCTGCCACCTTCCTCACATCTCCTTTCCCACCTCTTCTTCGCGTTCACTTCTTCTCCGACTCTCCGCCGCCCCCTCCTTCCCCGCGACCCATCCCCTCCACTCCATCTCCTTCATCCCGCCCCTCCACCCCGCCCCTGCCACCCATCTCCTCCAATCTACCCCTTCCACCCCGCCCCTCCACCCCTTCCCCTCCACCCCTTCTCCTCCACCCCGTCCCCTCCACCCCGTCCCCTCCACCCCGCCCCTTCCACCCCGCCCCCTCAACCCCGCCCCCTCCACCCCGTCCCCTACTCCCCGTCCCCTACTTCCCCGTCCCCTACTCCCCGTCCCCTACTCCCCGTCCCCTACTCCCCGTCCCCTACTCCCCGTCCCCTACTCCCCGTCCCCTACTCCCCGTCCCCTATTCTCCGTCCCCTACTCCCCGTCCCCTACTCCCCGTCCCCTACTCCCCGTCCCCTACTCCCCGTCCCCTATTCTCCGTCCCCTACTCCCCGTCCCCTACTCCCCGTCCCCTACTCCCCGTCCCTACTCCCCGTCCCCTACTCCCCGTCCCCTACACCCCGTCCCCTACTCCCCGTCCCCTACACCCGTCCCCTACACCCCGTCCCCTACACCCCGTCCCCTACACCCCGTCCCCTACACCCCGTCCCCTACACCCCGTCCCCTACACCCCGTCCCCTACACCCCGTCCCCTACATCCCGTCCCCTACATCCTGTCCCCTTCCACTGCCACCCCGGCTCCGCCGTTCTTTCCCTATCACTGTGTCCCCTCACTCTCCGTCCCCGTCATTCCCGCCTTTCCGTGTCCTCCATTCAGAGCGCGTCACTCCGTTCCTTCCACTTTGATGCCGTCACTCCGACCCAATCACTCCTTCGCCAACACTCTGTCCCGTCATTCCGTCCCCATCGACCCCATTCCTGCCGCCGCACTCGTCTTTGCCGTCCCGCTTCTTCCTCTCCCACCCCTCCACCGGCCCAGTGCTTCTCCCGCTGTCGTCGCCGCCGGCGGCGCCACGCGCGCTAAGATGGTCTTTGCGTCGCGTCTCAGCCTCCGCGGCTGCTGACAGCGCCCTCGTTTCGCGTCGCCCTAAGCTGCTTTGAAGCTGCGGGCGCCCGCGACGCGTCGGCCACGCGTTTGGCCACGCCCGCCCTCCCGCGCGCCCCACACTGAAGAGAAGAGCGCGTCTGAGCGTTGCCCTCGCACCGCCTTCCGAGGCTTCCGGGGGTTCATTTTGCGGCTTTGATTCGCACAAAACAAAGAAGTAATGACGCTATTGTGAATCTATGGATAAATATAAGAGAATGTACATATGTGTGTGGCACATAGACCCAAATACTACATAACTGATTTCGATGAAATTTTCGCCCTTCGTTCTTATTAGTAATTCGTGTTTAAATAGTGGTTTGAATTAAATCGGATATGTGGGGACGTTGTTGATAATTTATTCGTTTGTGGCGACTCAAGCACCCCTGTACCCGACCCACCGCACAGACAAGGATTAAGCACGTCTTCACTGCATACGAGTATTCTGCCCCAGCGATAGTGAAATATCGGCCGGAATTATTAATTGAATCTCGGACAAGTAAATCAAATTTTTCCAAGTTAATGCCATTTTTCCAAGTTAGTGCATACACATGCCCAAATTTGAGGGAGAACGTTTTAATAACATGATGCTTGACCAAGCCAGGACATAGAACAAACCCCCATTTGCGAGAGTCTTTCATCTATTAAAAATTTTGCCAAGCTTGGCGTAAAACGTGATTGTCAATCACGTGAACAGTTGTATGTGATGTAAAATACACTGTAACAGCGAAGAATTGCTGGATACTCTAGTGTGTAATAAAATAGATATTTTTTTAATGAAAATTAAGCCTATAAGTGAATTTATTGGTATACAAGTGAAAATCACTACGAAGTCCATTTTTTTATTTACATCGATGAGTACTTTTTTATTATTTTGATTAGTAACAACACTGAAGTTCTAGAGTTTGAATACCATAAATTATCCGTTATTTCATTTTTTAAATTACGGCATAGAATATTGAAATTTTCAATAAAAGTCCGTCATTGGATCTCTTTTTATTCGTTTGTTTCTTGAAAGCAATATTAAGCGTACTAAAGTGTGTGTTAAAGAAAACGGATTTTAAATCTATCTTGCAAAATATATTGAATAGGCCAATTAAACAGATTTATCATCAACTTGATTTATCTCGAATCGCTTTTAGACTGAGTAATAATCACTGAATACCGACGTTATGAGAAAATGCGAGAAGGATGAAAAGCTCAGAGTCTGTGATAATTTTTTGTATACAGAAATAAATGAATTAATAACGAAACGTTTCTAATATACAATACATCTGGCTAGAATACCAACAGAGAACTCCTTTCTGAAAAGTTGGATGTAGGTCTGAAAGAAAATCACTTCAGTAAAAATTATAGGAATGAAATATACGTAATATAAACTTCTAGAGTTCATATTATTGTTAATTGTGCTTCCTGTCCGTTTACTTTAAAGGTTTTTTACTAATCGTTACGTCTTATTCTCTTTCATTGTTAGATTCTAGGAAAATTACCTGGTACGATCTTCCTTCCTGACCTGGCACTAGATCAATTATCTAAGTCGGTACTTCGCGAAACACGAATTAGCCATTGATATTTGATTGCGCAGTTTCCTCGAAGCGGAGCACATTCCATAATGTAGATACGAGCGCTCTGATCCTCATCAAATCCCAACGCAACCGTGGCAGAGTGGCGACTGTGTTAATAGGAGATGCAGCGGAGAGAGCACGGCGTTGTTGAATTTTGTTTTCAGAAGCAAAGAAAGGGGATGGAAGTGATGGGAGGCGGAACTACCGGTTGGAGGGTTTACTCTTAAGCGCCACTTTGCGAAGGCTTCTTAAATATTGTATATATTTCACTGCACCTCCTCTTCCAAGAAACGACATCGCCGTACATCAACAATTCATGTTGTGTCGAGCGGAGACCAAAGTAGAAGAGCAAGTGTAAATCAGAAAGGATAAATCGGAAAGGAATGTCGAAACTGATGATTTTCTTGACATTCAGTAAATAACACAGGCCAACAAAAAAAGGGTTTCAAAAAAACTTTTTAAATCTTAATAGCTGATTTTTATAGTTTTTTGGCTGCTGAATCCGCATGTGAACTCCATTTCTTTCCATCACCCACAGTTTGGTCAGAATTTGATCTATTACGATAATGGAAAATATGCTATATATGCTAATAGAATGAAAAATAAGCGTCCTCTAAAATACCAACAGAACTTTATTTAAACATAGAAGATGGCTTGATATTCTTAACATTACATTCTACAAAGTCTTTACGTGTCCACTGACGTATATTTTCTTTGTGTCTTTTCTTTAAAGCCCCTGAAATAGCTCTTTCTCCTCTACGCCGTTTGCTGACTCTCTCGGTGAAGTGACGAACAGTAATCTCCCGTCATGTTGGTGTTCCAGCGTCCCTGATAAGGTTTTTTCATCACATTCAGATCTTAATGAAAACGTTCACCTTGTTCTTCACTTACATCACCTAAATCGTCCGAAAAGAATTGTAAATGACTGTTAAAGAAGTAAACCTTGAGGCTCATTAAACATCTAAATTTCTTCAAATCTTTCAGCAGATTGGCAACAATTGCTTGATAATCTTGGTCTTTTTTGTTGGCTAGGAACCAATTAACAACGTGATTAAAATCACTCGACGCTTTATTTTCCTTTTCTGTCAAATGTAGTTCAAATTGGGGATCAAACATCTCTTTTCTAATATCAGTCTCAAAGAAGATCAGTTTTTTTTTAATTTTGCTGCACACAAACTGCGTAAACTTTTCACAAAGGTACTTGAAACACTGCTCATCTTTAGGTAAGGCAATTGATTCATGAGACGCAATTTTATGTGCAATGAAGGCAGGAGAATCTAGTGTTGATCCACCATATGTTCCCGTAGAATGTTCTTTTCCTCCGGGTTTAAAGATTTTGTTACAGGCAAATTCTTTCTAGACAAATGCTAATCTCGTGCCCTACCATCCCAATCACATAGGAAATAACTTAAATTTATAACTTCCTGCATCTCATACATATCTAGATACTCAGAGCAGCATTTGCCTAGCTATACAGATATAATGTTAAAATGTGAACAAATGGTGGGTGATACGGCATTTTTACTGTTATTTTTAGAATCAACACACTTGAAATGATAAGAATTAGGTGAACACACACAAAAAGTATTTTGGCCGTTGGCCTGTGTAATTTTTAAATGCAGATGGAGATATAAAGATTTTGAAATAGAATGGGAAACTTAAAATCACTGGATCGCTTTACGACCAAAGATGAAGACAACGAAGACTTTTTGGCAGGTGTTCTTTTGTGGAAATGCACGATTCATAACGAGGATGTAGTAGCGTGTCATTACCAGTTTTCATCAATTGTAAATTAATTGACTTGCAGGAAGAAAACCGAAGTTTTGTCAAACATATTAAAGGAGAGTTCATGACGGTTAACTCAGGGCAATTTAGTTTCTTACCTTTTCAAGGATGCACTGACTAAATTCAATCACCCATGAACTTTACACGGTTGATAGGATTTTGATGAAGCTGTTATAGCATATTTTGTAAATATAAAACAATGCAAAAAATGACTAGATTATTGCCATATATTTTCAATAAAATGTACAAATATTTGAACTATGTTTTCAAATATTCCTACATTAGAACGAAATATGAAAACAATAATTAATTTTAAGGGATTCTGTGGAAAGTTAATTGTATGTCAGTAAAACAAATTGAAACAGCGATTTGCAACTTTTATTAACCTACGTCCAACGAAATGCGTAGTTTCAAATCTCTCATACATGGAGGTGATTTCACCTATTAGTCTATTGCAGTGTAGTATTAGGATAATTTTTATTTATATATTCATAAATAATATCAGTGTTTCCATTTAAAACAATCATGTAACGGAATCCTTATAGTAGGATTTTATTGTTGGGATAGGTTTAGTATCCTTATATATTAGGATTTTCTCGCAAAGCACGGGTGGCAAACCGGTGAATTGAATTTTTTTTTCTAGGGATTTAATCCACCCGACAATCGGTTACCCGTTAAGCCCCGATGGGACCCATATTCGACCAAACACTTGCCACCAACACACTTACGGGCTCCTCTGATGTGGAGTCTGCAGAAAGTGACGCCCTTCGCGACAACACATACATGAGAGACTGGGGACAAACAACCATGCCCAAGGCGGAACTCGAACCCGTGACCCTTAGGGAAGAAGCGCTGAGTCGGTACACGCCCGTAGCCACCTCGGCCATCCAGGTCGGCTGAATTCGAAGAGCACGCGTACAACTGAAGGTTCCGGGGACGGGCTCGTGTTGGAGGGTGGCAGGAAGGCCGGGCGTCTCGCCTTTCCATCTGTCCCCCCTCCAGGGCGCGCGGCCGGCTGCTGAGAGAAGACGCGAAGTCACGAACGCTCGCTCGCTCGGAAAAGCTGCTCTGTAACTGGATGGAATTTAAGGTATGGCGCTCTCCTGCGTAGGGACTTGAGTGGAATCTCAAAATGAAATTTTACTTGGAGCATAGTTTACGAATTTAATATAGTTTTATAGAATTTCGAAGGACTCGCAAATATTCCGGATTAATTATGTAAAATACTGGCTAATTTTGCGTAAGGTGTTTTTTGTTTTTCCAATGGACATTTTTGTAGTTTTATACGGGAGTATTCTGATTTCGTCTTGGTTTGTGGTTTGTCTATGGAACGTATAATGTTAGTAATGAATCAATTAATAGAATATTAAAATGACGGTATATTCGTGATACTTAATAATTACACAGTGTATCTGCGCTGATGAGGTAGTTTCTTCTTTCTCGGAGCAACTGGGCGCCCGCGTAGGGGTGAAGGTGGGGAAGGGAAGGGTTATGACAGCGCGACTATTAGCTGCAAATCTCTAATCGCATTTACGTCTCATAAGTGATGACATGTTGTTTATACGGGGGCATTGGCAGATTTCAATGCACTATTCTCTTTATTACACTCCTGAACCATTTACGAACAATTATTACAATAAGTCATTAGTGATCACATCATTGATTATATCGACATCTTCACCAATCACTTGAAGGATGTCTCCCAGCTAAAACGTTAGAAAATATTGCGACTTTTCTTTTTACTTTATAAAATTGAGATAGACGAAATCACTCTAAAATACTGAAATGTAAACCCTTTTCTACCTCAGTGCGAGTTCTGACAAAGATATGTTATCGTTGTGTAGTAGGCAACTGTATCCTGACCACCATCAAATATACACATCGTTGAAAAACTTTTATCCTTTGAAGTCTTTCATAAAATTGTTATTTTCATTATATTTATTTTTCAAATTATTATTTCAGTAACTGAAAATTGTGATGCCTTTCTTGTCAAATATTTAATTATGAAGGGCTTTATACATAGGTATTTACCACCAATATAACTATAATTCGTTGGTCTATAGGCATCTATTTCTATGGAACTTTTATCATCAATGATAATAAAGAATTCTGAAGATGTGAATTCTGTCAGGGCCAAAGAGTTACCTTTCACTGAACTACGAAGGTTGAAACTTCAATTGTGGCAACTATTTATTTACAATTGATACGAAACAGGTACATGTCATCAACCTTCGTATTTTTTACGAGAAAAAATATGAGAAAAAGTTAGTTGACCGAATCATTACAGTAAGCTAAAAGGTTAAGTAATTGTTGAGTCAGTTAGCGAACCCCCACCCCTCGAAAAATCCCCTGACTTCATTTCTTTCAATCCGATCCATTCTCGACCCAACAAATAATATAGGGAACCCTTGTCAGAATTCACTGTGACTGGCGCGTCGCCTGTGTGACCGTGGAGTGCAGCGCTAGTTGCGGGCGGAGGTGAAGGCGCCTTTTTTTATTTTTTATGTGTACTCCTGTATACTCTACCAAGCGAAGTGGCTCACGACATAGCGCGCTGACATTGCATTCGCGAGGCCCTGTTCCCCGTATCGGCCATCCCACAGATACATAGAAATAGATTGGCAGTGCTGCCCCTACAAGTGAACCTAAGCCGGGAAAGGTAAGATGGCGGAACGCGCAAATCTTGACTTCATTTATAGGGGTAGAGATGCTAATATAGTCTAAAAGAACTTACAGTATATATTTTGCTTGATCTTAATTTTTTAGCCAACCGCAATGCTTTTATTCTGCACAATGAAAATGTCAATAAATAATAATTTAGTACTGTAATAAGTACTGTAAATTACTCTTTATTAGCTAGGAAATTATCTAGTATAAACACATAACAACCGACCTTTAGTATTAACTATATTTTTCATTCACCGCATTGAGATGAGAAAGTAAAATTTTAAATGCCACTTTTTTGTCAAACTAGGTAATTTGTCTTACTGGTGATGCTTAGAAATTGTAAACTGAGAGATCGTTCTTCTAATTATGATCATTCAAGTATTTAATGCTTGAACTAATTAAGTTAGCTCCAATGAAGTCGTTTCTACAGCGCTCAATGATGTGTAATTTTTCAGGTATTAAATAGAAAGTAATTGTGGTTACAGAAGTGCAAAGCTTACGAATACCGAGATATATTTCGAATGTCATTCGCGAGAGGACTATTAAAATATTTAATATTAAACTCATGTATCAGACAGTGGTTCACTTTGTTAAGATTATTACTCGTTCTTTTAAAACAAGTATGAGTATACAACTCATCTGCTTTGCATTTATGTACAACGCCTCAGATCTGGATGATAGTTAGATGGCGTCACGCGCAGTTTCTTGGCTTCAGTGCTACCCTGGCACCCTGCATAGGCATTGCCAATCTATGTACTATATATCTGTGGGCAATCCTGACAGGGGTTATAGTGACTTTCCTCAGTCATCGAGCCGAAGTTGAAATGGTTCTACTGAAAAGCCACGACCGCGAAACTAGCTAGCCGAATTCGTTAACTACGTGAAGTTTAAGCGAATTCGAGACATCGCGAGTTTCTGGTTGGGTGACCGACTAGCAACTCCGGGATCCAACGGCGTCGAGGCCAATTACCCCTTGAGAGACATGAATGTCTAAATACAAATACAAACCTACTCTGCAAGTGGTTAGCGCCGCATAGCGGCAATTGGCGAGGCGAACGTGAGTACATGACCATGGCTCGCTCCTACACGTCCACTTCACCTTATATTTGTTTATTGATTCAGCTTTTCTGCCATATTTATTATGTTAATAAGTACAAGTTTTAAATTTTTCCGTTGTAGATTTCATAAGTCAGTTCAATTTAAATACTAACCACTACTACAATTCCGATTACCAAGTATTTATAACTACTTAAACACCTAAGCTGATAAACAAAAATATGCACAGACCCACCTCTTTACCGCCACCTCTCGTGACGTTACAGAACATAAAATAAATAATTAAAGAAAATTACAGATCAACCTCCTAACCGTTACCTCTCGTGACGTTTCCATCCCAACCCCAAGCCGTCGAAAAATCCCTTTACTTCATTTGTTTCGATCTGCACCTCTATCCTCAACCCAACAAATAATCTGGAACACCCTTGGGAGTGCTCACCGCGTCTCGCACGCCGCGCCGCTTGCCCCGCTGTGAAGTGCAGCGCCGGTCGTGGGAAGGGGGGCGGAGACATGGGCGAAGGTGGAGGTAGCGGTGAAGAAGGAGGTAGGGGCGAAGGCGGAGGCGTGAGCGGAGGCGTGAGCGGAGGTGTGAGCGGAGGTGTGGGCGGAGGCGTGAGCGGAGGCGTGAGCGGAGGCGTGAGCGGAGGCGTGAGCGGAGGCGTGAGCGGAGGCGTGAGCGGAGGCGTGAGCGGAGGCGTGGGCGGAGGCGGGGGGCGGGGGCGGGGACGGGGGCGAAGGCGGAGGCGGAGGCGGGAGCGGGGGCGGAGGCGGCCTGCCGTGAGCGCGACCTGCGTGCGCCTCCCCCGCCGCGAAGACTCATCCGAGCGGGAGCTTCCCGAGGGAAATCAGCGCGGCGCCGCGGGTGGGCGCGCGAGCGGGCGGGGAATTAAGCGTTTCCCCCCCCCCCCGCGGCGCACCTCGCCCACGTGCGCCTTCCACCCACGCCCCGAGACTCACGGGCACCGCCTCTGGACGCAGGGCATCATCTGAGGTCAATGCTGTGCCTCTCACCTGACAGGTGTAGTATTCGGGTCCCGACGGTGATAGGTTTTGCGACGCTGGCGAAATAGCTGGGTCAAATTCGGACGCTGGTTTGAGAATGCTAGCGGCCGGCAGCTGTGATCGGCAGTTTTCCGTGGTTTCTCCGATCAACACCAGGCGAATGCCGGAGCAGTACCATAACAAAAGGACCATTGACCGTGCGTGGTCTTTCCTTCTTCTTCGTTGTCTTATCCTCACCACTTTCTTACACCTACATGCATTACACTACCACAATGTCGGAAGACCAGTCAGAAGGCTAGTTTGTGTTGGCTCGGGCGGTATTTTGCTTACGGGAGATACCTTGTTGGGAAATCCCCGCGATCCGACGTGAAGGTCGGAGCTGAATCTTACCAACAAGCGGGAGAAGAATACCACCACCTTGAGTGATAAAACATGCACTAAACTTACGGAACTAATGACCACAGCAGTTGACGCACCCAAAATCAGGAAATAATCAATCTAGTCGCTGCCGCCACTGCTGATAAGGATCGAAACATTGCGAAAACAAATGGGGTGTTTTGTGAAGTTGCTTAGTGGGACGCGTTGGGAAGCTTTTTAATATTAAATTGTTTAAATCTTTGTTTCATTGCAAAGTTAGGTTTAATTATTGTCAGTCTGATGATTGAAGTCGAAACGATTCATGTACGCGTGGATGCCGGAAAGAGATACTCGTATAGTTATTCATAGAGTTTCACCTGTATAAAGACGTATCACATATGCCTAAACAACATAGTAGTGTGCTGGTGAAATTAGAATGTAGCTATTTAACTTGAACAAATTTTGTAAATTGATAACAGGAGCTACATTTTCTAACTCTGCGTATTTTTTTATTGGAGTCCTAAAACATTTGTTATTATTTTTAATATTATTTCATTGTGCCGGTGGATATATTGGAACAATGAACACTGCAAAACTGGAACAATGAGCATTGCTTGTTTCTGCTTCTTTTAACCGAAACGTTGCATTGAATATAAGTGATACAAATGTTGAGTGATTTAATGTTGTAAGTGTTTACTGAAATTATCACTATAATATTTGGTTATATTATGACTGAAGAACCGAATAATTTTCTTTGTGAATAGTCTGTCGTTGTAAATGTAGCATTATTAATTGCATTAAACTTTCAAAATGGCCTGATATTATTTTACGAGGAGAGAAAAATGTTTATTCCTACCAGAAAAAGCGAAAGCTCTGGGGGGATTGGTAAAAAAAACACTCATCCGCTTGAATTATGTCCATCAATTAAATTATATAAAATCTATTCAATTCTAAGTCCATACCTAAAAACAGGACATTCATTAGGCAGGAGCGGAGCAGCATTAATTCATTAGTCAGTGAAAGCCTCGCCGGACACAAGGCCAATGTCGGCGACTCGCAGCCGGCGCGGCGCGTACGCTGCGCTGCACCCGGTGAAGAACGACCGCCGACTTGTTAAAGCCGGCGCCCGCCGCCCACCACCCGCCACCCATCACCCCCTCCCCCTCCCACTGCCCTCCCCCCACGGCCCTCGGCGCCGCTGTGCGCGACACGCGTCCACTTATAAGAGGATTACGGCGCGCGAGTAACGAGGCCAGGCGTCCGCGAGGCACACTTGCCCGCCGCTGCCTTCGCCTCCGCCCTCCCCCGCCACTGCCGCACACAGGCCGAAAATACTGCCTTAGAAGGACATAGATTGCGTCGCGGGAGAATTATTTACCAAATATTGTTGTTTTTCTCCTCTCACGTTTCCTATTCTCACGCTGTTTCGCTTTTCATGCCTCTGACTTCGTTTTTCGCTTGCTCGTGTACTTAGCAGAGGAAATGTTTTGTAATGACACATAAAACATATTGTCAATGCTTTGGTGGAAATGTACATTTTTGGCGGCTCTGATACCGTAGAAGTATTTTTTTAAACTTTTTGTCTGTCCATCCATCTGTGATCAACACTAGCGTCTAAACCATTTACAGATTTTTTTCTCCAAAACGCATGTACTCCGATCTTTGAGAATTTGAAACATCTTTAATTTTTTTGGGAGGGGGCGTACTTTACTTCAAGCTCCTAGGAAATTTTTAAAATGTTTTCAATAATGGCTCTAATTATTTTTTTAAATCTTCCCTTTAATAAGCAGTATTGATTTTACAGAAATGCACTGAGTGCCACGTTAAATAAGGATTCTTAACTTTCTAAAATTGAAAATCTTCGAAAATTACAAGTACAGATCTTCCGCGCGTCTGTTTTGAAGAAGGTTTTCCACAAGATGGATTAAGAATTAGAATACTGATTTCAATATTGTAATATTGTTTAACCGTTACACGTAATTCGAGATTGTATATTCTGTTGGTGCACCATTATGTTATTTTTCGTTTTAAACTTCCCCCCTAAAGTTAAAATAATTTTTCAGATCTGCTTTTACATTCACATTTTGTCATTGATCGACATAAACCCACTTATTTTAGACGCTTAGTAGTTCGCGACGTTTAGCAGTTCGCGTTGCTTGCTCCCGCATGCGCCTTCTGCTCTGCCGCCGCCTCTGCCTTCGCGGCCGTCCACTGGCTGAAAATACTGCTTTAAGAGGACGTGAGTCGTACTGCTGGAGAATTATTTTCGAAAGATTAGTCTTTTCTTCTCATGTTTTTCTTCTATTGTTTCATTTCACTTTTATTTATTTTTTTCTTTGCCTTGTACTATTCTCTTATTTTTTAAATTTATTTTTAATTAATTTAAATTCTTTTAGATGAGTGAACTTATAATTGAGAATTTTCATATCGATTTGCACATTCATGTTTTGACTCTCAGAAACCATTATTTCACCCACATTTATGCACTCAAATGGTGCATTGCCTTGGCTGAAAATAATGTTCACCCGCAAATAATTTTCGAGAGGTAGTTACTTCACTTTCATTCTCTCATTTCATATTGTTCTCTTCATTTCTTCATTTTACCCAGATTATCAGTGTTTTGGTGAATTGCTCAAAGTACATTAGTTTTTCGACAAATTCTTTATAGAAATATTTTTCCATTGAACGTTCTAACGCCGCTTATTTTGTGCACAATTCGATAGTCTCGGGGCGCCCATATTCATCATTATATTCGGCGCCACAAATGCGTACTTGAGAATAAATATTGACAAGTTTCCCCTCTCGTACTTTCTAATATAGTTTCGTAATATTTTCTCTGTACTTCTTGTTTTTATTTGATTGCTTATTTTTTCAACATCCTGATAAATCGTCGAAAACTGAATTAAGATTTACCAAGTTCTCCTAAACTATCATATTTTCACATCGAATAACCGTGTATTTTAGTATTTATAGATGATAATAAGTATCACTAATTTCTAGAAGAGTGTTGCCATTACACATTTGTATTCAAAGGATCTGTTTAGGTAGTATAGTCTACTCTTCTGAGATAAAGCGTACCACTCAAATTTTTGTATTTCCTATAAGCGTGCGTTGCTTTTGAAATTTACTCAAAGTCGTGATTTTTCTTCAAGTGAAGAGAATTAAGGCTTTTATAAAAAAACTGATGTATCCTGAATGTACAGGAAATTTGTTCAGAAAGGAATTAATAATTTTGAAGGAAGTAAAGAAATCCCAAGTAATGTGATTTGCATGGGTTAAGTAAGGAAGACTTTAATGCAGTTATTTTACCTCTCCCTCCGATTACAAATACTAGGATGAATGTAAATATACGTTTATCTAGCACATTGTTTTTAGGACGACTATATAAAATGTCATGTTGACTTTTCCTATTTATTTTAATATCTCCAATGATAAAAACGGGACCTAATTTGAATTTTTTGGTTCGGTAAACTTCTTAGATTGTTTACCGGTTGAATTTCAAAACGTCAATAAACTTGAGTATGATATTAAAAAATATATTTCCACTTAGAACGTTTTTAAAACTACTCTTTATTAGCCGTCGTCGTCACCTTTCGGAGTTCATAATTTTGAGCTCCTTTCTCTGATCCTCTTATTTTCTAGTTACGTACTAAAGTTCGTGTAATTTGTAGACTTTTAATCTGTAAATACTAAAAATAAATGCAAAAATATCCTAAGACAGGAAACAGGATCCTACAACCTCATAAATGTTCTTAAATATTTATCTTGTCATAATCGTTAAAAATATAGGTTTTGAGCGTGGCGTTTGGGCAATACTGCAAAAGATTCGTTTTACTGTGAATCTTGTCATGTCATGTCATCATCATCATCATCATATCAATCATAAGAGTTTTTTTCATGTTCAGGGCAATAATTAAAATATTCTCGAAAATGCGGCGAAGCATATAAGCAAACATGGTACATATTTTAACCCTTGCTACAGTGATTTCTAGTGACCAATACATGGAGAGGGTAGTAGAGTTTGTGTGAAGTCAAAATAAGTTTACAATTTGTTCATTGGAGCTTAGTTTTCATTGTTGCAACTCATTCCCATAATTTTTCATTGTTTTTCTGTCATTGATAAAATTAAATATAATCAAGTATTCTGAGATCAGCTTACGCAATGACAAGATTCCAGAAAAAACTCTTGGTGTAAAATAAATTCCAGATTTAATCTTATTCTCTGAGTAGATCGATAAGCATAAACAAATTGGTACATCTCTAATCCACTATACATTGTCGGTATTTATAAACGGAAAACAATAGATTACAGTTCCTCGTATCTTCACTCACATATTTTCTTATTTTTTCTTGGTCGCCAAGCAAAGAATTATCCGCAAAAGAATTAGCTTTGTTCGACCTACCCCTGACCTTTGCCGACGCGATGGCGAAAAGGTTTGCGGTAACAATACCCATCCTTCTCGCTTCACCTCCTTTATCTTCTTATTACGAAAAATTTAATATTTCCTAACATTATTCTCGATGCAATTTGTTTTGACCTTTCGTACCTTACCTTTAATCTTCACGGCGACCTTTCGGAGTGCTCATAATTACATATCCTGCAGTGTTCCTCGTAGAATTCGCACATTGGCTAGCTGGGGGAGCAATAAACGGCCTCTGCTAGAAACGAGTGAGCATCGATCTGCGTCGCGAGTAACGCAATAGGAGCTTCAATTGGCGCCCCGCGCTGTGAATAGCCGCGACAATGCACAAAGGGGAGAAAGGGCGCGCGGAACGCCGAGCACTGCTTTTGAGGCCGCGGGAGCGGGTGGGGTGGGGGTGGGGGGCTGGGGGCGGCAGCGGCCGCGTAGGAGGAGACCATCGCCCGAGAGTGCCCCGCATTCCCAGAGAGCCTAGGTTCTTAGATAGACGCTTTGAAAATGTAATGGAATTTCAACATTTTATAAGCTTATTTTGAGAGAACACGTTAAAGAATCCAATGCTCTCGTTGTAGTAGGTACGTTTGATGGCATACACGTAATTAGATCCTGATGTACTAATTTATTTTAAAATGTTATATTTAGAAGTACTGCAGTGTACATGTAATGATAACGTTTCTAAAAAATAAATTTGTGTCGGCAATTAATTGACAGTTGGAATTTATAAATAATAGAGTATCAATTAAAATTCTTTATACTCGTTTACTTTTAATTTCATTCATTTCAGAACTAATACCTTATCTCCTAAGACTAGTTGGTTAGAACGATCATTTTTATGTGATTTCGGTCTCATATTGAAATTACCGCAAAAATGTCAACTCTAGAGGTGCATATTTTATGCTGTTTTGTGTAATTTTGAGGCATTCAGCTCTCACACATGTGTGACAGATCATTTACTCACATTTGGCAATTAATATTATTAAGAAACAATATTCCATATATTTTTTAAAGATTCAGTAAAACGGATTGCAAGTGAAAATTTGACACAAAATTCACAAGAAAATTGTTTCAGTCGCTGAGATTCATTAATTTGTTTTAATTGAATTATGCGGTAATGTGTATATTACATTTATACATCGAGGTGTATTGTATAATTCATCCAAGTAGTTGTTTCGCTGCCTGATAATCTATAAGAGATCCCAGAAATTCTCAAACTGAATCATTCCGTTAAGCGGAATCCGCTCGCGCATTGCTTTCCGCGTCCTTGTGCAGCTTCTGTAGCGCGCGACCCCTGACCGCGAGCGCCTTAAAAGTGTGTGAACCCCTGCGGTAGTGGGCGCGCCGAGACGTCGTGACGCAAGCAGCGCCCGAGGATCCTATCCGCGCGGGGGCGATGGGGGCGGGCGGACGAGCGGTTCTCCATCACGCGCAAAATGAGTGCAAAGCTCTGAAGGTGCCGAGGGCGATGGGCCGAGAATCGATGAGTGGCTAAAACGGGCAGCTGGCAGGAACGCGGAAGGAGGTGGGCAGAGAGCAACTGGCGGTGGACACCAGGAAGTGAGCAGAGGGAGGTGGGAAATGGTAGGGGGAAGTGGGAGGCTAGTGGGAAGAGGGAGGGGGAGGGGGGAAATAGAACTAGAGGCGAGTGGCGAGGGGTGGGATGGCGACGAGGACAGGAGAACGGCGTGAGATGGGCAGTGATAGGTGGGAAAGGCGGGAGGAGCGTGTGGCAGAGAGTGGGGAACGTCGGGAGGTGGGGCGACGGGAAGTGGGGCGGCAGGAGGCGAGATGGTGGAAGGCGAGGCGGCTGGGGGTGGAGGCCGCGTGGGCGGCTGGGGGCCGACGCGGGATGTGGGCTGAGTCTCTCAGGCGACGCGACGTGGGCACATCAGGGCGCCATGTTCGCCAAGGACGTCAGACACTGATCCACAAGGGCGCTAAAGAATGAATGATTAAAAGTAGTTGCCACTAGTTTCTACCGCTTACTTTGAGGCATTGTCTCTGAACCAAAACATAAGGGCATCCACATTCCGAATTTCTTCATTGGCGATTAGTGATGTCTCTTGCGTCAATAATATAATTTTAAATTTTGTAAATTGTTAAATGATATTCATTCCCTCGAAATGCTCAGCTTCTAAGAAATAAAAAGAAGCTAGTGGTACATTGCAGAAAAAATGCTGATGCACAAAATTAAACAGTTTCCCAAAAAGTACGAAAACTTCTCAAGGACAATAAATAAAATATTGTCGTGTAATATTGCAATAAATTAAATAATTAAAAAAAACAGCCTTCACAAATACTGCAATAAAGTAAACATACATAGATAGATGGATAGATGTGTACAAGGATAGTTAGATGGATAGAGAGTTTAATGTATGGATATATATAGATAGGTAGATAGATAGATAGATAGGTAGATAGATAGATAGGTAGATAGGAAAGTAGATGGATAATAAATTGATATACAGTCCAACAGTTCTTCGAAAACGTAGAATACTAAAAGAGTTGATGTTCCAAAAAGGTCACTATTCAAAACATTGTTCAAAACGCCATAATGATCATAAACTAAAGCAAAACATTCATAAAAGGAAAATATGTGTTTATACGGAGAAGTGCACACAAGAACGTAAACAGTAAATTGCGGCCCTTGTAGTAGAATTACTAGACTGTCCATTTAAATAAGTTCGCAAATATTTTTGCAGCATGGATCATTGTATTAGATGCCCAGGCATTTAGTCTACGCTCCGCGTCGTCCTCACTGCAACGATTGGGTGCTTCCCTCTACTCAAGGCTATCACCCACTACTTGCACTTTAGCGGCTCTCTCTGGCAGACGTCTGGCTCTTGAGTGCAGAGTGCCTGCAGAAGCAAGCGTTGTGCAGACCTAAATTAAGAACACGGCTTCTCGATTCTTTTTAACTTTCTGGTAATGCAAGGTATTATTGACGTTTAATGTTCTGTTTAGGCACTCTATCGTGTCTTTTAGGAAACTGTATAGTGCTACGCAATGAAGGACTTTTTGATTTTTTATGCACTTTAGCCGATTTTTTGGAAGGCCATTTAAATTACAAAATCCAGTTGACTCTCAAATATTTCTGATCCTTTTTGAAAATAAAATGCGCGGCCAACAAAATTGTTTTGACTAACTTTCACTGAGCGACGTGTAGAGCTGATAATTAGATACCATTAAGTGTCTGGTGTAAACTTTGTGTTTTTGCGATCTCTTTGGCTGTCAAGTGAGTTAAAGAAGAGTAGGGTCAACCTTTCTAAACTGTCAAAAGTTTCTCTTCAAATTTCAAGAACCAAATGGTTTTTGTTAGAGTTGAAGCACGATACATTCTATTTCTCCCGAGATGTTTGATCACAATATTATCACAAACAAAATCTCAGTAAAAACATTCATTGATACGAATTTAAACGCAATTGAAAACACCGTTCCGTTCTACTCGCAATACTAGTTTACAGTCCTAGTGAGATCTACCAGCGCGTTTCGTCTTACAGGGCTGGAAACCACAGAACAGCCGAGATGCTCCGACCTTAGCGATGAGTTGAGCGTTTATTGTCTTTCAATAGATTAGGATTCGAGCTCTCAATTAGATGCGCTGATATTAGCTATTCTTTATCGTTATTTATATTCTATATATTCTATCTTATATATTCTTTATCTTTATCGTTATTATCGTTATTTTATGGCTATTTCTTGTCTGCTTCATTATTGTCTACGTGTCTGTATTTACGGGCACAACAGTCTCTGACGGGACCAAGACCTACGAGCAGCGCAACGGCCTTGCGGCTGTGGGCAAAAGGATGCGTGTGGTTAGCGCATAGATCCCTAGGCCGTATTCTGGTCTTCTCAACGTCAGAAGTGAGCTTTCTCATCGTCACACAGCAGCATATACGGGGGGACATTGTAAGGAAGGCGCACACTCTAATTTGCCTCGACCGGGAATCGAACCCGGGGTCGCGTCATGGAAGCGAGCACGCTGACCAGTAGCCACCAACCTTGAACTACCCCTGAGGGCGTTCCTTCTAACAGAGTTGAACCCTAGATTGCAAAGGCGTCATCTGTCATTCGACTAGTGCCGAAAGTTTCCCTCACTTCCTTCCCATCATTCTCGTTTCTGAAACTCTAGGTACCTTCATTGTGTGACTGGCCACGTAACTATGTGCGCGTGCCTATTTCCTGTGTACGCCATTTCCAGTGTACGCCTGTACGCCTGTACAGACGCGTCTACGCGTCTAGTAGACTACACCTTTAATTACGTCATTTTTTTTACTATATTGCCTAATATAGTGAATAATGAATACGAAAATGAATAATGAAATTCTTGTCTTGTAGTATTTAAATTTTGTTCTGAACATTTAGCAATCATAATGTGACGACGCCAATCATAACAAAGGTCGCATGACGAGGTAGTTCTGCGAACGCTTCTGAAAAGCCATGTGTGGCTGTGCAGCAAGTGTGTGCTGTGAAAATCAAGTTATGTAAGTGTATATATAAAAACCTTTAAAATGTATTTTTTAACTCTGTATATACACGTTCAATCCATTAAATTTAGTATTTCACTGTAAAAATAAGTATTTTCTTTATTTGTATCCAAAGTAGTCTGTCAGACTCCGCCTGTGTACTACGCTTGGTATAGGTCGCCTTTGTAATCTAAAGTTAAATAATGTATTTCTTGACTAGGTATTTAATACCTCTAATATAACATTCATAAATACAAATATTTAACATTTGTTTGTATTATTTTGCTAGGTAATCAGCGAATATATTGGTGGCCGGACCTTTCGTCACTAGTAATCTAGAAGGACTGATAGGCATCGTTAAACTAGCCAAGAGAGATCTGAATTCTGCAAGACGTGAAAACAGGATGTGTCAAAATGGGTTTAACACTACATATATTGCGTGTGTAAAGTAAGGTAGTCGCGTTGAGCAAAACGGTGTCTCTGGGAGTTTGTTTTGATGACCGTAGACAATTAGGAATTGTAAATTTGAGCGTTCGTGATTCGGGAGTGCTTGATTTTATGAAGTTAAATAGAGAAAGTTTCTTAGTAAAAGAACAAAATCCACACATTTTTATCGCACTAGAAGAAATAACGGGGCAAGATATCCACAAGAAACAGTTGCGAGTAGACCACGATCACTAAAATACTTTATTGCACTAGAACAGTGGTATCAAGATCTTCTACTGGTGGCTGTGGCACGCGTCGTGGCACCGTAGCATTCCACGAGTTTCTATGCGCAACTAGCGTCGGGAAAGGGAACTATTACGAGTAGTAGTAACGCCGCCGTTTTACAATAGGGATGGCGTTGTCTCTGGTGGCGGGATGATATACTACGTGGAGGGGCGATTTCGGCATGGCACTCGTGCTACGGTCTCCGGTCGTGGCATCGACCTTGACAACACTGCACTACAAGAAAAAACGAGACAAAATATCCACAAGAAACAGTTGCGAGCAGAAGACGATCATTAACTCACTTTTATCGCACTAGAAGAGATATCGAGACAAAACAGTTGCGAGTAGAAGAGAGGCGGGTGGCGAGCCGAGAGCGGCTCGGAGACGGGGAGTGAGATCGCTTTAGGGCGGTAATCCCTGCGCTGCTTATCTGGTTGGGAGGGGCTGCGTGAGCCTCCGGGCGTCACAGCAGCGTATCGTCAGCGTCGGAGTGCATCTGCAGTTACATGCTCGCCGATTTTCTAACCTAGATCTCATTGTTCGCGTAATTTATATATTTCAAACACTCCGACTTCCCAATGTTGATCAAGTTTTTACTACCGTAATACGAATCCCTTCCTTTCTTTTCTGCTAACTGCGCTTTTGTTTTTGAATTCCGTAGTATTTTCTTGAAACATTTTTTCTTTCAATACATTCTCTCATTTTTGGGTATCTTCCAACTATTTTCACTTTGTATGATGTCTTATACTTTAACACACAGAAATATTGCTATTAGTTTCTTCGAGTTTTCACAGTCATATTTTTTCATCTTCTTTTCCTCGCTAAATGTACCCATCTAAAATTACCCTTTTATTTCCTAGTAAGTTCTTGCGTTACTTTTTAATGTTATTTCCAGCGCCTTCCCATCAATTTTTTGCTGAAAAATATTCTGAAGTAGTGTATTATGTCTTACCTACAAGCATATTTACTACTTTATTATTTACCTCTTTGCTATTATGCTTCTACTAGCTTCATTTGCTGCAACGTTTCTCTTGAATTCGATGTCTTCCTCGGTTCTTGTTTTATACTTCTTCCCCGTTGTACGTTGTATGTAATATAGAGGAAAAGTTTTGGAAAATTTTCCTAAACTTTAGATCTAGATTTTGGAGTTAAAATTCGTTTTGATGGATCATGAAAGGCAAACTGTGACACACCTCAAGAGTATGCCTAAGGTCTGTTTGTGTCTAGAGAAGTCTAAGATTGATGCAGGAGGAGAGGATACATGGAGCTTTTAACCACGAAAGTGCAAAAATTGTATTAGTGTCTCTTTAGCCTTATGTACGGGAGCTGGGACAATTACATAAAAATCGAAGGTTTTCGTGGACGAAGTCGATATGAATAAAAATTGCATAAGTTAAATTGTTTCTCTTGCTCACATTTCCAATTGCACTATTTTTATGGTGCATAAGTCTTACATGAGGACAATTGCTGGGAAAATCAATAAAGAATGTTGCGTAATTTTGACAATTTTTTTTATTTTTCATTGCCATGATGCAATAAAGTTTCACTTAAAACCTAATATTTATTAAAACAATGTACAATATACTAAGATATTTCATAAAAAATATAATATTATAATTATCTTGTTTCTGTAAAGAGTAATGTAAAGAAAGCTTTGTAAGCAATTGGTTAATGGTTGCCTAATTTGGATTCATTGACCCCTAAGTTGGACTCCAAAAGAAATGCATGAGTAGCAAAAAATATTGGAAGATGATGTGAGTTTATTTAAATTAACAATAATACAATGTATTCAGACGATAAAGAAAAGGCATATATTTGAATTCATTTCAAGTAATATGTAGTTTTGTTGGAAAAATATAATTGAAAATACCTCAATATGAAATGATTTTCATTCATTCTAATGGTTTAAAACAACATATAGAAGAAATAATGTCAATATTTTATGCCTGCCATGATTTGAATCTTCGTAAGTGGTGAAATCACTATGTAGTACTATGTAAAGGAATCATTACGTTCTGGACATTTTATTTGATAAAAACCTTGTAATAGGCTATGAGAAAAAAGGCAAGAAGCTAACACAGTGGCTAGTAACATTACGTTTCAGCTCTGCAATTTTCGCATACTAATTTATTAATCCTCCTTTTAATACGCAGAGAAGATACTACCATATCTTCTTCCTTTCTCTTACATATCAAAAAGAACAATCTTGGTTCAGTTGTCTTGGTAAAAATTTTAGTTCTATTGTTTCTTATTATTATAGATAGAATCATCCGAGGAATATTCTTAATTATCATTTTGCCCAATGTTACTAGAACTAGGTTCACTTGTTATCTCCTCCAACAGATGGTAAATGGGATCACGTTATATTTATATCCATTCCATTCCATTATTTTCTGTGGATGAGAAACCAAAATATAAAATAATGCTTACCACTCTCCTTGCCTATCGAATCACGGTGACCAACTGTGATCCAATTTCGGGAGCTCGTTCAAATGTATGAAACAGATAACGCTGCCAACTACTTAAAGGGCAAAATTAGTCTTATTAGGCGCCCTCGGTTGCTGATGAAGTATATTTGTAACGTGTAGCATAAAATTTGAACTCTCCTGTTTACAGTAGCGTATGATACATAATACAAATAGTAAAACACTGTACGAAAACACTGTAATATTAACTCTGCTCACTAAAATTGAATTCACTGAAAATTGACTAACAAACTCATTAAAGCATCCGCAAACTTTGGTGCTCACTCGTATGACTCAAATGCTCTGATGCAAAGAAGTACAGTTGTGGTTCAATTTAGGTGACAGTCCAAATTCGGCAACACTCCTCTCCTACGTTTGAAATGAAATGTGCCAAATAACATAAAGTCCTTCAATTTTACCTAATCTTAGAAAGGAAAATTACTTGAATTGTCCCTTATCGTCCCCGTCTCATATTATTTCTGCACACCTCTACATCAATCAACAAGTCCAGAAGATTTATTTGGGTGATAAAGACGAAGAAATTGTAATACTTTTTTAAAATGAAAGATTCAAAAATTGTAAAATTATTCATTTTTTTACCTACCCTACAGAAGCGAATAAAGGGGATCGGCCATAATTGTCTGTAAGATCAGATTGATACTTGCCTATCCGTGGAAAAATTTCCTTGACTCCATTACAATATCCAAATTCTGCATTTGAAAAGGCTAAATCAAGGGAAAATTTCGGTACGTCGTGTATCCCCTAGCTTCTCTTCTATTAAAGTTTGGTCACATTCTTAATGCACAATATTACATCAGCTAAATAATATCCAACATGCTATACTAAATGCGAATAAAAAACGAATAATTCAAGTTTTCTCCTTTGAAATATTACACACTTGATTATCGTTTGTCTCTTCATGAGTTGACGAGCGTAAGAAGCCTTCATTTTGACGGAAAATTCGCTTCTTTTTCCATGTAGCTGCGTCGGAGGGTAGAAGTTCGCGACGTGCTTCACCGATGACGTTATTTCCCTTCGAGTGTTTTGTCAAGCTTTCAGGGCCTCTTGAAATTCCGCCGTTGAAGTTGGTGCAGTCCGAAAGTTGCGGCAGAGGCTTCTCGAAGGGCTCCTGGGCGCTGCCTGACCTTTCTGGGGCCACCCTCACCTACTTACCCGTTTACCCTCTCTCCTACCTGGCTGGTATTTCACCCACCTACCCACGTTGATAACGACAACCTACCTACCCACCTACACTCTCATCCGTATCTTCTCACCCTCTCATCTTCCACCCATCTTCCTGCCCACTTATTTTTTTTGCCTCCGTTTCTTGGTACCCCTATCCTTGTTATCCCCTTTTCTTCTGACCCTATTCTTGTTATCCCCTTATTTTGTTACTTACTTGTTACCCACTAATCTTATTACCAACTTAGCTTCTTGCCCACCCACACTTTTACCCATCAATCCTCTTACCCACTCAACTTCTTACTCATCCATTTTATCCAATCACCTTCTTATCCACCCACATTGTTATCTACTCACCAACTTTCTCTCGTTCCCCAAACTACATCATCCTTAGAATGTATCCACAGCTTTTTCTCCCCTCTTATCATTGGAGATTTCTTATTTCGAACGTCTTCTATCGCTCATAAGCGACTCAAAGCCTCTGTAACTTCTTGAACATCTCTACCCTCAGCTTGCGTACCTTCTTTTTCTTACTCTCTTTCTTTTTTCGTAGTTACAGTCTCCGCTACCTTCTTACATCATATCACAATCTTCACCTCTTATCTCTCATCTTTCACCTATGCTTCATTCGTTTTCTTACTATTTATTTTCTATTTTCATATTTCAAACCCATTTTTTATTCTTTTATCTTTACCATTTAATTTCGTTGCCTCCTTTTGACTTTTCATTTGTTATATATTCGGTGTATGCCATATCTCTCATTCACCTCAATGCCTTTCTCTTTACAAATATTCTTCCATTTCCTTAGTCACCACTCAAGACCCGCTCCATCTCCACCCGGGTCGGAATTTCCGATACGAATAACTTCTTTGAGAGTTGCTAATAATCTGAAAGTCGCAGCTTCGACTGCACACAAATACTGTTGGATTCTTGGGTGCTCTCTTGGGTCTTTCTTGACTTGTCTCTTGTTGAAAAAGAAAGAAAGAAAAGAATGGCCTTCAAATGGCACGGAAAGTTTCTAGTGCTCGTTCTGCGATGTCAGGTACGCTCTTGTCTTAAATAGGATGACCGCGTTTGTGCTAATGCGGCATGAACTATTCTTTCGAAAAAACAGTCATCTCCTGTAAATTGTTTAAACATTTTCCTGTTTAAAGTGCCCTTTTATGAATGAAACTGGACTTAAGCTCTTTTGAATTTCAGTATGATTATTCTAAAATATTGTAATTTCAAAACTTTTGGATATGGGAGAAATTGATGATAGCAAAGTCATGTAAAATAATGGTTATATCATAGTAATATGGTAACTGTTTTGTTCAATTTTCTGTCCGTTCGTAAATTAAGGACTAGATATCTTGGGATAGACTTACAGGAAAAAAGCTTCCAAATTAAATGTGAGCAATGAATATAAACATTAGGGACAATGAAATATTTTTTAAATTATTTTTTCTTTCTTTAGAATATATGCTTTCTAGATATTTGAAACGCGCAGTCCCTATTACATTTTGTAATGGACTGTAAAACATTCCGCAATGTACTGACCATTTTTTCATCATTTTTTTGTGTTCAACAGTTTTGTTTGTACAGGTGAATAATTGGATGATGAAATATGAAATGAGACAGTCAACTTTACATATTGCGTTCGATCTTGATTGTTTGTTGTAACCATCAGTGTGTGAGAATGAACTCAGAGCAGCTTACCTGAACTGCGATAGATAATTAACTCGGAACGCAATCTCGAACTGGATGCCTTGACTGTATCAACCTTCACCGGATAAACGCAATGAGCAGAACGTCAGTCGAGTTGAATCGAGAACGCCTGAACGCTGATAGATGTGTCGCTTGCGGGACTGAAGTAAGATCATGGACCCTGAACCACAGTTAATCCAGACGCTCTCAGAGGTCGCCACCGGCGCATCAGCTTGAGTGGCGGAGTGAGGGCCGCGGTCGCACGGAGTGGCACCAGAGGAGCTGCTCGCGGGAGTGACGGCGGCAGAGGGCGCCCCGCAGCTGCGAGCTGAGAACGTCGCCGCCCGGCGCGGATCCCTGGGCTTAACCCCGTCGCCCCGAATCCCCGAGCAACCCGCAGCTTTCATTGCCTCGCAATTACGCTCAAATCCCGGCGCGGCGCGAGATGGCGACGGGGCGGGTGGGGTAGGTGGGGTAGGCGCCGAGGCCCCAGAATCCTTGCGGAGACGATTCTCGCGGAGTGAACGGCAACATTTAGGACATTGTTGTCAAGGTCGATGCCACGAGCGGGAGTTCATGGCAGGAGTGTCACGACGAAATCTCCCCTCCACGCAGTTCATTACCCCCGCCACCAGCGACCACGCATCACTATTGTAAAACGGCGGGGTTACTAATAGTTCCCTTTCCCGGCGCTAGTTCCGCAGAGAAGCTCATGGGATGCTACAGTGCCACGACGCATGCCACTGCCACAGTAGAAGACCTTGATACCACTGATTTAGGTGGAAAACGCCGTGGATTTCAAGCATCCTGCGTTTTATAGCTCCGCGCACGTAACTTTGTCAAAGTGGTATTTAAGAGGTTGGAGTACAGTTGTTGAGAGGGTGATTGAAATGTTAGAGTGAAACATTTTGCGACGAAATCGTATCCAAGGTGCAATTAGATGTCGCAGAAGGAATGAGATGGTAATCGAAGGGCAAAGAGAAGAGAAGAAAGTTCAAGTTACTGAAATGAAACGCTGACGAGCAGCTTGTTGTGGACAAGGCACACAGACGTGTGTGATTATGTGTGGTGATAAGTAGCAGTGAAGGGAGAGATTCGGGTTCGGTGACTGTTTTACTGGTTTACTTTCGGAGGTGAGTTGAGAAAACATACGATAAAATCACCCCCATAATAGAGTGCGACTGAAAACTGAATTGAGCGGAACGAGTTGAAGTGAGGTAGAATGGAGCGGGGCGACATGGAACGAACTGGTGATGAGCGGTACGGTACAAATCAGAACGTGTTGAGTTGAGAAACAAGGCATAGGCTGATGGGGCGTAAATGAGCGAAGCCGTACACGGAACGAACAGCCCTGCGAACCCCGTGCATGAGCGCGCTGCTGGATGCAAAGCAGTGTAGCTGCAAACCCCCAGCGAATGCGGCCGCGTGTTAGTGGGAAGAGCGGAAAGCTGCGCGAGGCCGTGCGCTTGTTAGCGCTCGGGCGCCGCCCCTGTCCCGCCCCCACCGTTGGCCCCGTCCTCACCCCCACTCCTGCCGTCGCCCCGTCTCCACAGCTGTCATCATTCCTGCCGCCGTCCCTACCCACCCACGCACTACCACTTCCATCGCCTCGATCCCGACCCATCCCGTGCCATCTGCACAGCCCTCACTATTCCTGCCGCAGTTCCCACCGCGCCCTCGCACTCACTGCCATCTCCGCGTCCCCACCGCCACCATTCTCTGCCACCGATCCCCACTCCACCTGTCCCTGCTGCTGTCCCCCGACCCTACTGCATGCCCGCACCACCACTGCCGTCGCCCCGTCCCCACCTCGAAGAACCACTTTCGCCATCTCGACCTCGCCAACAATCCTGTCCCTGTGTCGTTCCCGTCCCCAGCTATACCTCCATTTGCATTCCCAATACCCGCCCCACCCCTGCCGTCGTAGTGCAGTCTCCACAGCCGTCCACCGCTGCCGTCCCCATCCCATGCCATCTACACAGCCCTCACTATTCCTGCCGCCCCGCACTAGCACTGCCGTCGTCGCTTCCCCACCCCCACACTCCCACTGCAGCCACCGCGTTCCTCCCAACGACCCTTCTCTGCCATCGACCCCCACCCAACCTCGTCCGCGAATTCCCCTACCACCGACCCTGTACCGGCCGCCAACCCTATCCCTGCCAGCGTCTCCGACCTCGACGTCGACCCTGACGTCCGCCTCTGCGGCTGGCGCTGAACCCGACACCGACCTCACCCACGCCCTCTCCCCCTCCTCATCTGCTTTGAGCGCTACCGTCGCCGCTCCCATCGCCGCTCCCGCCACACGCCGCCGGCTTCGCTAAAGAGCAAAGCCGCCGCGGGGTGATGCTAATATCGCGAAACTAATAATGGATTCCGTAATAAAGGGCTCCGTTTTCGCTCTTTACGACTGCGCGTCGCAGTGGCTGCGCGGGCTGCGCGGGTTGGCCCGAGTTGGGCAGGGCGGCCCCCGCGCGTTAAGAGCGGCTCACCTGAGCCCTCTGTCCGGGCAGCGCTTTCCACCTGTTATACCCTAATTACCACCGTGCGATTAGCGGTGCGTAGCGATACCGTAATTGTTAAATTGCTCCCGCACAGTCGTGGGCGCGGATTTGTTCTTGGTGGTGGGTACTCGAGAGTCGGTGCGTGGTGATTATGTGCGTGCCTCATGACCATGCGGATTATTTCATGAACGTGTTTATTATTTCAAAACGCAATGCATTATTTTTTTATTATCATATGGGGAGTGTAGTAATGTACTGCTTTCGTATTTTATTATGTGGATCCCTTCATCATAAATATATTTAGTCAGTAACATAATGAACATATACATTCATTATATACTTAAAGAACCTTAATAATACTCTTTATCATATAAATTAATATTCTTTTTACATTATGTGGCTAAAAATGTATTGGTATGTTGAAAGTAGTGGAGCTACAATAGGGCACAAATTTTCTCGTACTAGTTACTTTCCTAATCTCTGTCATCTGGATTAACTTTTCGATTTTGCTCCACCCCTCTATTGAGCTGCTACCTCTCTGCGCTTCAGATACATTTTTCTACCTTTTTTTATTTTTCGGTCCCCTGATAATAGAATTAAAATATTATTTAACGAATATTATAAAAGAGTAAAACCAGGGTAGAGCTTCGAATCGGGAAAGACCGACTGGGAAATATAAATTTTGAAAAAAATACGAATAATTTAGGCGCCAGTGTTATTCCTAGGGAAACAGGCGTTGTGAAAACAAGCAAACACTTTTTAGTATTACAAGACCCCAAAATGTGTATTTCCTTTAAAATCTCTAAATCAAGAGCAAAACTTAATCTATGGTTTGTGAATCACTCTGTACATACGTACGTATAAGATAAATTAAAAATACCGATATTAAAAACAGGACTTCATTGACATCTCACAGGGTTGTACATGAAAGGAAAATTATATATCCACTTACGTTCATATAACCTACTGATCAAATTTTTCCCTGAATTGTAATATATAAATAACAAGATTCGATAACTAAACAGAGGTTTCATTGATCATTAAATTAAACTTTATTATAGATTAATTGTTTCTCTCTGAGCAGCGTTCAGAGTTAATCCATTTTGCAAGATCTCACAATTCATTTGCCAGTTCACGATCGATGTTGAAAATGAATATGTATTAGTCATCTCTACAATATGTATGTAAATTGAGCTATGAATTGTTGAACCATGTTGAAGAGCATATTTCTATTACCATATTCATGCTGAGACATTTCACGTAGAAAAATACACCATCGTTTTCTCAACTAGATAAACATATTTCTTTTGTCATTATGCTAATAAATCGTTCGCTCACACCAGTTTCTTGACAATTTCTCTTCTTTTATAACGTCAAACAATTGTGCTTAGAGTGAACCAAAGCGCTGAGAAGATATTGAAGAATTACTGATGAGAAAAACTTTTGTCTTAAATGATGAAAAACGAAAATTTGCGAGTTGACAGAATTCGCTTATGTATTGCTACAATTCCGTATTGAGCTCGGTCGCTATGTACTCGCTGTGATCTCCCAAAGTCTTCTCATCGCTTCGAGTCTTGGAAATGCGCACAAAGTTTCGGTGACATTTAGGCTGTGACGAAATTGGAAAATTTCCGAAAGCATTTTCTAAGGAAATCTTAGATTTTGAGGCCTAAATTGAAGAGAAATATTTACTTATAAATTTATAAGGAACGATGAGATAATATTTATTGACTCGACAAGACACATCCTGAACGTATATACTTTTTATTATTTTCCGTCAACTTTTATTTCATTACACTGATTTGGGCAACCTTTAAATATATATTTCCATAACATGTAAATTAACACTTTAATTCCTTTCATTATAATTAATGAGCGTGTAAAATGTGCTTCTGGCATTATATCTAATAATACATACAATAAAGGTCTTCCAGGAACTTTAGTAACATGAAGACCTGGTTTCTACCAACCTCATTTAGCCGTGCTGAAAGTTTAGCGGTTCAGTAGTCTGCCCTGTGCGCGGTAACCCTAGCGCTCTGCACCGTGATTCGGTACTCAAGTTGAGAAGGGGTTTAGCGTCTATTAATCCCTGATATGTCCGTGTTGCTCAGACATTGTCTTAAAAGCACTAGTTCAATAAGGAAAGAAAAGAATAAAAGAAAAGTTTAGAAAAACAACATAAGAATTTTTTGAAGACTTCCACATTTTAAAACATGCAAAGCGTAAAATATTTTTTTAAATATTTTGTTGCGTTGCTGGTTTTTAAATTGTTTTATTACTACACTTTGAATAGAAATTTACTTATTATTACACTTTGAATAGAAATTACTTTGAACAGAAATTTAAAAATCACGCACGCGAGGGTTAAAAACTTTTACAAATGTTATGTTATGGACTAAAATCGTCCGATGAAGTAGATTCACAACAAATGTGGGTGGTGTGTCACTCACGAGCCTGTAATACAATATGTACCTTGAAGCTTAAGAGATTATCGAAGGCAAAGGAGCGCAGGGAACGAAGGACGGATGCTACCTAATTGATTGTTCCTACAAAGGATGAGTGCCGTGCTTCCTTCATACTTATTACCGCCGGAAATCATTACCGGTTTCGCTATTCAAGAGGTGTCGCATGAAAGGAGAACTTCTACTGTGAGCCATTGTTCAGAAGCACATGAAATAGACCGCACTTAAACTTCTGACCTTGGCATCTTTCAACACGTCTAAAATGCCATTTTTATTTTCTCGCCTTACGAATACTTCGTAAGAAGAGAAAGTTATGTCATCGTGCGCCGGAAAACGGGGAATTTTCACCAGAAAAACTCTTATAGCAGGGGTCTGGTAACGAAAACTTAGATCAAATCTGTTGCTAAATTTAGGAACAAATCCCCTGCCTCGTGGTGTAGTCAAAATCCATGTTCTGTTTTTCTTGATACTGCAAAACTGATTGACGGCAAAACGTCCCTCTGTCCATCTGTGGTCAACGCTAGCGCCTAAACCGTTCAACCGATTTCTTCAAAATCGATATTCCCCAATCGTTTTTACTAATGTCAAGGCTTCTGGAATTTAAAACCTATATTTTAATTTTTGGGGGTACTTTACATGAAGCCCGTCGGAGATTTTCAAAGTTAAAAAAATGGCTCCAATTTTTTGATTAAATTTTGTTGTTGAATAGTGCGAAGAACGTTTATGGGAATGATGTAGGTATCAATTTCGTTGATATCCCCAATTTTTCGAAAATTGCAAAAAACTATTTAACAACTGCAAAATTGAAGATAGAGATTTTTGCCTCAGACAAAGTCGGTTGTATAAAATTAGCACTTTAAATAAGGTCATGTACCATTTTTTTGAAAAACGAGTAGTTTTTGCGCAAATTGCGCTTCAAATTTACAAAAACAATTTTTCAAAAACCGCTCCAAACTTTTTCTTTAAATTTTCTTCATTTATGTAATGAGCGACGATAAAAATATGGTCTTATCCCTACTTCTCGGAAAAACTTGTTTTTTTAAATTGCAAAAAAGTATTTTTAAAACTAAAAAATTGTAGATAGCGATTTTCACCTCAGACATAGTGTCTTGTACAAAACTAGCTCTTTAAAAAAGGTCATGTAGAATTTTCTGAAAAATCGAGTCGTTTTTGCGTAATCTTCGTTTCAAATTTACAAAAAAAATGTTCTCAATAACCGCCCCAATTTGTTTCTTTAAATTTTCTCCACGTGTTTAATAAGGGACAGTAAATAAATAAATAAATAAGTAAACTAGTGGTGCTACAGAATAGCACAGACTTTCTCGTCGTAGTTATTTTTCATATGCCGATCGTCGGATAAATTATTTGGAGTAAGCCGTTCACCGCTGCCTTTCTTGGTCATGTTTGAAATACAAGTTTTTCGCATGTTGACAATTACCGGCTTCGTAATGATATAGCTGATACAATTACGGTTTGACTAATATATAAGTAGTTAGTCCACATGTCACTCCCGTGGCGCTTATGGTTAATGCGCCTTGGGGTTGAGTTCTTCAGTTCGGAAGATGCCAGATTCGATCCCCAGATGGGGATTTTAATTTGATGAATGTGATGTTGCAGGAAAAAAACATTGAAGAGTGTAGAAACTTTATTGAAACGAATAGAATCAATGCATATAAATAGACGGGACTTGTCTGTGTTTTCCCAAACTGCAAGTTTTAAACAATTGTTCAACTCTGTTATTCGATTTCTGAAGCGTATGACATGTCAAATCAATCGTTGTCTAGTGTATATATGTATGAACCAATTTAAGTAAAATTATGAGTATTTCAACGTTAAATTGAAATACAATATAACCAGAACGCATGCGATCAACTTACATATCCCTAACGGTTCCAAAATTATTATTACTTTCTCGCCTTACGAATACTTCGTCGGTTCGATTCTTTGATGGCTCTGTTGGACCCATGCGGTGATAGTTTGGCGTAGTGGTATAAGTGCTGGTTCGTTAACTTTGAGTATCGAATTTCGGGTCTCGGTACGGAAAACGTTTGCTGGTAGAATACACATTTGCTGGTTTATGAAGTAGCGAAATAGCATTTAGGACCATATAGAAGCAGTGCGAGAAAGTATGTGCGTTGGAAGCACCACTACTTTGTAACTATCACAGAGAGTTCAGTACATGGCGTCGAAATGAAATGCACTTTTTGAGCGCAAGTAGTTCTGGTAATGAACCACAAAATGTAATGGTAAGAAAGGAAGGACAAAATAGGTATGTTTTATATCTATATTAATAATTTTCAATGCGGACAAAAAAATTAAAGAAAACCTCTACAGCCACCAGCCTTTCGAGAATTGTCTATGGTTTCCTAGGTACTCAGGAACTCTGGGAAAATACAAACACCTATATAAATCCAATTTCTAAAGCACACGGAATTGAAAGAAAACTTTGCAGCCTCTGGCCTTCTGACGGATTCTTACTACCGGTTCATTAAGTGCCCAGGAACACCGAAGAAATCCAATAACAATTAAGCAGCTTCTGTTTTGACTAAAAAATGCAAGAATTTTCTATGTTCTATGTATTATTCCACCTATTCTTATATTGGGCGTACCGATTGAATTCTCATATTCACTGTGTCATTGTTTACGACATAGGTGTCGTCATGCGACAACAAAGATGCAAGGAATAGTACGCGCGGCATTAAATATTTCCTATTGAGATGTTGCGGTATGAAACAACATTCTTTTCAATTTTATTTGCATTCTTTGTGTGTAAAGAATTATTGCAATCTGTTTGCATGTATACTATATAATGTTATTGCGGTATTCATTATTTTTTGTTAAAATAATAATTTTTTATAGTGTTATAACGAGTTTTTCATTTGTTATTCTTGAGCAACGAGTGAGTGCTTTTTTGCAAAATGTTTTGTGTGATTTAGCTCAGCACATTTTTGCTGCTGTAGGCCGCTAGTATAAGAGAAAATCTCTGAGGAAAAAAAGGAAAATCTTAATTATGAAAACTAATTAATACAATCATTCGGTTTGGATGCAGGCTGTTTTGACATAGTACGTTCATCAATATTATGAAAATCGAATCTGTGAATTACGTTTAGCCATTCCTAAAATTACACTAAATTGGTTAAAAGATATTCCGAATGTGAAAAAGGTCCATTCTTTATATAAAGTCTTCTGTGCATATTTTAGTACCACACAGTTCGTTCTAAGTATGGGACGGAGGGGAGAACAGTGTTTCATATGTGACGGTAAGCAAGAAAGTATTTCGTAACAATTGGCCCCAACAAAAGAAATATAGATTTCAGCCGTTCTACTTTCCATCAGAATCAACTAAAAATCTCGAATAATGGTATCGGGAGAGATCGCTCAGGACATTATGTCACTGGAATGCCTCTGACTGGGAGGTCCTATGTTCGAGTCCCGACGAAGGAAGGATTTTTGACAATAGATAGTCAGCTTGGTCGAGTTCAGTCGCTGTCTGAAGGATAATCTAGTGGCCGGCTGCTCTGATCTGTAGTTTTCTCGTGGTTTCTCCTGTCAACACCAAACGATTACCGGAGCAGTACTCTAACAAACGGACCATGGATCGCGCGCGCGATCTTTCCTTTTTCTTCTTTTTCCTGTCCTCAGAGATGTCCTGAGAGATACCTGATTTGGAGAAAACCCTGCTAGTCGACGGCAGATTGGCGCCTGATCTCGCCATCCAACGTGGGAAGTCCGCCGCCACCTCATAAGGAAAAACATGCACTACACGTACGGAACTAATGACTTTTGCAAATGACGCGTCCGAAATCACTAACAACCAACCAACCATCGAATGTAGTACTTGTAGTACTGCGAAAAGTACTTGTAGTAATGTAGTACTACGAAAATTTCTTTAAAACATTATGCTCACTAAACTATTCCAACAAGTTAACGAAATCCTTGTACATATAAATCCTAGCCATGATAATCTGTTATGGATACCAGTTCTTTGGACCATTGCGTGACGAGGCAGGGGTTTTCTGGTAGTTCGTAAAAGTTAAAAATCGAAGGTGAAAAACAAGTCGGAAATCGTTAACACAACCATTTTTACTTTATTAATTTATCTTCTTCTCTCCTAATTGTTAGACATTCACAACAGTGTTAAGTTAGCAGAAGAGGTAGAAGAAAGTGAAATTGAATCTATCGTGAAATATTATAACCTTGGAAATATGAATATGCAAGTTAAGTTTTTAAGGAAAGAAAACACGATTTTGTCAGCATCTAGATCGTAACTGTTTTATAAGAAAAATATTTTGTGCCTACAATATATTATGCTTAGTCAAATACTCGACATCTGGACATTCAGTCGCACATATTCTAGTTCAGAACCATTATTTTAACAAAACGTATGTTTCGAATGAACCCATACATTGGTGAATCGACGCTTGGCCCAGTTCCAACTACAATAAAATACATTTTACGAGAGTATTTTGAATTCTGTTGACTTTGCTGAAGAAAGTCAAGAATATTTCATTTGCTTAATGTTCGCAGTGATACGATATTTATCTTAGATATAGCTTTTCCTATCGTTGCAATAAAATGGGTATGTCCAAACAACAATGTTATTGGTTTGTTAAATTGAATACCTAAAAAGAAGTCACAATGAAATCTTTACCATTCTGTTTTAAGTATTCCTAACAGTCTTTATAAACTGACATTGCATTGCGGACCTTCAATAAATATTAAAATCAAGGCATGTTCGAAGGTTAAATCTCACGGCAAAGACAAAACAAAGAAATTGACAATTACACTAGAGTTTGGAGCCATTTATCAGTGTCGTGTATTCCATGCAGATTGGTAGAGCAATATTTTGAATTTATTTTCTACTGGTGGTGTCTTCCTTCATCAACTACAATATTTCCTTCCGTTTTTGGAGGAATATTGACTAAGATTATAAGTCCCTTTCTTCTTCCCAAGATTGCGTTTGAATATCAACGCTAAATATCACCTACGTCTTCATTACTGTCTTCATGTGACAACAAATTAACTAATATTATTTTCGATGAATGAAGAAATATCCGATTATTAAAAATGTCACTTTTACTTTCTCGCTACTGCTTACACAGTATAGAGAAAGTATTGTAATGCTGCGGGGAAAATAGCGAATATTAGTCAAAAAATGCGTATTGCCAGGCCCTGGTTACGAAATCGATAACTCTTACTCCTACATATAGTAAAGCGTTGTGAAGTCATACACCATCTTTTGTGGGTACAAGACACCAAAAAATGAATTGACGACAAAACGTCTGCCCGTCTGTGAACAACGCTATAAAAACCGTTAGCGGAATGTTTACCAAAATTGATATTCCTCAATTGATCTGGCTAATGTCGAGGCCGGCATATATATTTGAAATAGATATTTTATTTTGGAGCGTACTTCGCCTGAAGTCCCTAGGACATTTTCAAAATTTCATTGGACATTTCACACTACAATTATGAAGATTTTTTTCTTTATGAAATGTGTTCATCGAAAACAAATTATGAAACAAGGTCATGTTCAATTTTTCGAAAATGTTAGTTTTTTGCGTAATTTGGCTACAAACAATGGGCATTTTTAAATTTTAAACAATTGTTTCTTCAGAAACGGGTTGAAATTTTTCTTTAAATGTTTTCACGTCTGTATAAAAAAATTGTAAAGAAAGTGGAGCTGATCCCATTTTCGGCGTATTCTCTGGTAATTTAAAAATTGGAAGAAAAAAATTCGAAATGGTAAGTTCGAATTTTCGTTCGCGCTTAGTTTGAGGTTCTTTCAGTCTATAAAAAGGAATTTGAAATGTTTTTTGGAGGCAGCTAGATATTCTGAGAATCTCTTCTCATTATGTAATTTAATATTAATTAACATTATAAATTAACGTATTAGCTTTAAAATAATTAGTTATCACACCTATTGTTCTACAATTTGTAATGAGTTTTACAAGTGATGGCTGAGATATGTTAATAGGGCACAAATTGCGATATTATAAAACCACATATCCGTTACTATGTGCGAATGTACGTAAAAGTACGTGCTGTTGTGGCACCACAAGTTTTCTTCCAAATCATTTTTTTAACAGCAGATTCTAGTATTGTATGAGAGCAGAAAGAAAACGATGCTGACTCTTCCAGATATTGGAATTGTGGATCGTTCAGATTGCCTAAATGCTAAGAACGCAGAGCAATGTTGCATTTATCACAAATTAATGATGAGTTAAGGAGACAGTGCTTTTTCTTCCCCTGCCTATGAGATGGACGTATTTTCACTTTCCGATGGGGAACTCACTTTTTCCCGGCAGGTGCGCATGCAAAGGGCAAAGGAAAGAGAGTAAGCGCCCAGGACAAACACGAAGGGCCAGAAATAGCCGTGGCGCGGGTGGGGCGGTGGCGGGTCGCTGGCGGGGCGGGGGCGGGGGCGAAGTGAAGGGGAACGGAAGCGGAAGGACACGCAGTGGCTACGGCGGAGGGGGCGGGGTGGCAGGGGGCGGGGGCGGGGGCGGAGGCGGCGTCGTGAAGAGACTAATTATACGGACCGCCACCCTTCACCCTCCTCCACCCGCCCGCCCTCTGTCTGCGCTGCGCCGCCCGCCCTTCGCTCAGAGGGTGCGCCGTGCCTCGAACCACCCCTGCCTCGGGGACGCCGTCAATTCTCGCCTCTTCTCAACAGTCGCCCTCCCCCCCTTAGATCTTAGAGGTGTCTGTGAATCGCACAGTCGGCGATTATGAATTCATCTTATCGTGGATGATCTTGATCTATAAAAAGATAGATGGAAGTGAATTTTCAGTTTTAATTGCTAATTTAAACAAATAATTAACTCCAATAATCCCCGATAAGTATCAGCATAAACAATTCCTGGTCTAAGAGATTCGAAGAATAATTAAAATTATCTTATTTTTGAGTTTATTTGCAACATCCCAAGCGATATGCAGACGTTTCGTTATCAGCCGAGTTTATTTTCAATGCTGCACATAAAAGCTGGGATGTACCTAAAACTCATTAAGACAACCAGGCACATGACAAGATACAAGTTATTGTAATTCTGTTTTACATTCTCTTATGTACGATGTACAATGTTTGTTTTTAATAGGTTTTTGATACATCTTGATGACATCTTTGATACATCTTGATGACATCTTTGATACATTTTGATACATCTTGTTTTTTTTCTGTAGCATTTAACATGTAATATCGATTACGAAAATTGTATATTAAGATAATGAGCATTAAAAATTCCTTAACTTTCAAATATTGGTACTTTAGAAAGGAACTTGATGCCCAATGAAGTATTTGAAACGTTTCAGTCTACGTATTAGTATTCAACGCACGTTAAGAAAAATAATAAGAGATTGCTATAGGTAGTTTTTGAACCGTAAAAAAGTATAGTTAGTTCAACCTGGTGGTAGTTCAAAAACTATAAAAAAGAAGTTACTCGGCACCTTCACTCACTGGCACGGTAAACGCAACACCAACTCAGTGACATGTGCTATTCAGTGATACAGAATTAATGTTCTCTCTCTCTCGTGATGGTGAGTGTAGAGTTTGAAGAACATCGACTTGCATTCGCCAGGCACGAAAAACACCACCTATTTTTAGTTTACGTAAATTACATCATCTCCCAATCGTGTCATCTCCCATTGTTCCAGATTTTAGACACCACATTACAGCATCCTCTTTCTTTGCTTTGGGACATCGAAGTTCTTATGAAAACGCGATGGTATGCGGTAGCCTCTTAAGCGAAGCATCAACCAGGAGGCTATGAAGGGTGGACCTACAGGTCAACACGTCTCTCCAAGACTTGGAAGTTTGTGATTAATGGATCCTGACGGTAACTTGCTAGCTAATTGCGGTTTTTGTACCATTTGGTTGTTTTGCAATCATACCATACCACTCGCTTCCTGTAATTTTGGGAAATGTCACGAGTCTCTTTTCGCTTGCTCGAAGGCTATTACGAAAATACTCGTAATTCATATGGACTCCTTTGAATTATAATTTAAAGTCATAGATTTTCCAAGATATTTAGCTTGCTTTTCGTCTTACTATTGTGATCTATATAGATTAATTCACGGAAAAATAATTTAGTTGTTAGAAGCTATTATTTCATAATATGTGAAACAATTTAAGAAATGTATTGTGGAAGCATTTAAAAGGGCTAAAATTTTGGTGTCAGTCTCTTCCAACCCATCTACGCGAAAACGAGACGTGTCAAATCGAAAGCAAACATATAATTATTGCGGTAATCGATATTAATAATAAAGCAAATCGTTGAACCGCGCAGGGCAATAAATAAAACGACCCGGCCTGTCATCATTTACACATTGAATTATAGAGCCTTCCCTTCGTTGCAGGGAACGCTATTAGTTTTAACGCTTAACTCGTCTTATTAATGACCCTCCCAGAATAACGTATATTTGCTAATCCAACGATTATTCATACGATTGCGATATTCACATAAATGTGTCCAAATCGCCCTATTTTGAAATATAAGAGTGAGATAATTTAAGTCGTAAATGTTTTCGTTACGACCGTATATTTCAATATCTGAATGAGTAAAGTGGACGTTATTTTAAAAGGGCTCGCACATCGGATTTTCTCAGCATCTAGCGCTGGGGTTTCCAACGCGGCCTCTATCGACCCCCGGGGGGAGGGGGTCGATTGAATTTTGAGGATCAGATGTTCGATTAGAGGCCTGTAGCCGAATATTACCCGGCGATTGATAGGAATAATAAACACCTCATGAATAATAAAAGAATATTAAATGAACTTGGTAATGATTTTTTTCTCATATAGAGCAACAAAACACAATAATAAATTAAAAATTCGCTCATCTTTCGCATCCATCGTTCATCCTTCAGGATTAGGCGAAGGTGGGCTGGTGCAGCTGGTCCAGCGCACCGGTCCCCAGAGGGAAGGGGCCGTTAATGAGGACCCCCGTGGAAGGATATCGGGAAATAATAAAGAAAAACTGCACTTTCATGTTTATTTTGTCCATTATCTCCTTATATTTATACCAATTGGATTTTAAAAAATCTTAATTTCACGTTCATGCAAAAATATTGCCACAAGAATTTATTTTTAAGACATTTATAAGCAATTATTTGTGTCATGATAATGCATAATACGTTGTACAGAATAAGGAAAGGGGGACGATGAAGCGACGAATTCTTTTAAAAGAGGTTGATGAACGAGAAAGGTTGGGAATCCCTGATCTGGCGGCAAGGGTCGAGTGACATATGGGGGAAGCGAGTGGAATGGTGGCAGAATATTGGGAGAAATGCAAAGAGGATGTATTGAAGAAAGTAGAACAATGTTTTGGAGATGTGTCGCAGAACTCGGGCCTGAAAGAATGAATGAAGCATACTGTTGATGTCTTTATTGAGATGAAAGATTTATGGATATCTCACACCCTTCCTTAAATTGAAAGGACATATTACTCGTATGCAATGACAACCATTTATACTAAATATATATATAAGTGTGTGTGTGTGTGTATGTGACACAATTAGAAGGAATCTAAAACCAAGAACAAGAAAAAAAAACACAGTTAAAATGCTACAAGGTCATGGCAATCCCCAGTAAGGAGCGGAATCCTGGACGCCCAAAAATAAAGATCTTTAACAGTTGGGAGCCTCAGAAATGAAATTTCTTAAAGCGGTTAAAGGCTGCTCCGGGAAGACCAAATCCTAAATGAAGAAATCAGTGACTAGGGGTGCAACCAATAACCGAAAAGGCGATCACCATAAAGAAAAATGGAGAGTCTCACCATAAAGAAACCACCATAAAGAAAATGGAGAGTATGTCCTTCACATGCCACCAAGGATTCCAAATCAAGCAATGGAATATAATCCACATGGCAAAAGAAGTGTAGGAAGACCGATTATGGGGTCAGAACAAGTCTCAGGCCTAATCCTGGCCAGTCAGAAGAAGAAGAAGAAAGAGTTGATATTCTTTTTGAAACCAACATTGTAAACTATTTCGAATTATCCTGCATTTTATTGTGATTAATGATCAGAGAGTATGCGCTTGTAAGCGACTTTCTTGAGCTTGAATACCGTTCTTATTGCATTGCGTTGCGAGTTTGTCGTGCGTCTGTAGTTTAGAAGGGGTTAAAAGTTGAAAAAAAATTAACTGAAAAAATTCTACTGTTGGCGTGTTTGTATAAATATTTAAATTATTTTACCTCATTAATTAGAATAGTTCTTTCCGTGAAGTAATAATGTAATAAAATAATAATACAATACATTTCTTTGAAGTAATTAAAAAAACAGACTCCCTATTGATAACCTTGTAATATCCAAAAAATAACTACAGTCGGCAGAACAGTAAGGAATTAAATAATTGTATTCAGTAGCGTGAGTTTCATTTCTGTCCAATCCGTGATAGTGTCATCGATTGCTGTCCAATCAGATGCGATAGAAGGGTAGTGGAAGGCAGGTAAATCTCGTGTGCTTTTCTTGTCGCCGCCAGATCTTGAGCTGCGTAACACCAAAGTAAACTCCATTTAGCTCCTGCTGCCAGCCCGGCCACCACCTGCCCCGCCTTCCTCACAGCCTCTCCCACCGCTTATGTCGCCCACCCGCAGAATTGCTGCAGTCGCTCCATCAATCGCTCTCCCAAGTAATGCCGTACCCTTCGCCGGGCGAACAAGTACACGAGCGCAGCGACTACGGCCACCACCACCAGCACCGCCGCGACCACCAGCAGCGACGCCACCGTCGACAGGGCCACCACCAACCCCGCCACCAGCAGCACCACCACCACGGCTATCAGCACCGGCACCAGCAGGACGGCGCAGACGGCGAGCCCGCCCACGACCCCCGTGGTCGGCATTCCCGTTGCTAGGTCGGAGGCGGTGCCGGTGGCGGCGGAGGCGGGCGGCCGCTGCCGGGCGCCCTGCCGCGATCAATGCTGCCGCCGCTCGTCCCTCGGCCCCGCTCCGCCCGCGCCGCACGCGCTGCCGCTCGCTGCCGCTCGCGCGCGTACGCCGCGCGATGACGTCACCGGGCGGCGGCGCGGCGCGTCGGGTCGCGGCGCGGCGAGTCGGGGCGTTCGCGTGCCTGCCTGCCGCGGTGACGTCACGCCGGGGGTTCCGTCTCCGGGCGCGCCGGCGCCGGCGCCGCGGCCGCGTGGGGTGAACGCCTCGTGGACGCGCTGCCGCGTCGCGCCGCTAGGGCTGCCACATCGCGGCTGGGGCAGGGCTGGGAAATGGAAACGTAACGCACTCGAACAACGAGGATTACAGACTGCAACTTCGCACGCTTTGGCTAGGCGGGAATATTGAAACGGAATACTCAGTGTATTAGGTGATGTTAGTAAGCTGTAGCGTACTGAAATACATTGTTGCGGTGTTACACATTTATTTTATATGATTAAAATAGATAGTATTTTTCTTTCTTTTAAACTCTAAAATCGTGCCTCAGAGAAGTTGACATTCCCGACTTCTTGTGAAAGATTAAAACTTTTCTTAACAAATCATGGCCTTTCTAAGGCCCTCGGGGAAGACAACTCTTTAACGTAATGTTAACCTTGGACCTGTCGGCTTGCAGTGCAAGAATACTTATATTGTTTAAACGATACGAAATTTAAATGATTGGCAATTTAACTAAATTTCATCAAATACAAAGCTTTGTATCATGCATAATCGGCGTATTTTGCCGATAAATAGTATCTTAAACAATGAACACATTTTCACAGATATTCCAATATTAATATAGCTCACGCCCGTAGGAGCACTAGTTCCCTCGGCGGACGTTTTCTCTGAGTAGGCAGGGCTGTACAAAACCCGCGCAAACGATTTGCGTCGTGAAAAGTGTGGAAATTGTGATATTTTTTCCAGGAACTTCCAGTGAATGACGACAGCTTTTTTCCACTGCACATAGGAATAGTGAATATCTATTCATAGGAAAAAAATTGAGGACAGATTTCGACCTGTGCCTGTTGAAAGGACCCAAGTAGGACTAAATAACAAGGATTGTTTAACCTCAAATGACATTTATGAAAACAATATACATCTATTTTCAAAATTTCAAAGATGGTAAATAAAAATGTCAGGATTACGAAGAAAATGAGAAATAATTGATGTGTGAAGCATTAACATGACTAAGAAAATATAGAACACAGCTTCGTACTTGAAATTTTTTTAAAAAGTGAAGACATTTCAAAATTCCAGTTTTCCTTTGGTACTTTTATTTCCTTACAAGTAACTGATAATAGAACACATACTCGAAATACAAATGTGTAACTAATTTATATGCGTTTGTTGTACATCTCGGTAAACCGACATTTGAATCATTATCCATGTTTGTGTCATCTGGTGAAGTAGTTCCGAAACAGGAACAACTGTGACCATAGTTTTTTCTTCGACGTGACTACTCTGAGCGACTCAGAAGCCAATGATTGGTTGATTTAAATTATAATCAGTGAGTCAATCATCGCCTCTGGTGCCGCTCACAGCCATGTTGCCCAATAGGTCTCATATTTTATTGGTAGTTGCCTATGATGAGGCTTGATTTGTGCCAAAATGACGGCCTTTTTAAAATTAAACCTAAATATAACATTAGAAATGTTAACAATTATAATTCAATTGAAATAATCGACATTATAATTGAAAGTTTTAATTGATATATCGATTAATTGCCCTAAATATAATCGATTTAATTGTGTCGGTTAATCCTTTAAACGAATCGATGGTTGTACTAATTGCGATTAATCCTTAGTAACTGACTGGAACACCGTATTCAGAGATGATTTTAAACATGGGAAGAGGAAGTAATTTGACAGTCGTCACGTTATTAATTTTTAATTCACATTTATCTGACAAACTTAAGTCAAGACAATTAAGAAATGTTTTATTATATGATTCAATTATTAAAACATAATATAGACTTTTTTTATGGACAAAACCTCAATTTCATTTTTCACCCCTCGTCACTTTGGTCTCAAGGACGTCCAATTTATGGATATATCAAAACAATTATTATTATTATTATTATTATTATTATTATTATTATTATAGTTTTATTATGATCGTGCTTTTCCAATAAAAGTGAATTATCGAACACTTACAAACATCGAACACAAAATATTGATGTTAAAAAACATCATCTTCAAAAAATGGATATTAAATACATCGATGATTTTATAAAAAAAATCTAAGTTTTGAAAGCATCGACATCGATGTCTCATTCCTACTTCCAACTGGGCGGCGACAACGTGCCCAGGGGTCGTTAGAGCCATCTCCTGCTGCTGCATTCGCCTCCAGTGGCGGCCGGACTGCCGCCGTTGGACTCGGGCATGCGTAAAACCATATCGCTCTTTCCCACCGGTTAATACTTATTGCCTGGTGACCAGTAGCAGATTGCTCTGGGATGTTGATTTAAGTACTTATTGAGGTTTTATGAAGTTTTGAAAGTTGCACATAAACATTTACGTAAGGATTTACGTTAACATTTACGTTAAGGATGGGTATTATCATACGTTTATAATAACCCGTTTAATAAATTGATTCCCGAACCGTGTCTTACGTTCAAACGATTTTGTCCATTCGTCGTTTAAAGATGAAAAATTATATCGTACGTACATTTTGAGTGGAATTCACACCGGAATTCTTTTAAGTGGAATTTTGAGTGGAATTCACACCATTTACACCGGAATTCTTTTAAGAATTTCTATCGAAATCACCGCGGCAGTGGAACATCTTAACTAAAAAATGTTTTATTTCAGCAATAAGTTGTGGTAACTAGTGGGTGTCTGAAAGTGCTTTTTATGTCTATCTTAGTCTGTATTTACCAATTTTTACAAAATTTTTTTGATGAAAGCTGATAATTATAAGGAAATATTACGAGAGGCATAAACATTTATACACACCTAATAACACAGGATACGCTAACACATATAACAAACTACTTCAGTAGGTGGTTATTTAACAAGGGAGTTTCTATGAAATTTGCTCCACGATTGTCGCAAGAAGCGTCCTATAATATCTGTGAACATTCGGTATAAGCTCCGTAGCGAGTGTTTGAATTATATGAATTATCAATAGTACCAAGTGTTAATCCGCACAGCTACCACGTCAAGAGATTATTCAACGTAGCCTAATTCTAGTGCATATAATTTTGCAAATCCATTATGATAGACAAAAGGACGAAAAAGGGCTGTTGTTCAGAGAACAAAACAATTCTAGAATGGTTGGATATCTCTTAAATAGAGATAAAGGGTTTAACTTATCATATATATTATTTTCGTTAAAACCGTGAATTTGTTGTCCCTCCTACTCGGCTCATAGTGAACGGATTTTAACAAATGAGGTACCAAAAAAAAGATAAAAAAATCAGGAATGGAGGTCACTAAATATTGCAAATCACGAAGCTTTTCGTTATTAATAAAATGCTAGGAAACTTTTGTTGTTTGAACTTTGCGGCTGGGATAGTTAGCGTGCCCTCCGCGCGCTGCCTGTCAAGATGGCGGTTATGCGCACACCATCCGCCACAGGAGAACTCACGTGGTTGTCGCATGTGAATCGAAGCGGCGGGAAGCGGAAATCTGTTGTGCGTTCCGTTAAGACAAACATGTGTGCGACTATTTATCAATTGTGTTGTAAGTGTTCAATGTAAAATTTTGTGTATGTTCTTATATATCTTTTATGTGATATCTACGGATTTATGTAATTCGTCTAGCATACGCCAGCTGGCAAGAAGCCTTTGCACGCGGTATTACCCACGTGGCCAACGTGTATTTCTACATGTGGCTGGAAGCGGAAAGCATCCCTTCAGTGCGATGTAATCGCACGGGTTCAGCTAGTTAAAGTGTAATTAGTGAAGAACACGAATACAAAAAATTACAACTATACAAAGAAGTTGCAGTTAAATTAGTTTCTCTTGAGCTGTCCAATTAATTTGATTTTAACAATTCAAATTTACTTATATATTAGGAAATCTAAATGTTAATTATTTCTTTCATCTTCTGTCGTCATCCTGATAATTGAATACTTGATCGCCTATTTTAAAATCGTAATATGCCATTTTTGCGTTTTTACAGATAAATTAATATTTCCTTTACCCCCAGTATGATGCTATTTCGGTATGAAAAGAAAATTTTGCGGATCCGGTGACCGAGATCGCTAAAGCAGTAATGTCACAGCGATCTCGGGTGGAAGGATCGAGGTTTCGAGTCCCGCCTCGGGCATGGTTGTGTTTGTGTTCGTCCTTTCGCCCCCCCCCCATCATCACCCTAACATGTCATCTAGTCCATAGTTACCCACAACGTCAAAACCAATAACAGGTCTCTAATATCTTAGATGTTAAAGCGATCTTAAATAACACTTACAAAAGACGTTTCTTCATGTAGTACAAAAAGGACTCAGATCCAGTCTGGCTTGGTCAAGATTCATTTCTTTTGAAAACGTCATATGTGCGGTACGTGTAACTTTTTGAACTGAATCTCAATTCTGTCAAGAAAAAGATTCTTGCTATAACATTTTACTACATACAAAATCTGTCTCTGCCGCATAGGAAATTTGATCTCGGAATGGATGCTCTGGACGGATGCTAATCTACGATTAGCATAATAAACCTTTTATACCAATCATGTTAAGAAATACAGGCTTTGAAAGAACCGTGCGTAATGTGTATTTGAATGAAATATTAATTGATTCACATGAAGGAAAAAACGGAATATACTACTATTTTCATACATTTTGCGATAATTTTTTTTAAATTTATTTTTTTTCCACAATAAATATTGGATGTACATTAATATTTTTTAGCTGTTTAACCATATGTATTGACATCCTTGTGAATGACCTCCTTCCATAAGATATGTTTGCATGTATTTTGTAGTCGTAATCAAATATAAATTAAAAACGAACTTTCAAAAAAAGAAAGAAAAATGTCGCTGCTACTTCAGATCTTGTAATGTAATGCTACACGAAAAAATGGCGAATTTTCGGCAGAAACAATTCGTTGCCGGGCCGTGATAACGAAAAAGTGGATAAATCCAGTTGCTAAAATAAGAAAAAAATCCCCTAACACGTGGTGTAGCCAGAATCCCTGTTTTGTGGGTCCTTGATACCGAAAAGCCAATTGAAAGAAAAACTTCTGTCGTCTGTCCGGTGTACGTAAACACCAGTGCCTAAACTATGCGTACGATTTTTTCCAAATTAAAGAAACCCCTTTCTATATGGCCTGAGTCAAAGCGTTTTTTTAAAACATTCATTAATTTTGGGGGTACTTTTCATGAAGCCCCCGGACATTTTCAAAATTTTCTCAAAAACGGCTCCAAATTTTTTCTTTAAACTTTTGGTGGGGATAGTGCCCAATGTACTCTATGAGATGACATAAACGCCATGTTCATTTATTCTTTTGTTTTTCAAGAAGTTCAAAAATGTAATTTTTTGACTTCTCTCTCATGTTAATATTTACATTAGCGGCAATTTATTGACATTATTAAATTAATGGGTACATGTGCTTTAAATAATGTCAAATAAAGTTTTTCGAACACTCAACAGTTTTCTGTGAAAACTAGCTCAGAATTCCGCATTTTCAGAAACACTCAGACACCATTTTCTCTTAAATGGCTCCATATTTTGTCTTCAAACTTTTGAAACGGATAGTGCTAATTGCATTCTTTAATATGACGTAAAGTTGATTTTGAGTTATTTTTTGTTTTTTCAAAAATTACACAAATGCAATTTTTTTAAAGATCTCTCACATCTTTGATAGGCATATTGCCAGCAATTTGTAAACACTATTATATTTGTGAGTGTAAGTGCTTCAAATGATTTCAAATGAAGTTTTTTGAAAACTCAAAAATTTTCTGTGAAAAAGAGCTTCAAATTTCGCATTTTTATTAGTACTTAAAAACAGCTACAAATTTTTAAAAGAAAATTGCCATTTAGTAGGAGTTTTTTGTGTTTTTAATATTCGAAAATTAATATTTCCGTTCTTTCATTAGGAAACAGAAAAATTAAGAAATTTTTTTTAAAACTATGTACTTTGGGTGGCGATAGATGGCAGCTGGCACGAGTATGTTGCAATTCAGAATAGCTAGCCGAGACCGAAGGAAATAGAAAACTAATACGGGAAAGTCTGGGCCATTTTCTAGCACCACTAGTTAATCATGGTGGGAAGGTGTCAACAAACAACGACCTTTCTGCCCATACAAAGACTTACAAACATAACAGCAAGTAAATTGGATATTTGGAAGAAACCCGAAATATTCATTTGCTGGTTCGACTAGCCGGAATTGTGCAAATACTGAGCATTTTGTAAATGATTATGTAGGAAGTGCAAATTACCCAGTACTGAAGATAAATTTCAACCGTCCCAGGGTTTTACGTACGTAAGCTCGGTTCTGTGCGTGGATAAACCCTAATATTGCTAAGCGTTTATGCGTCTTCTATTCTTTTAGTGAATGCTACCTTTACCAAATAACACATTCAATTACATAATTCCTGACATTTGAACTGAAATAATTTCTTAAATAATAGATTTGCATTAATAAACAAAATAAAGGATAATAATAATAATAATATATTATTATTATTATAATAACAATAATTTAGATAAGAACTGACGAACTACAAGACAGTTTTTCTCTGAAATTACCTAGCGAGAGTCCAGAGATGATATTTCGCAGTTAACCTCTATTTAGGGTGGTGGGGGGCGAATATCTGGTAATGCATTACTTTTAACGATTGTCAAGGTACACTGGCTTAGCTGTTGACGGCATGACCATTAAAATTTCCATGGAGACTGACCTACAAAAAATAAAAAAATCTGTGACAAAAAATATAAGTAAGGGGTCATCCATAAATTACGTAACTCTAAAGGCGGAGGGAGGGGGTCCGAGGCTGCGTTACAATGCGTTACATAGAGATAGGGAAGTGCATTACAAGGGGGGAGGTATTGAAAATTCTCGAAATTTGTGTTACGTTATTTATGGACGGACCCTAATATGAATGTATAGCCACAAGACGCATAACGGATCAATCTGCAAACTGTGGTGTTATTTTCTAAGTTTCAAACGACCAACCACTCCATTACTGTCACTGTGACAAGGTTCTCTTTCCGTAGAACATGATGTATGTTCAGAACGTGTGGTGGATTCGATAAATGCATTAAGGTCGTTTTATGCAATATTTCAACGCCTTCAGATATTATGCTACTTACACTTTGAACTCGCTCGTGGGTATTTCCTTCTGTTACCCTGTATTGTGACGAGCATTAAAGCTGCGAGCGTGCGCATTTCTTTCCGGATCCATTATTCATAGACGGTGAGAAATGCATTCGCCTTAAAACTTTCCGCTGACTCAGGTGGCGCTGTTGTTTGCCGCTGTACATGTGAAACAGCAAAATTAAGAGTTACCATTTTCTGTCCAACTTGGGACACGTAGCAAAAATTTAAACATTTCTTCTGTTGTAAATTATCTATTTTCAACATACAAGTATCATCTTTCAATAACGGAGTGATTACGCTAATCAGTAAAATCTTTACCGAATTGATTCCAATTTAAAACCTCATAAGACTACAATCAATAATGATAACAAAATTGCTTAATAAATAGATGTGTCTATACCGTTGTTCATTAAGTATTGCCGTGCTGTCCACCAGTTTTGCAGAAACATCCAAAACCTTACCACGTTTTCATTCTGCAGTCTTGCATAAAATATAGTTAATTCATGAATTGTAACCATGAAGAGCAGTATGATTTCAGATTCAACATACAAGAAAGTGATATCATAACGGAATTCAAAGTTCTTTCACAATAACAAGTTTCTGCTAATGTTTATGGTAATGTTTCTATAATACTGATAATTTGTTCTTTGAAAATACAGTAATTCAAATGTTTCCGTGTTTTCTCCGTGGCCCATTCATGCGTTTCATGGAAAATGTTTACCAAGGTCACGCTTCACTATTTTTCCCTTTCATTCTGCTCTTTACGTGTTCCTTATGATAGTCATGTTTTTGTGTGTGCCTAATGTATATTAATTTATTATTATTATTTTATTATTAATTGATTAGAAAGTAATAGAGATAATTTTAAAATCAAACAAATAGGTACAACGCTTCAAATGACAATAGGAAGGTTCATGTGTAAGGAAATAATAATATGCAGTCTTGTTTAGTGATCCCACTGCTACGAATTTCTTTTGAAAATCTGTTTTTTAAAGGTAGTTTGCAGTATTCACTGTATTGGGTAACTCAAGTCAAGCTTATTGGGGAACTATATTTGCAAGGCGTAAAGGTTCAATGCATCTCGTAAGGGTTAGACCGCCTGCAGTGCAGCAAATGCGCTGTCAAGAAACTGCGAGATGACTCAGCATTTCCCACCTTGTGCATTGGAAAATTCATGACGTGAATAGCTGCTTCTTTTAATGTTTCATTTATGAGATTCCTGCTTAGTTACCTTACTGAATGTAAATCGAATGAATAAATTTGAATTGCTGCCTTACTCAGTAGTAAAAAAACAACAATTAAATTCACATTTGGAAAAATGTTTACTGGAAATTAACAATACCCTCTTCTAAGAAACATTAAAGTTTGTCTCAGCAATTTTGTGTTTTTCTAGAGTCAAACTGTCATCTGGTATTCTGGCAAAATACATACGAAGTGCATGTTATAAAAGTAGACATGCAACAATATCTTTTTGACAATGATCTCTGTGGTGTACAATACAACTTTTGATTTCTTTAAAAATATCTTTATGAATACCTTATTGAAAATAGTATGGAGATTAAGATGATAAGCAGCTATTTTAATCACTAAAATATTTTGACAAAGATTGAGTAACTTTTAGTGAAACAAATGTGTAAATATTATGTTATGACTCGCGGTTTTGGACAAGACAGTAAGTCTGTAAAGTAGTAAGTCATTAATATAGGAAGTAATTTTTATAGAGTCTAGTTTTTTTTGAATGCAAACTGATTAGATATTATTGTAAAGAAATATCTCTAAATCTCTTCTGAGAAAGAGAAGGAAAGTATATTGTAGTATCTCCATAAATGATTAAAGTTTCACTGTTGTAGAATTGTATAATTATCTACAAAGGAGGCGTTTTAAATGGAGGAAATCCCAGAGATTTACGTTGCAAAAAATTACGATTATAAGAAGGAACACTTGAACTCCAGACATTGAAAATTACCTATACGCATATACATAACATTGGCTATTCCAAAATTACAAATGTGCTTAGCAGATTAACAGGGTTGTCCAGTTTATACTTATATGTCGTGTGATTAATTGGCGAAAATACCTCATTGTAAATAAAATAAAGTAATATTTCGTTGAAATACCGCAAGGTAGATAAAATATTCTCCAATAAAGAACTAGGTTCCCTCCTCGGGGGACATACCAAATCGTGGAGATATTTCAGGAAATGTAGTGAAAGTCCTTTACAGAGTCGCTGGTGTCAGAAGAATGGAAGGCTCTTGCTATGGGCGTTTCGGTATTGTCGGGAGCTTAGGAAGGGTTAACGATCCGGGAGCATGTGGAATGCCGGGAGCTGCAGAGAGGCTTCAGCAAACATTTGCCACCGGGGCGCTGGCGTCTGCTGGCAGCTTCCCTATCGCCTGCGAACAGCTACCCCCAAGCCGAGAGTGTTGGCTTGCTTCACAGGCGAATATGTAGTCCCTGTAACCATAGAGAGTTGTGGACATGTAACTTCTTTGGGGTTTCTTATGGCGTATGTCTTTCATGATGAATTTGAATCATGAATGTTTGACAATTTCTGACATGAGACTCGTCTCTTTTTGGAATGTATTCTAAATTGAATATTGCTTTCATGTATAGGAAACCAACTCCGAACCGAAATAAAATACGATACCAACTCCTGATTGTCCTACTAAAATTTATAATGTGAAATAATTTTATGCGGCCTCATATCTTTCTGGGAAATGAATTGATTTCAGGTTAATACAACCACTTTGCAATATCTAAAAGAACGTTTTTAATCAAGAATACCATTTATAACACATTAAATTTTTTTCTGGCCAAGTCTAACTTACAAGGGAATTGTATATCCTGTCATGACATGAAGAAACGTGCCTTGATTTTATTCAGAGATACTTGGATTGATATGTGAATCATTTGGATACGCTGCCGAAACGAACAGGAAGTTACCAAGTATAATTAACCCTTCAGTAGTCGTACGGGGACTATAAGCTTCCATAGACTATTTGTGATAACTGTCAAATAAAATAGTATTGTCCTACTCTTCTGCTTGTTTACCTTCCGTTCCGCATTCTTTGTGTCGGGGAACTCTTGCAATCCACACGTGCGTCCAGATTCGTCCGTAATATTATATAAAATTTAATTATTTATGACGCATGAGAACAATAAAAGATTGGAGACAACAATACTTAATGAAAATTAGAATTTAGGTGTTTCATGTACCAATAAAAATAAACTTTTATTGTAGTGGTAACCATAAGCAACGTATTACATCATCGCCACTTTGATAATACTTCATTTGAAACAATTAAAATTCATTTATAAATTTCAGATTTAAAAATTATTCTCAACATGTATTCGAGGATATCGAATATCAAGAAGAAGAAATTGCTAAATGACCATAATTATTAGTAATGCTGGAAAGAAAATAGTGGGAATGCCTGGCATCCCCATGCGACTTCTAATGGCACGAAACGGACGGCATTTGATTTTCGAAGGATTAATGAAATATAGTGTTATTATTTGTTCCTGAACTTTCGTTCGTAGGGATTGTATCATTTACGTGCAAATCCCTTCAAAGTAAACCGGCGTCACACGCTCAAAGCGTAATAGGAAATGTGAAGATGTGGCAACCGCTCACTCACAGGTGGCGCTGATAAGGCGCGAACTTTGAACGTGTTTTTCAAACATGGTTTTATGCTAAAAATGTTTCCCACGCAGGGAATTTTGATATTCGCTCTAAACTATATGTACATATAGTTATTACATAATAAATTCGTTATTTCTGATTCCTAGGCGCGTTTGGCGTATTTTGCAAATTTGATATTTTTATGAAGAATGGGGAGCAGGCCCATCGCTTCAACCCCCAACCTGCAGGGTCAGGGAATTTTATGTCGTGTTTCCATGTCTATGCCTTATGTTTCCATGCCTTAGGAGAATTGCCATCACTACGGCTTGGAAGTCTGCCCCCCTCCGTGAGGCCTACCTACCCTAATAAGTAGAAAGAGAAAAAAATGGAAGATATGGAAAGACTCCCTAGCCCTCGAAAACCTAATAGCGTTGGTGTTTGAAACGAACAAGAGCTGACCAAGAGAGGTCGATAGAGTAGACAAAAAGCATTGTGGCACAAGTAAGTTAAAGATGCCACAATGGTAGAAGAGGGAAGCCAGGAGGACACGAACGCGTCCTACTGGGGTAAAGGTCGCAATCTGGAAGGTAAAGATATAGTAATGGAAAAGAGGGACGCGAGGAAGGAGAATGGTTAAAAAGACTGTTTGCGTGGATTTGAGAAGGGATAGTATTTTATAGGGATAGGAATGGAAAAAAAAGATAGGATAAAGACATTAGGGTGGTTAGGACGTTGTAGTTATTACATAATACATTAGTTACTACATTAGGTACATGTAGTTATTACATAATAACTTTCGGCGGCTTTGATTGGTTGTTTTCCGTGTTTTTTTATTAATATCAGACTAATGCCGAAGCATTATCTTAAAAAACAAACCACAGACCTTTCTTACACATCTTCTCTCCTCATTTTCCATTACACACATACACACACACACATGCACTATCACAAATGTCGGGAAGACCAGTCGGGAGCACAGAGTTGGACCTCGATGGGGCGTGCCTTGTTGGCAGAGATACATACAAGACCACGCAAGCCGACTTGTAGGACGGCACCGGATCTCACTGTCTTGCAAAACGCCTTATTCGGAAATTTAATATGATCTAAACTTGCGGAACAAATGACCAGAGAAGTTGTCGTACTTGGACACATAATAATCAATTAAATTATTTTCTTAATTTTATTGTAAGTAATGAACAATGTTACTGATATTTTAACATGTATTTTGGGGTTGAATCTATATTAGTAGAGGGTTTCTATTTTAGAACGTTAATTTCTTGGATCTTCCTTAAAACCATCTGCAAATTGTCACCAATTACCACTTCGATGAATTGATTGTTGACTGAAATCTGTAAAGACTTATCAGCAAGGTCATTTTTTTTCTTTCGACATGGGTCTTCGACCTTAGGAAGATGACACAATGAGCTAACGTTGTATGAGTGCTATACAAATATTTTGAGTGAGATAGCTGTAATATTAGTATAGTCTACACCTTGTTCTATATAATTATTAGCAACCATCACTAACACGAGAATGTCACGTTTAAGGGCCACTAGTTTAACTTACAGTTTATTTCAGTAGCTAAAATTGTGCGTATGAACCCCATGAGCATATAAAACAAATTCTGCGTATGAACCACACCCAATAGCTGTCAGTAGTAAAGAAAATAAAGGGAAGTTGGAATACCATTCTTTTGTTAGTGTGGAGTATAAGAGATGATAAATCTTCGCACTTTTCATTTCTCTTATCTCCCACCTCACCTCGTTCAGCCCGTTTGCATACTACCTCTTCCTCACGTGTTTGACCGCCTGGGTATCGTACCTGTGACCGCCGCCAGCGCTCGCGATGCCGAGCTTCTCAAAGGAGCAGTTCGCTCCGTCTCACGTCGCGAGGACTCATTATTTCTTCAAAGCGAGGCGGTGGTTGCTGTGACCCTCCCGGGCTTTCGAGAGCGGCGACGCACATGCAACTGGCCTCAATCACTATCCTCCCAAGCAAACGTATTCACGCTTGAGTCAGAAATTTATAAGAATCCCATGGACGTACTACAAGTGGCTATTACTGTCGGTAGCATGAAGGAATAAATGAAACTTAGAAACATCGAAGGCACTGATTATTTATAAGTATGTTCAGAAAGGTATTCAAAACTTAATGTTAAGAGTGATTTGACATGCATGGATTCTATGGTTTACATAATTTTAATTGCATGTTTCTTGAAAATTTCTGAGGTTCTCAGATGTAGTATAGTGCTAAGGGAGAAATCATATTTACAACTTCTATTCTTCTTCAACCTCACTTCTATAATATTATTACTGATTTCATATCATCAATACAAAAGCTGTTTTTCGTATTTCATAATCGATTGCGTTAGATTTGAATGAATGCTCACTTACGTTACGTGGGAAATTAAATATTGAAAATAAATTGTAAATATATTAAAGTATGTTGTATGTTCAACAGTCATACTATATAAGTGTATACAACAGCGCTAACTCTTTGGAATCGTTGAGTTAAAAGTTTTAGCAAATCTTCATTGTGAACTAGTCTTTTCGCTTTAGATAGCCAAATAATAGTTCCCAGCAGACGCTATTGTTTAAATCTTAATTAATGTCCTGAAAACATTTGAAAATAATATTTGGCTAAACATTTTTTCTAGCATAAGAACGTTGAATGGTTTTTGTATGTGCTCTTTTTCATTGGTGTTCAGCAAGGCCGACAATTTGTGATGACAGTTAAGTGCGAGGGTGTGATGGAATGGTCAAGGCAGGGGACTGCGACCGAAAACTCTTGTGAGCAATGCTTGCCAGTTTTTAAGATTCATTGTAAGCTGTACCGCGCATCGGACTGTTAGCCACAATTAAAACTCTGATATTTTTCCCACAAGTATCCCACACAGTCTACTACAGACCTTTGTGTTTCTTTGAGCCACAGAAAACTCGCGACCGTGAGCAAAATTCAGCGCTCAGAGTCGTGAGTGCTTGTAGCGCTTAGCGAGTTCGAGAGCGAGAGCTGTAATTTCTAAAACATACATTTTTAATTTAAGAGCAACGAAGTAAATGAGAGGTGAAAAAGACACAATAAGATTCTGAATGATGGCGGCAAGCCTGTGATTGATATCTGCCTGTCAAGCGTGAACGATATCTCAAGAAATCAGAGAATATTGTGAACATACTACATGGCCCTAGCCGAATATTTTCATCTATACCTTTTCAACTTCAAAATGAGACCAAAAAATTTCAAATTGTGTACTAACACACTCAAAATGAGTACAAACACTAGTCAATTGGGAGCAAACACAAGCAATTTGAGGCGTAAACAATTTCAAATCGAGAAAAAACAAAGTTGAATCGGCTAGAGTTTTATTTGTTGTTAACAAAACTAACCTGTATTTCGCCGTGTATGGGTAAGATAATTGCGTTATAATGATTTACATAAAGAGAAAGGAAGTTGAGAAGAACAAAATACAAATTTGTGCAGTATGTAGTAATAATGGAGACTGGAGTGAAAAGGTTAACTGATATCGGTGGATAAAAAGTCAAGACGAAATACCAAGACAACGCGGTGGACGAAGACGAGTGAACACAGGGATTTAATGGTTCAGTACATAGAGGAAAATCCCAGAATTACATTAAAAGAACTGAATCGTAAATTTAAAGATCAGCATCAATGTTATTGTTTCTCACAAAATGTTTGCGTACAACATTCGGATGGCGCAATGTTTACGATAAAAGACATTTGTAGAGAGCCCGAAAAAAATGAACAGCGATGTAAATAATGGAAAACAATACAAACATGTGCCACATCTCTTAAATTATCAGGCAGATAATATCTCTAAATGGTTGTAACCTGATTTTTATTTACTTTCGTGTTTCAACCTGTTAACCTTCAATTTGGAAGTGATTGGTCTCGATCTGAATGCGTTTATTCCCAATTTGAAATTGTTTCGTCCCAACTTGATTTTGTTTGGATGATCTGCTGTCCGGGTGACGCCGCGTCGAAAGCTGTATGTTGCCGACTGTTTGGACCATTGCAGTGTCACCCGGACAGCCAAGATCATCCACATGACTCCGGCCGCGGAAGCCTACGACTTCATTTGATTTTGTTTGTTCCCAAGTTTGATATTGTTTGGTCTCAACTTAAAGTTGAAAAGGTATAGTTGGCGCTTCGAAGTAGGTATAGTAAGTTGTATGATATGGGGTAGGTCCAGGCAGCAAGCGTGAGAAATGGGGCGGCCAGGGGGGGGGGTAGGAGCGAATGAGTTTCCTTGATAAATAACTGATAAATAGTACACAGCAAACGCCAGGTAATATTTGAATGGAAATCTATTTACAGAATATGAATAATGTTCGGTTTTACTATTAATATTTTTGTAGGTGACATAGTGTATTAATCCTTGCTATTCTTCTTAATGGAAAAATGATAAAGAAAAGCAACAAAATAAAATTCATCGTACCAGATGTGACTACAGAGGTTTAAAAGTTTAGTTTGTGTCTTGAAAGTTAACATACATTATAAACATATTATGGTTGCCCAGCTCGTCCATTTTCCGGCATCAAAAGTTACGTAAAAATTCAGAATAAAACATGAGTATACATATTTTTATTGTATATACGTGTTAAATACTTGTTATTTGTTACATTATATACTTGTTATATGTGTGTGTGTTTTTGAAACATTTCTTAATTTTCTGGATGGATAAGCAAAAAAGTATAAGTTTCCATCAAGAGACCGTAATGCGTTGAATTACACCTCATTTGTCTCGGAAGTGATGTAACTGTGATGGATGGACGTAGGTTATTCTATTACTATATAAGGTTTGATTACTATGATGTAAGGATTGGTATCTTGTTCTTTTGACGAATTATCGAGAATTTTTCTTTTATCAGCATATTGAACGCAGATCAACATTGGTTGTGAATGCTCAAAACCTAAAAAAGAATATAATTCACCGTCATGGTGTAGAACGTACAATTGCCAAAAAAGAGGTAATCAACCACTGCAAGGTTGAAACGGGGAGAGAATATGCGGATCTTCACAAGCGACTGCTTGCAGAGGAGGAAAGAACGAAAAGTACTGCTGCCGGAGTTATACAGTTTTGGGCTGGGAGCATTTCTTAAATGTCGCCCCACACACGCACACACAGGAAAAATTAAAAATGGGAAATTTGTATCAAGAAAGTTTATGAGTTATTTTATTTCAATTCGGGATATTCAGTCAATTCCGGGACATCTTAAATATAATACTTATACAAGACTTTTTGCAAAAGTGTGTGATCGTATGTAGTGGATGTTAACCCGGGAGTGTCCGCAATCATCTGTGAGACCCAAGCCAGAGAAATTTTATGTTCCTGAATTATTGCGATGCATTAGTCGTCTGATATTTCATGTATTCCTTCATTGTAGTGTAGATCAGAGAACGCCCAGCCTTCTGTTTTTATCCTTTCGCTGATTCATTACCCCTAAGCACGTTGAAACTGATCGTTGTATTGTGCGTTATTTGTCACATACGTTGCGTGCACTGGCGCCAGTGCATTGCGAGCACCTGCCTAAGCGGTACGTATCATGGCATTATTTTCAGCCGTGTCTACGACAAGTGCCTATTCAGAAAAAATAATCATTTGTCTTATTTAGAAAGGACTATTCCCGAAGAGAAAGAAGATGTGCAGGAGACGTTTGTAGGGAAATGAAAAAAATGCGAACTTTGCAAAATAGAAAAAAGTCAAAGAGAAGTTTTTGGGGAAAAGTGTAAAATATATACTGGTTTATAAAATGCCAAAATCATTTATTGGAAATTGTATTTAGTAAGAAAATAAGATGTTGAATGATTTTTGCCTGCACTTTGTCAATTTTTACCTTTCTCATCATAAGTATTCAAAGTTTCTGCAATGTAGATTCATTTACAATTGCATTGGAGAACATGTACAAACGAAATAAAATATGTATTTTAGTAAAGAGAGCTTCAAGTCATTCGCATTAAAAAAATTGGAGTTAAATCTGAGAGATACATTGGGGGCAACTTGCGTGAGTCTACCTATTGCTGGCACCTCCGTGTTAAGTGGAGAAAATTTGAAGTCTTAAAAAGCTTTCAAAGTCGGCATTGTTTTGAACAATTTTCAGTATTGTCTGACTTTTCATATAATTGAGTGTGGCCGTATAAGCAATTACTACTGTTAACTATTTAAGGTTAAAAATTTATGAAATATCAGACTAATATACCGCGACTTATAAAATTACGATAACGATTTTCTAGAGCTCTTATTTCTTTATCCATTTTTTAAACTATTGTTTCACTATCAGTCTAACCATCGGGCCCCTTGACTTGCGGGACCCCGGTCGATCGCCCGGTGTGTCCATGCCTAGCGTCGGCGCTGGCCCCGGTTCGTCGGCGACCTCCGGCGACCTGCGTTTCCGCATCGCCCATTGGCGTAACGAGGCCGCGCTGCCTCTCCGCCGACCTGCGAGCGGTGCCGGCGCTATGGCCCGATTAAAATAAGTAGGTGATTGGCAATTGTGCTTCTGAAGCTGTAGCTTCGTACAATATGAGTGTATGATTTGGTTACATTAATAAGTATGTATTTCAAATGTTTATTTTCGTGTCCCACGAGCACGTGGTCAGTGGTACGCAAACTGTCAAGGTCGCTCCCTTCCATTTGCAACTGTCAATCACCAACATATTTTAATCGGACCATAGGCATGGGCAGACCGGGCGGCCGCCCGGGACCCCGCAATGTCAAGAGGCCCGATGATGGAACGGATGGGGAAAATAATAGTAAAAAGCTGAAAAAAATCGAACTCGAGAAAATCGTGAAATGGAAAAAATGTATGTAAACAACGATAATATTAAAATACGCTGTACTGAAAGTCATATTTATTATTTCATGTACTTAACAAGTGATTTTATTAAACACTAACCAAACACAACCCTTTTAGAGCTTTAAGCTCATCGTGAAAATCGTATTATTTTATCACTAAATGCTTTTACTTAAAATTATTATTTAAATATAGTTCCAAAAACTTTTTCTAGCTTAAACGTAACTTTGGATATTTGTTGAAATAAAATAACTCATATAGTTTCTTGACACAACTTTCACTTTTTTTTTGAGGGGGACTGCATTTCACTTTGTTCCGGACCCAAAATTGTCCAACTCCCGCACAGCCTGCGGGGCTCTTGATGCAGGCGGTCTCAAATGCATCGAGGTCAAAGGTAAGCTTGCTCTTCGATTCCAAAAGGTTCCTGAAAGCCTCTACGATCGGCAGGCTTTGCTGCTAGAAGGAAGTACTTTCGCTCGGAAGCCTTGTGGGTACGCTCTTCAATTCTTCGCTGTGAAAAATGTGAGAGTACTCTTAGGGGTGCTAACGTAATTTACATTTGTCCTCTTTGGTTATCGGAAATCAAAGATTGCGAAATTGATGTGATAACTGAGTTTCGTAAGAAGAGTTATTATAACACATAAAAGAGTTCTAATAATCCATGACCTCCTAGAGTTTATCAAAATCAATTTGTCACAGGTAGTAGAATGAACAAAGTCAAACAAAAAAATCCCCTAATAATTATAGACCAATACCGTTTCAGAATTCATCAACCATCAACCAGTCGGAACCGTCCTTTGCCACAAAAAATACGATTTTCACCGTTGTCATTTGTTTTCTCTTTACTTGATAGTTACGGGAATTTATTTACAGTTCATTTGTTCTTTAATTTTGTCTTGCGTTCTTTTGTGCGCTGTGTTTGTTTCATTAAGTTTCTAGTATTATTGGAAAATTATTTTTTTAATATTATTTTCATATCTTACTAAAGAACCCCAAGTTGGTGGGGGTATTTATCACAATTTATTAGCATCTATTTCCGCCCTGCGGCGTAGCCTACTTGTATTCATTTGGAAATACCCTGTGTTCCTAACTTTCTCACTGAGAAAAATATTTATAGTTTTTGTAATAAGTATTCTCGCCCCCCAATTTCAGTTACTTTATAACTAACATTTTATTTAAAAAATGTAACCAAAAATGACTATTACTTTGAAAAATATACTTGACTCGTGTATATTCTTTTTGTGAAATGTATATATTATACCAATACTTTTAATCATTGCAAATTGTAAAACTTACTCTTTTTATAGTTTTTCTTCTCGTGTATTTATAGAGAAAAGTTTATAATTTCTCTTTTACTACAGTTATACTTCTTGTAATGTGTATGTAAATTGTAAAACTTACTCTTTTTCATAGTTTTTCTTCTCGCGTATTTATAAAGAAAAGTTAATAATTTCTATTTCACTACAGTTTTACTTCTTCTTGCTCTCGTATTTTCTTCACCATCCAAAGGTGCGATTTGGATTACGCAACATCCAAAGGTACGCTGTACTATAATAAATTACTTCCCTAGAAAAAGTTATCCATTTGTTACAGAGTCAGCATTAACATGTAAATAATTCATAATATTATTCACTTTCGCTCGTTCAACTCGCAAATGCGTAATAATCATGCTTAATTTACTACCACTAATCTAGTAGCTATTTTATGCAGAACACATATGTGCATTCAGACTTTTTTTAGGACATCAAGCACATCCGTCGGCAAAATTATGTTTTTTTTCACTTAATACTCTACACTTAATACAATTCTTCTATACTTAACACATTCACGCCTAGGCGCAACTAAAATCAACATCTAAGTTACTTGTATACACAGAGTAAAGAAAAACATTCATTAACTTTTGTAAATGTGAACATTCCAGATTAGTCAATTGAAAGTAAAAATCAACCAACAATCCTCTGAATGGAGGTTATAATATATTATAACCTCTTGCCGTCAGTTATAATATGTTATAACAGACTTGCCATTCGCTGAAGCGGACCCATGCACGGCGTGACGAGACGCGGCGCGGGAACTAATTACGAAAAATCACACTATTTTTCCATGAGCATGTCGACCCCTCTCGTACTACTACTGTAAGAGCCGATATGAGTGTCTCTCGGCAAGGAGCGTAATACAATGTGATAAGCCAGGAAGTGTAAATTGTTCTGAACGGTTACTTTGGAAGCTGATAAGTATTTTTTGGAGTGTGTAAGCAAGAGTTTCAGTTTTCGTTTATGTGGCTCTGCCAATTATTTATTTCTTCGTGGTTAAATGAATTTGTTCTAGTTGTAAATAATGTTTCTTTCGATGTGTTTTCCCCCTTCATAGTAAACGTTTTGAAAGCTGTTAATTCTTCCTTTACTTGGCAAAGAGATTTAGGAAAGATTTTTGAAATATTTAAAGTATTCTTTCGGGGCAGTTCGAGCATTTCTCTTCGATGGAATCCAAATATCTAAACATTACACACCACTCTATGATAGAATGTTCAATATGGCAAAATATATTTGCATTATTTTTGAAAAATATTTTCCGGGTACTCCAGGTGTTATACAAGATAACTAGCGTTAACGTATTCTATATGCTTGCCAATATTACTCGTTTAGATAAAAGACAAATATATTACGTTACTCTTTGAGTAAAGAGTTTGAATTAATTGAAGTGTTACTAGCACTTTATTTATTTACGGGAATATTAGTGGACCTGTCCATGACAACGTAATTATTAAATTGCTCTATACGTAACAGAGTTATGAGTTCACAACAGAGTTCCTCATTCTATCATTAGAATAAGTAACATATTTTTACATTTGCACGTTCTTAAAAATAATATCAATAATCGTACACTGCATGTTTATGAAAACTTTTGTTTTACTAATGCGCTTTGCTGTTGAACTTCTCTGGGAGAATCTTCATTAAAAAAGTTCAATTTATTAATAATTCCTTTTCACAGTCTATCAAGCAATTTGGAAGCTCAAAATATTCCTTTTATATGTAATGTCGACTTTTTTAATTCGCATCAAAACCAGTGAACAATTATTTAGCATTCGTATTTTCCAGTGTAATAACATCCTTTATTGTATAAACTTGACATTCAAAGGAGTTTTTATTGGTTTTATAATTAACAGTATATATGAATTGTAGCTACATTCAATTGCAAATTCATCTGGAATTCGCTGAAAACAAATATTATTATGATGATGCTTTAATGTTTGTGACGTTTCTGTTGCTGAATTTATCACTTGGAGAATAATGAACGAACATCCAGATGTGCTGAAAAATACCTGTAATTCTCTCTACTAAAAGAATGATGTTCCTATCAAATCATTATACTCACTGCGCAATTAACTTCCGGTTTGTGTCGATTCCCTTTTTTTTGAACAACTCCAAATAAATTTATTCCGACAATGAAAGCGACACAGGTGCGAATGTCAACATTCGAAAGCTGTTGTAGTAAGACTAGAGGCTCCGAGTGGTTGTGACAATATGTGATGCTTCACAAACGTTACCTTCTTCCAACAACCCACCTGTGCACTCCGATTCTATTATCTCAGTGCGCCGTTTCAATGAACCTGTACTGCATTGAACCAATTACAACTTTCCATCGCGTTTTCGCGCCTGTTAACCGCTCCGAGAAGCTCCTAGCGACGTCGGGGGACAGCCCGCACGTTGCCCGTCGTGTCGGTCGCCGCCGCCGCCACACACTGGGAAAAAAGCCCGAAAGCTGGCCAAAAGTCAAATAAGATGCCAATCGCATATAAAATATTTTATCTAGGGGTTTTTGAGGTCGCTGAATTCGAATCTGAAGCCATATTTGTATTTTTTTAAAAATTGGAATGCATAGAGACAATAATGCATCAGAAAATTAATTTATAAATCATTTGAGAGATGTATTCTACAAAATATTATTTGTTTGACTACTAATCTCATTCGGATGATAGTAAAAGCCAACAATTGATAGATCAGAATGTATTTTGCAATATTTTAGAGTATTTGATCTATCAAACATTATCCCTCAATTTATTTGTTAATAAGAAGAAAGTAATAGTGGTTAAACTGGAGTTGAATAATTATTTTATCATTTCAAATGAAATACATTTTTAAAGTTAAAAGAATTATAACTTGAAGCTCCCCTAAAGGATGAGTGAACTTATTCGTCCTCCGAAAAAGATTCTTCATCGCCAAAAGTGATGTCCAGGCAGATGAAGAAGGGATATCGCGTCGGGAGAGAATTGGTTCATTTTTCTTTGAGGGGTCTTTCTTAGACTAGTGATCAGTGGATCAGACGACACAAGAAGCCAATGAAAAATATCTTCCAAGTTTTTTGTCTGGAGCATTCCTGGAAAATCCAGTGTAATGTGCTTTAAAATCTTTGTTTCTTGCCTCTTGCGCTTGCTCCGAATATTAACCGATTGGCAGCAAAGCAGAATTTATTATTTGGAGGCCATGAATTAAAAGGTTGTGGAGTGTTGTTGGCATGTAATACCAAGAGTATTTTTCCATATACAACTTTGCAGTCTTAATACAAAAGTAGGCACCCTGCGCGCCTACTGCCGAGTTCATGTATTAATCCCAATGTTTTTTGTTTTGACATGTTTTAATTTGTTTATATTTCTTGTATCGGGAAACTGATGATGTTTGAAACTGTTACACTTACCCTTTTGTTTCAAATACTCTTGAAAAGAATATCCTTTCAAGTGTAGTTCTTCAATAAAATCTAATAGTTTGAAAAACATAATATTTAAGATATATATTTTGTTTGTTTATATTATTTGTAAATATTATTTATATTATATTATTTGTTTACTTTAAATTAGTAAAATAAACAATTATAACAAATGTGTATTAATCATATTAATGTGTTGCAATTTTTTCGAAATTTCTAGTAGCTCATTCTCCGATGAACGTCAAATTTGTGATATTATTTGTTGTTCTACAACTGTATTAGCACATATTGTCAGGTAATTGTTACGGATGTTATTTAAAAAATATAATAATTAATTTTTTAAACAGTGAAAAACCGTGATAGAAGGCGGTAGCCTTAATTTTTATCCTGTTAGAACATAAAATTGTAATGTAAATAGAATGAAAGCAGTTTTAATACCAATTAGCACATTAACAATTTATACAAATTGAGTAATATTCACTAATTATCGATCAGATCTTTAAGAATAATATAGAGTTTCCAGATATAATTATAGACTCATTGAACAAAGTTACGATGCGCGTCATGTTTTGATACGCCAATGTATATTCCACCGAGCATCTGCTTTGAAATGTTTTTTTTGCCCTACAACTTCATTAGCAGATATTAGCAGCTAATTGTTATGAATATCAATAAAGGACATAATACTTGATAGTTTAAAATATAAAAGACGATGGTAGTGCGTGGAACTTCTAACTTTTACCCTGTAAAATAAAAAAATATATATAAAAAATAAACGAAAAATCGCAATTTTTTAATATAAATTTCTCGTAACCGAAGCAAACAAATGAAATGACAATTACTCACCACATAGATTACACCTACAAGAATAACATAGATTTTCCCAAATGTCATTACATGATCATTGAACAAAGTTATGCGTCATAGAATGCGCGCTTGCACATAGCCTTCGAGATCAGACCCAAGAGATGTAAATTTTGTCTAACTTTGAAACAATGTACAAACGCAGTCAGTGAACATACGTTTTCAAAATTTACGACATTTAATGCAGAATTTTGTCCTCTTTTAAATGGTGTATGACACAAGTATGTATGTTGAAATTCATGTTTTGGACTTTTGGCCAGCTTTTCGGGTTTTTTTCCCAATGTGCGCCACCGCGGCCGCCGCCGCCGCCGCCGCCGCCGCCGCCGCCGCCGCCGCCGCCGCCGCCGCCGCCGCCGCCGCCGCCGCCGCCGCCGCCGCCGCCGCCGCCGCCGCCGCATTGCCAGGGCCTTTGTTCCTTCCGCGCAAATAAGTTGGTGTTCCCCGGCCGGCCCACCGGCTGTCGCGGCGCCGGCGGCGGCGGCGCGGCGGCGGCGTTGGCCGCAACGGCGACGCCGCGTGCGTCCAATCTGATGGGGCGCGAGGCTGCCTCCAGGGCTGGCAAGCGGCCCGAACGCGATGCCCGTTTCCTGTTGACGAAACGCGCCTTGCGAAAGCAGGTGAAAACTGTTTTCGTGTTTTATACGGGAGTTCTTTTGAAACTCGTCTGAATACACATTTTTGCAGTGTTTTCGTGAACGTATTGAGTGATTTTCAAGTCAGGTTCGTGGTATATTTTGTTGACGAAGCTGAAAGAAGTTCAAGGGAATTCTTCAAATTATAGAGATTCTTCTTTCTTCATATCACTAAACATTCTACTACATTAACGTGTAATTTCAATGATGTCATCATACTGTCACAATTTTATTGTTTTATGTTGAATACTATAAAACGATACATTTTCAACTGAAAGGAAGTCAAGTAGTGGTATGGATATACACGAAACCAGTGGTTCTTGATTATTTTTTTCTAAATAAATCTCAAAACATTTTTGCCAAGTCTAAAGCATCTCTAGAAGAGACCAATGAATGGTGATAATGGAAAAGATTGTTGACATAAGTGTCACCTGTCACGAGTGTCATCTCTGAAACGTGTGGAGCAGAAGCCTGTTACCCACATGTTCCTATAACTGACCGGTGTGGACTCTACCTACGCAATTTCTCGTGGTATTTTCAGCCCCCATTCGTGACTGCTAGTAACGCTCTTTCATCAGTCTATTTCCATCTCCGCCTCTCTCCCGCAAGTGACTCTGCGCGGTCGCCGGCTTCGGAGCCAGACACCCTTAGAGCCGAAGGCCTTGGAAAGGTGTAATATCGTGACCGCGACGTCGCATGTCGCCAGGTGTGTCGTTTCAAAAATCCGTGCTTAGATCCCCACATCACTACCTCTTCCACTGAACTGCCTTCGACAGCGTCTCCGACATTTCTTACGCGACTTCGCTGCTTTTGTCAGCACCGTCAACTATATCGACTGATTGGCGACCACCATTGCCTAAGTCATTGTTTTTATTGCCACCGCGGTTTAGTATTTTAAGTCATTATGGTGCCTCTTTTTCTGCATCTACAGTCGGAGCACACTGTAGCAAATCTTTACAAAACGTCGTATGTGTGTTGACATGGAAAAGAGCGTACATCACGCATTCGTGCTATTGCTGCAATTGTCATTGCAATAATCACGCATCCGTTGTTTTTGTTGCGCCCGTTTTCCGTTTTTGTCACCGTTTTCACTGCCATTGCTACCCTCAACCTCCCCTCCTCAGCATTTAGATGTGTATCAAAGGCATGATTATATTTACGCATGCAAATATAATCTAACTGTAATCGTTACCATTTTCCTGAAGTCACTGTCGCCATCATTACCGTCACCAACAGTAATCGTATTAGTGGAAAATAAAACTACATAACCTGCGTCATCGTCACTGACGAACTGATCACATTCGGCCTCTGTAGATCGCTAAACAATATATCTGATTTCGGTTAATAAAGGCCTCAGCGAGGCATATGGAATTAGATAAATTTTACAAGAAGCAAACATTTGGAAATGGTTGTGGTACTTAAGCCTTAAATCTAGTATGGGAGTATCTTGGCAAACGCGAATGTTGACCGAACTTAACATATTTTCTTAAAAAATCAACAATTCTCATTAAATGTTAATTCAAAAAATTAGCAAAGAATACACATAAAATGAAAGATGTATACTTCCTAGACTGTTTAACGTATAATATCAGGAGAATGGTCCAGGATTTATTTATGAAACGTTTCTAAAGTTGGTCAATAAATGTTACAATAGAACAAAACCGAGAGTCTATAAATAAATCCTGGAACCATTCTCCTGATAACGTATACTTCTTCCCCGGCAAAACCAAGAGTCTACCCTAGTGTTTTTTTTTCTTTCTGATCTATCTTTACCCCAAACAGAGTTACTATCGGAAAATGAATTAACTTTGTATCACTGGAACCTTTAAACACTAGTTCGTGCCCTGATGTTCAACAATTTTGTTAAAAAAAAACATTTCAAACCTTAACGAGCACTACTTTCACTTTGAATTTCATTCTCACAAATAACTTCGAAACCGCGATACCCTTGAAGAAAACGTCAACGTCCTACTTCCAGGCTCATTACTCCCCCACTGTGACCGAGCATGTGTCCACCTCCATTGTAGCCCACCGGCGCGGCGCCGCCCCACTCGCTGTCTGGCCGCGCCACTTAGTCTATTCCTGGGCGGAGGGTCGCGTCTTTCGGCGCGCGGAAGCGTCGCCTGGCGTCGCGACGCGGGCGCGAAGGTCGCGCGACTCATAACTCGCGGCTGTCGGTTGGGCCGCGCGCGATATTGCGTAGCCCGCTCGCGGCATCCGAAGCGTCGGGCCTTCGCTGCAGATGCGGCCGCGCGCTGCGCCCGGCCCCATCCTGGCTCCGGCGCCTGACAGCCCCTCCGTCTTCCCGTGGCGCGCTCGGGCGATCTTGATCTACATCGGCGATCGCTCCGTGCCCGCCGCTCGGGCTGTGGTGTCTTCTCTCGTGCGTGACGCTGATACGCCGCGTGCCAACGGTGTCGACGCTGACGTTGTGTAACACCTTCGGGTACGCGTAATGTCAGAGGACTTGCGTTGGGCACCTTTCGGTTCAAGGGCACTTATCTCACCAGTTTATTTCTGATATCCATTGTAATTTCGAGATGTCGTAGGCGTGTCAGAAAAGTGACAGAACAAAAAAGGTCGGTTTTAACGGGTTATGGTTTATCCCAAGCGGAGTTATTTTTCGCACCCGAAGAGAAAATCTTACATTTTTATTCGTAAAGTTACTATTTCTAAACACATTTCTTAAACTGAACCGAGTCAATGAAAAGTTTTAGGTAGGCATTCCAAAGTTGACCTATGAACCGTACCATCTATGAATCGTTGTGGTCAGATTTAGCGGGAGCAATGTAATACAGATATCGTGTCACATTACATTGATTAAATCCACACACCAAAAACATTTTTAATAATTCGCAAAGTCTTGCATTTGTTTAGATCTGAAAGTTTATATCAGCGAGACAAATAAAATGTCACAGAATGGCAAAATGTAATATGTGCATTTAAAAACGAAAAATATGTAGGTTTATTACTTATTATTTACTTTGGCTTGTTATTGCCTTCGATACGGAGCTCGATATACCCAACATAACTTACCTGGAGCGAGAGGATCGTGGCTATGAGGGAAATATGAAACAACTGAATAATACTATATGCTATCTTATGGGGGAATTATGGAAGGGAATTATGCGAGGAAAATACTAGGGACAAAGGCACTCAGGTATTTTGTCACCGCTTCTAACGCACTTGTACATAAATAACTATTATAAGTATCTAAAGGAATATAGTTCTTTACAATATAATTGATTATTAGCGTGTGTAGTTTAATTTTGCATGTCTTACACGCATTTTTTAATTAAAAAAACGAGAAACATATCGTCAATGATAGACCTCATATGTGAAAAAAAATTGTAGGAGGAAGGAAAACACTTTTTGATGTTAATTATGAACACTTGACTAAGTTTGGGCACTCTACACTTTCTGTATAATAGTATTAAATATTCATTTATTTTAGTATTTTTATGAAAGCCACCGTACGAAAATATCCCATAGAATCTTAACACATACGAGATATTCTATCATCAAGTTTTAAAGATCATATAGGAGGTTTTTTATTTTCTATTGTACGACCACAATTTCTATTTTCTTTGGAAATTTTCTTATCAAATTAAAGAATAAGCAATCCGAATCATTGCTACCAAATGTAAAAGTCGCCAATTCCGTCTCACAGGAGGTTGTCCATCATCAACTACGATATGTTCATCTGAGATCGTAAAATACATCGAACTGGCCATTCTAACAATAAGAAACAAACATTCCATCTGTCTTAAGAATTACATGTGTTATTATACAGCAGGCTTATGGAAATGGACTGCACAAAGGTGATTTCTGGCACCGCATGAGTCGCCAAACGTCCCTTCCGCCAAATTTATCTCAATCACATAGCTGGGCACAAGAGAAGGATCTTGGCTCTGGCGCCGTGGGGTTGCCACCGGGGAAGCCGAGGTGACACTTCGTGTGGTGACCCGTGTCACTAGATTACAACACGTGTCAAAAATAAAATGTGACAAAGTGGAACAGATTATAACATATATATGTCACTTTACTACAATTTTATTATTTACACAGAATATTATAATAGTGGAATATGCAGTTAGTTTATAATGTTTACCTTTTTACACGGATAAGAAAATATCACCGAACGAACGACGTTAGTCGTTAAGGAATAAGTTCGGTAATTCTAATGAGTGCAAAAAGGTAAAATTATACCGAGTTATATACCCTATTTTTTGTATAAGAACATTTAAACTTATAAAATAACCAAAATGAATGTTGGTAACTAATTTCAAAGGGAGGTTTGCTGTTGGCAACACAGATACCGATGTTACGACGTCACTCATTTTTGACAGCTGATGATTGATACAAGCGGGCATGCAAATGAATAAAGACTTCCTTGCCGAAAGAAATTGTAGAAGAAACCGCATGTGCAGAAGAACGTTTAATATCAGTGAAGTTCAGTGCATGTGCGCGAAAGACTACAAGAAAGTTTAAAATCGGATGCAAAAAACATTTTCATTATTGGTGAGGCATATATCCGAGTTTTTAAGTTTCTCTTTTTATGACATACTCGAGTGATGGAAATGTTCTAATTTTCTAAGTTTTTTCGTTTAGTAAACTAAATATGCCCATTAATTCCATGAAAAATAGTAAGCTTTCCTTCCTGTTCCTTCTTTATTTTTCAAGAACCTCATGAAGGACTCCATTAATATTAACATGTAAAAATAATAACACTGTAGTTAATTGTTTTATTTTATATCTAATTAAGAGCAAATAAAATTATGCTTTTTGTTACTCTGTGATCTTTTCATACAATTCCAGAGTCTTCTTTAATTTCAGATAGTGCGTTGCGACTATGACGTATGTGATGAAACGTCCATATCCGTTCCGTAAACCGTTTGTATGTAATAATGTGTGCCAAAGTATGGCAGTTTATGTACGGTTCCTTACAACGGAAAATTTATTTATAATGTTGATGTGCAAAATAGTATATTGCGAAAGGATGATGTAATGTCTTATTTAACACAATTGTGAAGTGATATTAGCGAGAAACGAGCATCGTAAACAATACGAATGTTGCCGTTACATTGAGTTACATACAATACTTTTCGTACGACTAATGATAGCTTTGATAAGTTCAACTCTTACTTGAGCTGTTATGTAGCAGCGTAGTTCAACCAACGCCACCTAGCGGACATTCACTTTGGTCTCCCAGGTGGCATTGGTTAAAAATACGCACAGTGCGACTTCGAACGAGCAGTACAAGAGTAAAATTAGGATCCAATGAAGTAAATAAATCCCCTCAAAGTTCAGTATATGTTCTTATTTCATTTCAGCTTAACAACTCCCACAGTTCTAATGGGGGGATTTTGTATTCTGATTTTCTTTCGAGGCTTGGAAAAACGGAGAGGGGACCTTGCGGTTTACCGACACCAGGGCACGGGTTGTCTCGGCACAGTAATATACAGAGCCCAACGAAACATTTAATAGAACAATGAATGACCAATGATTGATTTGCTTCTCAACTGGGTTCTCCTCTGTGATTAGTCAAACACTACATTATAATGAAGCTATATCGTATAGATATTCAATATGAAACGAGCGGCAGCTATCTAATACGAGAATCATAAAATGGCAGTAGAAAAACAATTTTATTGTGCAGAATATTATATTTGGTCAAATTTTAACATATTATATACATACAATGGACGTCATATGTATTAAATTCTTAGAGATAGTGCAAAATACCTCATTGACTCTTTATGAAAACAAAACGCAGATTTCAAGAATGGTAGAAAACGGAAGAAATTATTTGGAATAAATTTGAATCGTTCTGAAAAGATAAGGTAGCTGCCTTATAAGAGACTTCTTAGGTACTGCTATACGTATATTTTGTTATTAAGAACAGTTTTTATTTTGATTACCGTTGAATAGAACTTCAAAAGTGAATTCCAAAACGATAACCTCCAAAGTAGGATTTGCCTCTGAATGGGTTTTGAAACCTGATCTTCGTAAACAGAGAATCTCAAATGGGAAAATTCTGCACACTTCTCAAATAGGTGATTCAAGTTGATAAAAATGTGTAAGTCACATTCCAAGAAATTTAAACAACGGTTACTTGAACCAATATCACTAACTTGAACCTCAAATTCCTTTAAAACAAAATTTAAGATTCAATGAGGCTGTTTTGGATGACATAGAAGATTATCTTCCCGAGATTGAGATATTTTACAACAACAATGTATCTTTCCTTGTATCTCTATCTCGCGTGACTTATATATTTAGCAAAAGTTGTGTGAGATGTAAGATTGAAATCAAAGCAAAACAATGTTTTCACTGTTTCAGATTTTATTGTTAAATAAGACAAATATAAAATCTAAATCTAAATAGAAAACTACATGTTGACGAAGTCCACACAAACTTTATTTAACAAGTGATATTTCTTCAACATTTCGTTGAATTAAGATACATCGGTTCATTGCAACAATAATAAGTTGTGGAAATTCACGTTTAGCACAACATAGGCTGAAGTTAGTTTAACGATATTTTGATGAATAAAATTATTTTTCAGTAGAAATTTTCAACGTATTTCACAGTATGTAATGAATAGTTACCAGTATATTATTTTTTATATTAAAATTAAATGTTCGTACTATAAAGTAAAAAAATAAAGGTTCATCATATAATGCTGTTATTCATATTTTTTGTTGCAGGTAAGCAGAATCATTGCAGATGAACTCTAATGAGTAAGTACCAGAAAAATAAAGCATGTCTCACAGAGGAGTAACTCTTACAGCTAGTCCCGTCTTCTTTAAATATTTTTTGTGGAGCACAACCACTCAAAGCTGAGAAATCAGGACCTACACCAAACTACGAAAGTAAAGCTACTTAAAGTAAATTTATTTAAAGAGAAATATTGTCTAAGAATTCTGATTGCTCCAAATCCGATGTGATTCGAAATCTCCAGAAACACTTAAGAATAAAAGCATTGATTAACTATTCAAGAGAGAGCATAACAGATATAGAACTGATTATTCGTTGTACAAGTTTACTGCCCGAAAAATCACACTTTCGAACTAGAAGATTAACCTGAATTTGATAAAGCCCATGTATATACATTACGGGCAGCTCTCTCGATACTCCAACTTCGCTGTTGCCCGGTGCATAGTGCAAATGCGTGTCCCGGTTCCCGAGGAGCGCGCGCGACCCAGAAGCGAGGAGTGGCGCCGGCGGCGCGGCAGGGCGAGGCGAACCGAATGGCAACCGCGGGTGTCGCAGCGAAGCGCCGCAGTCACCTGTCCCCCGGGCGCGCCACGCCAGCCGCACCGCACCGCGCCACTCCGCCGCCGCCGCCGCCGCCGCCGCCGCCGCCCGCCTCTGCCGCTGCCGCTGCCGCTGCCGCTGCCGCCGCCGCTGCCGCTGCCGCCGCCGCCGCCGCCGCCGCCGCCGCCGCCGCCGCCTCTGCCGCTGCCGCTGCCGCTGCCGCTGCCGCTGCCGCTGCCGCTGCCGCTGCCGCCGCCGCTGCCGCTGCCGCCGCCGCCGCCGCCGCCGCCGCCGCCGCCGCCGCCGCCGCCGCCGCCGCCGCCGCCGCCGCTGCCGCTGCCGCTGCCGCTGCCGCTGCCGCTGCCGCTGCCGCTGCCGCTGCCGCTGCCGCTGCCGCTGCCGCTGCCGCCGCCGCCGCCGCCGCCGCCGCCGCCGCCGCCGCCGCCGCCGCCGCCGCCGCCGCCGCCGCCGCCGCCGCCGCCGCCGCCGCCGCCGCCGCCGCCGCTGCCGCCGCCGCCCGCCGCCGCCGCCGCCGCCGCCGCGCCGGCGTCGATCCACTCCCTCGCCCCTGCCCGCTCGCGCATTAATGGCGCGAAACTGCCCGACTTCTGTCGCGACCAGGCGCCGCTTTGTCAATGAGCCGGAGAGGCCCGCGGAGTCGTGCTGCACCTGTCGCCTCCCCCGCAGCGTCTGCGTTCTATAAAAAAAATTGCTCTTACAACCAACGGTTCGTTTCTTAGGAGCGCTCTAGCATTACAATTTCCCAACATGGCAGTACGACGATGAAAGTTGCAAAATTGCCTTAAGATAACTCCAACAATGCCCCTGTGCGCACGAGCGCGCAAGGGTAATGAGAACTCGCTACGTACATCCAAATAAATTCGGGTGCTAATAACGGCGCGAAACTAGCCAACTTCCTGTCGCGACCGGGCGCCGCCCTGTCAATGAGCCGGAGAGACTCGCGTGCTGCACCTGTCGCCTGCCCCGCGGCCTCTGCGTTGTAGTGGCAGCTAAGATCAATGGGTTTACTACTTTTATAGAAACAAATCTCTCACATAAACAATGGTATCGGTCTTACGAACGATCAAGCGGTATAATTTTGTAACATAACAATTTGGTGGTCAAAGCTGCAACAGGTTTTACTAGATGGTTCCAACAATGGATCTGCACGCACGAGCGCAATGACAAATAGAGCGCGCTACGTGCAATCAAATCAAATGTTCACTTCGAACAGAGCAAATGGCACTTAAAGAAATGGCTCAAGTTTCGTTTTTTGTTGAACTTTCTCAATTTGACGAGCAGTTTTCGCATACATTTTGGTTGAAGGAAAAGCAAATTATAAACTTTTTTCTCAAAAACCACTCCAATTGTTTCTTTAATATCTTCCTCGGATAGAGCAAAGAAAGCTTGAAAAATGGTGGTCTCATTTGCGTTGAAATCTCTGAATTATTGAAAATTGCAACAATCGCAAATAAAGTGAAATGTATATTCTGCTGAAGATTCACTAGTTTATAACTTCAGAACGATGAAAAAATAGCTCAGTGTGAACTTTAGCCAGGGGCGTTGCGAATCTGCACATCACAACTCCTCTGTCAGAGCAGTAGTTCTCTCAAAGTAATGTGGCCCCGCAGTTGATATACTCTCTCATTTATATAATGATAATCGAAAGCATCATGAAGGAAATCTTCGGTACTTATAACTCTGTTGTCGCCACGTCCACTTGAATGGGAGTTCTAAGTGTAAAAGAAAATTCTTATCAGCAGTTTTGGCTACGTAGCATAAACAAAATATGTTTTGTAACGTGCAACACCCGTTGTGAAAGAACGGTGGCATGAGAATTCTAGAACCCAGCTACACTCGGGTGTGGTTTATGATATTTACCTGATCTCTTCCAGGCCAAGTTCCAAGCAGTAACCAAAACAGTAGTCCACGAACCGCGCGCGATTCTTTCTTCCCCATCAAGCTTTTATTCCCACCCTTAGGCCTGTGACACATGAGCGTTGCGTTATCGCGCGTTAAGTAACACGCATCGTAGATTAACAAGGTACCTTATGGGGAACGGCCAAGACAGCACGTTTGCCGTTTTGCATAAGATAGTGCTAATTTACGAGATGCGTTATTTACCGTGCGTCAACTCAGAACTCGTGTGACAATCTTACGATTTGCGAGAGACGATTCAGCTTCCCTTTTATTCTTGTATGACCCCTTTCACATAGATCGAGAAAATCTCAGACAAGAGACGGAGATGTTGCGACCAGTTGCTGGAATTCCGAAACACTGTGTGTGTCTTGAGGTGGGGTTGAAGTTTAAAAAAACATGCCAAAATCTAAGAATTTTCTTTATGGGTCGTCAGGGATACGATTTTAACGACACGTCGGATATTTTGTAGTTCGCCGATCGCGCAGAAAACTCTCTGGAATTCGGTGTCTTCTCTTCTCGGCATCAGCGCCCTAGAGTAGACCTGATGCAAATGCACCTACAATGGATTCTCAGACACCTTACAGATTGTGTATAAACAGCTGTGGTTGACCCGGTTGCGTTCCAAACAACTTCAAAATACATTGCGACTCACTCACTACCACAAATCAATCGGGATTGGCGATATGCTGCGATGAAAACATAGTGTCGTGTGTGATGGCTCCTTAAACCTCCTCCTCATACCCATTATCCACTATGACCTTTTCTTGTGAGAAAATTTGACGATTTAAGTACACACAACGAAATATGACACTGAAGGGGTCGTTGAAAATAATTCCATTCATTTCTGATATTCCATATGATTTTTACCATATTTTGTGGTAGCGGCGTGATAGCTTGCGCATTCGTACGGGAGTACTGTTTGGGAGCCAGCCAAGAACTCGGGTGTTTTCCGGCGTATAGAATAAAATTTTCAAACCGTAAATGTTCCTGGGAACTGTTCTTTAGTCGAGAGCGTAATCTTTTGTGGCGTAGAGTATTTTATTAAATTGAATGAAAATAAAAACAGAATGTTATTTCGTTCTAAATACTATTACGATACGACTCTTTTTCTGCAAGACACTTCATAACTTCCGTGGTCGTCTATCACTTCATCACTCCTCCTCTACTCTCTCACCTCGTTCGAGAACTCCCCCACTACCCCCTAAAGATGTCTGGGAGCGTGTGCCCCAGAGCCCGCGCGGCAACTTGGGAAGCACGGCGCCGTTGACAGAGTTCTCGAGAGTTGCGGGGCGGCCCCTCGGCCTCACCCCGTCCCGCCCCCGCCCCGCCCCCGCCCCGCCCCTCCCCGCCCGCTCCGCTCCGCAGGCCCAGGCGTCCGATTCAATTAAGCAACGGCGCGGGTTTACGATTGCGCCGCATTAGCAACTGCCACGCGGGGGCGGGCAGGCGGGCCCACTTAATTCACTGGCGCACCTGTGGAGGAGCCCCGCTCCGGTGGCGGCCTCGCTTCGCCCCTACCCTCTCTTCCTGCTTTTCTCGTCCCCCGCTCCCCTCCACGCATTGCCCTCCTCACTTCGTTTGCCTCCTCAGCCTCGCCCCCCACACCATCTCTCCATCACCTCTCCCCGCCGCCTCCTTCCTACCTCTTGTTCCCCGTCGCCTCCTTTCCGACACCTTCGTCCTCAACAGGTGCAATTGTCGTCTCCTCCTTACCACCGCATCCCTCACCCTCCTGTGACAACCTTCTTCCTGCAACCTCCTCCTCGTCCCTTCCTCCCAGCCACTTTGCCTTCATTTCCTCCTTCCTACCACTTCTCCTCCATTTTGTCCCAACCACATCTAATTCTGCACATCCGTGCTGCCACCTTTCCTCATTCCTCCACCTTGACGCAACCTTCCCACGACTTCCCGGCGCTGTTTCTACTACTTTCTCCTTCCACCTCCGCAGCTCCTCTTCAGGCCCCTCCTTATACCGTCATCTCCACACCGCTTACTCTCACTTTTCTTTTCCGCTTCGTCCTCCCACTCCTATTCGTACCCTTCACTCCCCTCTCTTCTTCCTCGACATTAGTTCTCTGCCATTCCTCCCCCTCTACACCACCACTCTGTCATATCCAGTGGCGAAGCGTGAGATTAATTTTTGGATAAGCTCAGTCACGAACATATTGTAAAGACACATACGTAATTTGTGAAATATCGAATATTACGAAGCTAGAGATCAGAAAAACACCAATGTAATATAATAATAATAATAATAATAATAATAATACACATACTTAAAATCAGCCTTTTCTAAATGATCCTATTTTATTTAAAGTTACCACAAAGTTAAATAATAATGGAGAAGAATGTGACCATTCTCAATATTATGCTTAACTAATTAGAAAAAGATGTATTCAAATACTGAAATTTGAAGTAAATGAATGTTTTACTCGGGATGTTTGTAGCGATTAGAAATTGCTCAATGACATGTAGCGGATATTCCCGGAAGTTCCACGCAAGCGTGTGGTGTAGAGAGCGCCTGCCAGGAGTTTCAATTACTTGTACAGTCGTGAGGCCGGCTTAATCTCTGCGCGTGTCACACAGCCAGCCCACTCAACCCGCATGCACGCTCACTTCCCCGCTCCCCGCCCCTCGTCTTGTGACACCATAACGTGTTAAGCTGAAGGAACTCAGCCTTGCCCAGGCCTCGCCGCCTCTGCGGGTGGCGAAAAGACACATCGCGTGGAATATGCATAAGAATAGAAAAATAACTTGGCGCCCATATGTACGACATTAATTGGCTAAGAAGCGACATTATGAATGTACAATTTTATTTTTTTAGGAATGAGATATTTTTCTTCTTCAAAACTCTTTGGGATAACTCAGCTTATTCTGCCTACCCTGACGCTTCGCCACTGGTCACATCATTGCTGGCATTTCTACCGTCCCTTCCAACTGTCGCATAAGCTTATGGAATCCGCTCTGCATCCTCTGGTGGACCCCAATGCCTTGCCTCTTTCCACTACCTCCTTTGATCTTTTTCCCCTTGCTCACATTTCACTACATATCTTTTCTCAATTTTTAGTTTTTATGTTGCACCTGTCTATAAAATGCAGCACATACATCACCTCCAACTTCTCGAATTCATAAACGCCGACGTTTAAAGCTTTACTTTTTATAAACGCCTCTAAATATTGCTTTAAAAGAAGTCTTTACTTTGACCTTAAAATGAATTTGACAGTCAAATTTTATCTTCACCCAAGCATCGAACTCGGGAAATCCTAAGGTTAATGCAGTTAAGGCGTTAGATTAAGGCAAGTTATTTGTATCAATTTGTGCATTGAATTAATTACACATTAATATTTAAAACAAAGATAATTGTTTTAGAGATTTTTATAGCCAAAAGAACTTAGCAATGACTTTTTGTGTTATTTAAGGTCGCATCAACATCTAGGTCATTAGCGACAAGTAATGACTTTTAATAATTTCCGAGAGTAATCCATTTAATGCACTTGCAACAGTTATACTACGATATTACGACTAATTTGCATACTATTACGTGTTAAATATTTCCATCATTATTCACTACGTACAGTAATAAACACTATTTATGAATTTAATGCGAGTTTGGTGTACTATGTGAAGCACCCTACTAGTCTTTGGAAACTTCCATCTTTAATAAGTCAAAAAAACTAAATTCGTATTTGCCACTTGTTTAGTTCCTTGAAAATTTTCAAACTCAGATTTAATTAACGTTTACTTCATAATATAATTTTTCCTCATTATCAACATTACTTCGTAAACATTACTTTGAATAGTATAATTTCTCCGAGTTTAGTTCTTCATAGTATCATATATGGTAATTACGACCTTCACAGGTCAAGAAGTAAATGAAGTGAACAAATATTTTTGGGGATGATAACCGCCAAAATGGGTTCAGCCATACAACATGCTACTCGAAACATTTTGCATTTCTGGAAATGAGTACACTAGCACTTCTAAAGGAAAGAGGGGAGCTGATGATAAAAATTCGGTGGCTATAGTACCAGCAGTAACGATAATCACAAAGAAGACAAAGAATAGGCATGACAAAGACAGTTGGTAGGAATAGGAAATGTATCGAGAATGTCAATAAGATGGAAGAGTGAAAAAGCGTACATTTATCTCCTTGACTGAGCGAGCGAGACCTTGTTTTAACTTGACCGTTGGACCTAAAAACTACATTTTAGTCTGTCTGTAAATTTGTTTCTTATGCATTCCCTGATCAAATGTGGTGTTCGATTATCTTCGAATAAGTCATGAGAGTTCCTTCAAGACATTAAAAACGACATACGCGTAAGGATTTTTGATTTTTGATTTTTGATCGCGTTTCAAGATGGTGGTCGTTTTCTTTAAAGTTAAACTTTTTTCAAAGATTTTAGTCAGAACTCGATCATTCGGCATTTCACTATTTGCCAGTAAACCTGTTTGCTTCGCCGTCGCAAGTTAATGTGTTAATTTTTAAAAACTGCTATTAAAGGTGGACCACCTCTGTTGGCCACAGCAAATATCTTGAAAACGGTTTAAGGTATCGAGATGCTGTTTGCCCCATGTTGTTGCACATATTTCGTTTTCTTGTTAGTACCGTAAGTCATGTTTGAGATATTGATACAACTTTTTTTTTTTAAATGGAAGTATATATTTTTATCTCCAGCATTCTCTAGTTCTTTAAAAATGAAATGCAATAATGTAAATATTGTTAATATTTGAAAAGTATTTTTTTCAAAAACAGCGCAATTAGAATTTGGTAAAAGCCAAGCAGCAGCACGCAAGGACAACCGGCCTTGCTAACATCGTATGCGTGAGTCGACGCACCTTCTCGAGAAACTAGGAAGTCCCGTAATCGGTGACATCACTCTACTCTAAATAGTAATGGATTTGGATTTGGAATGGTAATGTATAATGGAACTGGTAATGGATTTGGAATGGTCGGTTTTGGATTTTCACAACGCAATGAAGGAAGGGTGTTCGAAATCGCATTGATTCAACGGAGATGCGTATCGAAATACCTTTATTAAATTTTAATTTGGTAGCCTATCATATTCCAGGGAAAGAGAAAAAACATATGTACACTGAGGAGAAATTACAGTACATTTATTTCCTTTTATTTAATCATTTTGTAAGAATTGTATAGGAACAACTACTAATGTGATAGAAGGAAAAGCATTGCACGGTAGCAGTCAAAGAAATGAGCCCAAGTGTTTTTAGCGTGAAGAGAAATAAGAGGAGAATTGTGGAGGAGAGAACGGAGAAAAGAGATAGAATGTAATGAGAAATATTAGAGATAGCTGTTGAAAGTATTTGCAAGAATGATGCAACGAAGGAGGGCGAAACTGAATTAGGAATAGAGTTCAGGAAAAAAGACTAAGTAGCCGGCCTGGTTTGCCGAGGTCGCTAATGGTTAAGAGCCGTAGCTGCCTCGTACCTGAAGGGTCGCTCTGTTCGAGTTCGAATCCCGCCTAGGGCATGGATGTTTGTGTGTGATACCGTTACCGTTATACCCAGTATTACTTACAGTTGGTCGCTATACGACCCTAGTAGTTAAAAGAGACCTTAGAGACGTTTAAGAAAAGGACCGAGCCGTGTGAAAATCAGCCAGTCAATGCTGTGCGCTTAAAGATGCGACCTCAGAAGTTGCCCAGACCCGGGCCGGGGATGGTGGCAGCGCCAACGGGAACGGAGCGCCTTAGGTCACCGCGGCACCCTCGACCTTTCGCCGGGCGGGCGGCGCGGGAGCAATGGGCCGAGGGTCGTTAACTGTCCGCGGACGCCGCTGTCTCGTTCTGTTCAGCCCCGCTCTACACGATCTGCTCTGCTCCGCTCTGCTCGGCAAATAAAGGTACGCAACGCTCACGTCCCACGCGGAATACATTTCACGAGTGGGGTTTTTTACTCGCCTTTCTGCAGCGGTGAACTATCGGAAAACTCCGACCGCCCATTAAGTTGTGTTGAGAAATATTGAGGGGCGTCGTGTGGTGGCACAATTTATGGGGCTTAAGAGACATACGAAAGTTGTTAGAATTATGGTCGTGTTTTTAGTGGGAGGTTTTTTTTCGAGAAGATAAGTAGGAAAGCTGGCAGTTGTATTATAACTCGAGGATCCATATTGTAAAGGGAATTGTCAAAACAAATTAATCTACCACCACAAAATAACTTGCGCTCAGAGAAATTAGTTCACCATATTAGCAACATGACGTATTTTTGTGTACTGTGTTTTTTCTTTGGATTTGATATACTTTTGATAGTAAGTTACTATTATATGGCTTCCTCGTATACTATGTGGAATTGACTTATGGCTATCCTCTTCTATAATATGTACATTCTTCTACAATATATATTGTAGCGGTACGCTATTTTTAATATTTTTAAATTTCACAAATAACTGTCGATGTGAGGCGTCCACCTCCCGCCGCCGCCAGCCGGGTCGGCGCGCCCCCTCCGCTAATGAAAGGGATGACAGCACGCGCCCTCTAAAGTTTATGGCCATCGTCCGCGAGTCGACCCTCATCCCGTCACGCACCCGGGCGCGCGAAGAAGAGATTAGAGACGTGTGCTGATCCCGCCGTTCCGGGTATCATGCGCACTAAGTACCCAGGAGTCCTTCGCAACTTTCTCCAGGGGTCCCAACGGACATTCCGCGTACCCTTTACTGACCTATTTCCGAAGTCAGACGGAGAGCGTTTTCCAGACAGAGATAGGGCTACGGAAAATTCCTAGAATCACCGGACCTGATTGGCCGAGGACAAAATACGGCGTAGTAGCACTTAGCCAATCAGGGGCAAAAATTCCGTGGGGTGGAGCGATTTTGGGGCACTTTTGAATTTTCGGGGTGGCGGAACGAGGAGACCCCCACGCTAGCGGCGTAGGGGAAGATCACTTCTTCTTGTTCGATTGAGCTGGGGGGGGCGAGCGCCGCGGAGTGAGTAACAGCTCCGACGCCGCGTTCGAACACTACGGGTACTCGACTTGTCTTGGGTGGCGAGCGCCGCGGAGTAAGTGATAGCTCCGGCGCCGCGTTCGAGGGAGAATTATTATTTTGGGACTTAGTTCGGGACACTGAGCTCTGCCGTGGGCAGTGACCGGTGATAGTTTTCTCCGAGATTCGTGATCGTGAAAACCCAGAGAACTTTCCGTAAGAACTGCTGATTTGTGTGAACGGAATTCGCGATCATTCACGATCCGGGCCAGCTGACCGTCGCCGCCGCCGCCCGTCACCGCCGCAGCCGCTGTCGCCGCCGCCGCTCCTTGGTAGCTATTGTGGAAGGACGTTTCTCGGCCTGGCAGGGCCATCTCAGCCGCCGACCCAGACGGAGAGAAGCCGCGACCCCCGCGCCGACGCCGAGGGCCGCCTACACGCCGCCCCATTCAGGCATAAACTTCGGTCAACGACCGCCAAAGAACTATTGTGCATTGCTGTGCCGCGCTAGGCACTTGTTTCCTCATAGTCAGCCAGAAGGCGAATGGCTAGAGTTTGTTGGGGCCTGTAAAGGAATGTGATTGTAATTCTCGTTTTTATTTTTTTTTAGATTAAGTTTTATCTCATTTTTTCTTTCGTTTCTAACTGAGCTCATCAGGTAGGGCCTTTCTTAACTCTTTGAATCACTGTACTTCCCCGGCCTATTATTAGGCGGGAATAAACCTTTTATTTGCTTTACCAACCACTGAAATTGTTTCTGTAGTTAGCAAACGCATTTACGACTCCTTCCATCCGAGTTAGATTCTAAGCAGGTGCAAAGTTGGCCGACTGAGCTAGGCCCGGGCCGCCTCGTTGACTTCGGCGCACACCCACGCCGCCGGAGCTCGAAACGCTTGTGGTTGAC